>JAUPFT010000013.1:25494624-26094624 GCA_036936625.1 Parnassius smintheus behrii | reverse complement strand
AACTTCGCAGTCACTACTTACCGACGTCAGCGCCGCTATGTATTCTACAATTTTCACGGACAGGCGGGGTATGCTTTAGTACGTAGCGATCGTTCTCCTGTTCTCTAACCTCCGTGGTCCTCCTAGTTTCGTTTATATAGGGCGGCAAAGCTTAAGGCGGCCATATTACCCTCACGCACCTTAATGTTATATTTGGTTTGAAGGAAAATTTTAAAGTTTATCCTATCCAGACTTATCGGTTTTGCCCTTATAGTATTATATATAAGCATAGCCTGTTTATTTATACTCTAAAGTTTTGCCTATTAAGAGCATTTATAAATGTCGTATGTTACAACCTTATTAAATAAATTGTTTAATTTAATCATTGATTTATCTATACAAATAAATAAAATTTAAATGTCTGTATGTCATTTCAAAATAACAGCTTTTTACTCAATGCACATGAAAGTACAAGTACGTGGTAAGACTTAAATCAAAAACACAACTTTTAAAATTTTTGTCTGCCTGTTCCGGCTAATCTCGGAAACCGATTGACCGATTTCGACGGTACTTCACTAGCAGATATCCGATGTTATAAAAAGTAACTTAGGCTACTTTTATTTTAGAAAGAGTTAGAGTTCCTCGCAAAAATAATTAAAAACCATGAAATCTTATCGTCATAAATTACCTACACGCGGGCGAAGTCGCGGGGAACAACTAGTTTATAATAATTCAAAATGTGGACAAGCATCAAGTGTTGATATAATATGATAAAAAAATGATTCCACGTCGAGACGTTTGCTTTCGACTTTGGAAAAAAAACTATATGCACATTATGTCTTTTACTTTTGACACTGCTTCTCGTAGCTGGTCGGAATATTTTATATCCGATATAAATTTGACTGACCTCTATATACAAGTACGCTCTGTATACAACGCTGAACTGGCTGTACCATACAAAATGTCTGTGTCGATTTGAAGCGCCACCATTATTCGGCCCGGGAACTAAAATTGACATAATACGCCAAAGTCTATATTGTCTTTATCTCTGTATTTTAAGATTTTAAACTAAAAACTATAGTATTTAATGTATTTAAATTGTAAATAATTTCAGTAATAAGAATTATTTTTAATAATAAAGAGTGTGCGTAATATGTAAAACTCGTTACTTAAAGGAAAATGGTATAACATTCCACAAGTAAGTGAATTTACAGCTAATATTATACACATTAAAAGTATTTGATAATATAGTAGTCGAGTTCCTTGTCTATAATACTACTTATTGATATTCTTTCCTACCTATATCTGTTAACAACCAAAGTCGCCGACAACAGATAATTATCTAATTTTTATCACTTTAGAGTTGCTTTAATGTTGCTCAGCGAGTTATGGAGAGGGCTATCCGCAGTAGAACCAGAGTGATCGACATCGCCCAACGGATTAGTAAGCTGAAGTGGCAATGGGCCGGCCATATAGTTTGAAGAACCGATAACCGATGAAGAAGAAAGGTTTCTCAAGTGGAAGCCTCGTACCGGCAGACGAAGTGTAGGATGCCCCGCCCCCCCACTAGACGAAGTGTAGGACCCCCCCACTAGATGGAGTGACAACCTGGTAAAACATGCAGGAAGTTGATGTCGATGATGAATTCTTGGGGGAGGCCATGTTCAGCAGTGGACTTGTGATGGGCTCCAGTGATGATGAATGATGATGGCATTATATTAATATGGTACGTAAATAGAATGAAATAGAATGTCTTTATTTAGGCACTCTCACTGAATACCAGCGTATAATAGAAGCTTTACGCTGCTGTGTTTCGTATGGTGAGTGTAGAGAACTGGAGACCATTTTATTAGAAAAGAGGCATTCCATCTTAGTCCTCACGGGTGACAACGCATCTGAATTTTGATTCGTGATCGAGGATTGATGTAGATGTCCATGGGCCGCAGCAACCGCTTACCATCATGTGGACTGTGTGATCGTTTGTCACCATTATCCTTTAAAAAAGATCTTTAACAAGGTTGGAGCAAAAGTTATTACTCAATACTAATTATGCAAAAACAATTTGTTAATAAGACACTTTATTGTCTAACTTTTAATACTGGCAGCTTTAGCTGACAAGATGCACTGGGAACTGAGGTAGGTATCCTCTCTTCTCCGCTGCTTTGGTTTTATTCCTGTAACAATAATTGTACATACTTATAAATTCACTTTTTTAACCGACTTCAATAAAAGTAGGTTTTCAATAAGACAGTATGTTCTTTTTAACCCCCGACGAAAATAGAGGAATGGTATGTTTGTAGTGTGTATTTGCGTGTCTGTCTATGGCATCATAGCTCCTAAACGGGTGAACATATTTTGACTAAGTTTTTTTCGTTTGAAAGGCGTCTTAATCGAGAGTGTTCTTAGCTATGTTTCAAGGAAAATATCTTCAGTCGTTTGAAGATCATTTGCGTATTTTTCTTTTGGGGTTTTTTTAATTTTTAATTTTAATATTATTGTGTGTATCTTACGCAATATCTTCGTCAATTGTGGAAGGATTTTAATGATTTTTTTTAATTAAATAGGTTATACTTCTAGAGCGCTCTCATATAAATTTGAAGAAAAAAATCGTCCCTATAGATATATAAATATGAAATGAAGTCTTCAATGTTATTGGTATTGAAACGACATTGTAGCATAACAACTGCAGTCGTGGCTTTAATTTAATACATCCGTATGTAGTGTAAGGATGTCTGAATCCCAACTCCTGAAGCTATTATGTGGAAATTATTATATTCTTAACGGAAGTTTTCGTTAAATTAATAAAAGAAGAGATCACAAAAAATGCTAAGCATATTGATGAAATAATAAAAAAAATACACTAGCAATGGAATGGTCCAGACGGGCAAGGGTAAAAAGTTAGTGCTACAGTAAAATAGATATTTAGCAATACTTATTTCTTTTATATTCCGTATCATGAAGGTATTACGCCTAATTTCATACGAGTTCTATAACACAAAAATGTAAGTTTTACAAGTTTTAATTATTTTATAGTTTTAAGATAAAACATAAGTTATTAACGTCACGATATAAAAAGGTAGTGGTAATGGTTACACCTTTCTAGAAATTTTCTTGGAACTTTTTCTGGGTACCCCTTGATGAAATATTCATGAAAAGGTCGTACAAATTAACATTATATTTTTAACTTCGGCAATGAAATCAATGCTTTTCAAAAAATCGGGACGTACGAGGACGTCACTACGTCTCTCGCTCTCTCTCTGTATGGGCGCGCGAATTAAGTTGACGACAACGACTTTATTTAAAAAAATAATTTATTTATACAAAATTACAGAGTTACAGCTTATAATTACTTCCAAAACCAATCCGTCTTACAGTTAACTTAGCCTAGTATTTATATCAAAATATCTCTTACTAAGCAACCCGTGCTATGACGCACGGCCTAATTCTTGTGAGTGCTTGTGAAGCAGATATTAGAGGGGTCATCACACTTAACCCGCGCGCACGTGTGTGTGTGTGTGTGTGTGTGTGTGTGTGTGTGTGTGTGTGTTGAATTGACGGCAGAAGAACAGCGGAAAACATGCATAATATGTGCTTGCCATAGATAAGTTTATATATAGTTCTTGCAATTCAGGAAGTCGAGAGGGCTTTGTTTGTGATTGAACGTGTACATACACTTTGCAATGTTGTTCGTGTCAGACGGAGCGATTACTTGCGAGCGTGCTGTCGCTAACCATACCCGCTTTTGGTCTGACGTACACTTTGACATGTATGCAGATACGTGTTTACCTCAAATAAAGTCCCCTCGACTTCGTGTAATGCAAGATCTATATTGTATAAATGATATATGTATCCTATAAGTGGGTACGCCTCTTAATTGTATCACTTTTCCTTATGAACAACGTAAAGAGGCATTCATAGAGACTTAAGATTAATTAATTTTTTTCTTTTTTTATCTTTATAGACATTGAATTTTCTCTTATATCGTAGATGCGTTTAACATATTATATGAATTGCGCAAAGAGAACATTTATTTGAGGGCCATACAAAAACTTTCCGAGCGGGATTCGATCAAGGCCGTTCAGAGCCACAACTCAATGCTGGCCACTGTGCCACCGAGAAGTCGTTAAATAGACAAAAAGTCAGTTTCTCTTGTCCAGCGGCGTATATTCCTTGTTATGGATTTAATTACAAAGAGAAAATCTCAAGAGTTATATATCATTTGAATCTCTTATTATAGTCATCCATATGGAAACATGTACTACAGGTTGTACATTTTTTCTTAAAAGATCCTGAGATATATTCGGCAAGATGTATCGTAAGTTTCCGATAGCAGGCAGTAACTAAGTCGAAGTTGTGTACTTTTGAGCGCCACGCCAAAAACGCATTACCGTGTACTGTACGCCGAAGCGAAAAGTAAACAAAAATACCTACGAAAAAAATAGTGTTGCCAAGAGTTGATATACCGATAACACAAAATAACTTGATTTTGTTGGTTTTTATGCAATAAATGACTCTTTATAATCTGGTATGTTTTATTTAATCTTGTGCTGTCTTCTACTTTTTTTACGAGTATATATGTACTTTGTACATAAATAAAAACAAACAATAAAATAGTAGTAAACCACAACACTACTCTTCATCGTGATGAAGTCACTGTCACGACTGGACGACAACGGCGTAGCTGACCTTCCTTTTTGAAACTTTCTTAGAGATGTAGCCGTGTCGAACGTTGTGTATCGATTTCGAAATCGATCTAACCAAAATATACAGAGATCGACTCAAAACATTTTATGTGTCGGGGGAGGCGTAGGCCATATGAAGCACAGATGAAAAGTCTTACGCTCTTATGACAATGGGGGTTTGATATGATGCTGATGCTACCAGATGATTTTGAGATAATCATAATCCTTATTGCAATCAAATGGTAACAATAGATGTGATGTTTTAAAAAAATAGTCCACATTTAAACCTAGTTTGGGCGTAGCAATTATAAAAATATTAAATATTATTTTTAAACCACAATATTAGATTTCATTAATAAATTACATTATTAGATTATATTATTTTAAAATTCTGTAAATTTAATTAAATTAATAATCACAATGTTAAGTAAAAAAAAAATATTATTATAAATAAAAATAAGTAAAAAATAATAATTGAATAAAAAAAATTAAATTAAATTAGATAGGCACAGGCCGAAGTTGTCCGCACAAATTAAATAATATTTGTATCAAACTATTCATTTAAATTATAGAAAATTTTTTCAATTAAATATAACTTTAATTTGGATAAAAATCATATAGTACTCGTTAAATTTTTTATGTCATTTGGAAGCTTATTAAAAATTTTAATTGCCATACAGTTGGGACTAGGGCTATGCAAAGAAATACATAGTAGATTTCGGCAATAGTAGACTATTTTTATTTGTTCTAATTGAGTGTTTGTAATTTTTTTCACTTAATTTGGCCGTGTAGTGGCGGTTGAGAATATCCACTACCCCATATATTCCCGTGGGTGTCGTAAGAGGCGACAGAGGGAGACAGGCAGGAGATGGGCAGCAGCATCTTCCTGATAACAACTGTGACGTAATAAAAAACTGCGGTTGCCAACCCGCTCGCCAAGCGTGGCAACTATGGCAAATACCCCCCAATGAATAAATACACAAACAGACGGCCCCCAGTCCCCGGCGGCCCCGCTATTCCTGGCTACGGTGGCGACCATGATAACGGCGGGGCAGGGGGTGCTAAGAATCTCCGGTGGAGGTTCGGTTGCCACCTACGACGACTCGACCTGGCAACATATAACGCACGCACCCTGAGGACTGACGAGAAGATACTGGAGCTGGAAGAAGAGGTAGACAAGTTGCGATGGCATATTATTGGATTATCCGAGGTCCGAAGAGAGGGGGAGGACACGGTAATCCTCGAGTCCGGCAACTTGTTCTATCACCGGGAGGGCGACCATCTGTCCCAAGGAGGTGTCGGGTTTATCGTCCACAAGTCTCTCGTCAACAACGTTGTAAAGATTGGGAGTGTGTCGACGAGGGTCGCGTACCTGATACTCAGAATCACCAAACGGTATTCGCTGAAGGTCATTCAGGTTTACGTACCAACCTCGGCACATTCCGATGAGGAGGTGGAGGACACACTTAAGCTAAACGTTAAGTTGGAGAGGTCTCGTCTAATGAAGTCAACGCTCCGTCCCCCTCGTGCTCTAATCCAGAATCCCGAAACCTTTCAGCTCGAGTTACGTAACCGCTTCCAGTGCCTAGAAGATTGCAATGCAGTGGACGATATGAACGACAAGCTCGTGGAAACTGTCCATGCGGTCGGAGCTAAGTTCTGCAAGACCCGCCGCAGAAGAACACAAAAACTCTCCGATCACACTCTTAATCTCATGGCTGCTAGACGGGAGATGAGGCTGCAATCGTCAACAGATTTGACAGCATACAGGCAACTGAACAGACAGATCTCCAAATGCATGCGGCGAGACTTACGCAACTTTAATACTGCTCGTATTAAAGAAGCGATCGAGCGGAACCAGGGCTCCAAAGTATTTGCCAGAGATCTGTCTGCCCGTAAGAGCCAACTGTCAAAGCTGAAGACTGAGTGTGGCACCATCGTTTCAGGGACACCTGAGATTTTGAGTGAGATTGAGAGGTTCTATGGGCAGCTGTACACATCATCGTTGGAGCCACACGCAAGTGTGAGTAACGATCCAAGAGCAAGTCTTATCCGACACTATTCCGATGATATCCCGGACGTCAGTCTGAGCGAGATTAGAATGGCTCTCCACCACCTTAAAAACGGCAAGGCCACGGGCGAGGATGGAATTACAGCGGAGCTTCTGAAAGCGGGTGGAACACCGGTACTTGAAGTCCTTCAGAAGCTCTTCAATTCCGTCCTCCATGGTGGCACTACTCCGGAGGCGTGGAGCAGAAGCGCGGTGGTTTTGTTCTTTAAGAAAGGCGACAACGCTCTCTTGAAGAACTACAGACCGATTTCCCTTCTGAGCCGCGTCTACATGGTATTTTCGAGAGTCATTCCGAATCGTCTCGCACGCAGACTCGACGACTTCCAGCCTCCCGAACAAGCCGGTTTCCGAAAAGGCTTCAGTACCATAGACCACATACATACCCTGCGGCAGATTGTAAAGAAGACCGAAGAGTACAATCTGCCACTTTGCCTGGCGTATGTGGACTATGAGAAAGCCTTTGATTCCGTCGAAATTTGGGCGGTGCTGCAGTCCCTTCAGCGGTGCCAAGTTGACTGTCGGTATATCGAAGTGCTGAAGTGTTTGTACAGTAGGGCTACGATGGCTATCCGAGTACAGAACCAGAGCTCGAAACCTATCCAACTGCAGAGAGGTGTAAGACAGGGTGACGTTATATCCCTGGAACTCTTCACCGCTGCGTTGGAAGACGTTTTCAAGCTACTGGACTGGAAAGGATACGGTATTAACATCAATGGCGAGTACATCACTCACCTTCGATTTGCCGACGATATAGTCCTTATGGCAGAATCGCTGGAGGACTTAAGCATTATGCTCAATGACCTCAATAGTGCCTCCCAACGGATAGGTCTTAAGATGAACATGGACAAAACAAAGATCATGTTTAATGTCCATGTCACACCTGTGCCGGTAGTTGTTGGGAACACTATGCTCGAAGTTGTTGACGAGTACGTTTACCTGGGACAAATAGTCCGACTAGGTAAGTCCAAGAGGAGAATCGAGAGGTCAATCGACGGATTCAACTCGGCTGGGCAGCGTTCGGGAAATTACGACATATCTTTTCGTCAGGTATACCTCAATCTCTAAAAACTAGATTGTACAACCAGTGCGTGTTGCCAGTGATGACTTACGGATCTGAGACGTGGTCCTTCACTGCTGGCCGTATGAGGACGCTTAAGGTCGCTCAGCGAGCTATGGAGAGGGCTATGCTCGGAGTTTCTCTGCGTGATAGACTCAGAAATGAGGATATCCGCAGTAAAACCAGAGTGACCGACATAGCCCAACGGATTAGTAAGCTGAAGTGGCAATGGGCCGGCCATATAGCTCGAAGAACCGATAACCGATGGGGAAGAAAGGTTCTCGAGTGGCAGCCTCGTACCGGTAGACGTAGTGTAGGGCGACCCCCCACTAGATGGAGTGACGACCTGGTAAGACATGCAGGAAGTCGATGGATGCAGGTGGGTCAGGATCGTGCTTTGTGGCATTACTTGGGGGAGGCCTATGTTCAGCAGTGGACTTGTGAAGGGCTGTAATGATGATGATGATGATGAATTTGGTAAATAGTTCTGGGTGTTTTTTTACAAATTTGCATGTTTCCCAAATATAAATAGACGTCAAAGTAAAAACTAAAAACTAAACTTTTTGAAGTGGGGCTTACAACTTTCTGGAATTTTTATGTTTGCTAAGATTCTTATAAATTTTTTGCATTATAAATAATTGCTGTACATCTTTACTATTTTCCCTATGTTTAGGGAAAATAGTAAAGATGTACATCCCTAAACATGACACCGTATGACAGCCACGAAGATGTGTATGCGTAATATGCTGACAGAGCGCTGCGGACATCTGTGGCTTTCTTTATTTCTCGTAATACGTAAGTGAATTTTGATAGACTATTTCTTACTTTATTTCTATGGGCTTTCCAGTTTACATGGCAGTCGATTTCCAGGCCTAACAAGTTGCAGTTGTCAACAGTTCCAATAGGTATATTATTATAAGTAAAAGCTATATTTAGTGGTGATTTTTGAACTGGAAAATTAATCTCTAGGTTGTGATGTGTCAGCCCATTTGTAACCTGGTTCAATACTTGATTCAATTTATTATGTAAATTCTGGTCTTTTGTATGCGGAATAATAATGGAAATGTCATCAGCAAATATAATAGAGGTTTCAGTCAATACCCTATACTGAGAAAGAAAATCGCACAACACAAGATGTAAAATTGCTCTTCATACCTTAAGAAAAAAATAAACATTTATTATTTGTAACTTTATATTATTAAAATAAAAAAAAATTCATCATCGCAACGCTTTCCAAAATGCAAATGAGTTCTGAGGAATCGTTCATGTTGCATTACACTACTTTTTCCGCTATTCGTTTATGACGTCATCGGGGTGTCGTCTATCCTTGACCACGGCGCCCAATGAACTGATAATCGATGACGCGCTAAGGATGCGTCAGAGTTGAGGTATTAGATTTATTATCCGAAGTTGATTTGATGAATTTTTTTTATTTATGTAGCTGATGATAGTTTTATGTTTCTTACCTTTTGTTTTATTCAAATATCAATAATAATTTAAAACATAACATGTTTGCGTTTAATTTTGAATAGTTTTCAATAAATCTATGCCTAACGCATTACAACACTAGCGGTTAATAAAGCAGGGCATAAATAACAAGGAAATAGTTGTAGTCGTCTCCATAGATATCGAAGGTGCCTTCGATAACGCCTGGTGGCCCGCCATGATCAACGAGCTTGAAAACAAAAAAGTAGACAAATCCATATGCAGATTAATAAGTAGCTATCTCTCTAACAGGCTTATAAAACTTACGTACGCAGGTAACGAAATAATTAGTCAAACCAATACGGGATGTATACAGGGCTCTAACTGCGGACCACTTCTTTGGAATTTGCTACTAGACCCACTACTAAGAGAAATTGAAGAAAAAGGAACACATATTCAGGCATACGCGGACGATATTATGTTAATATCCAAAGGGAAAACAGCTAAAGAGATCGAGAATGAGCTTAACCCGATTTTAAACCATATACTAATGTGGGGCAAGCTGCGTAAAATGAAACTGGCAGCCCATAAAACTCAGGCCATTGTAGTAACTAAAAAAAGGAAATTCGAGAACCCAAAACTAACACTCGATAACATCGAAATAAAATTTACTGATAGTGTCACCATTCTCGTACTCACAATAGACGTCAATCTTAATTTCATAAAACACGTAGATAGAACTTCAGAAAAGGCAATACAGCTTTACAAAAAGGTGGCAAGAACAGCGAGAGCGAACTGGGGACTTAACACAGAAATTCTCAGGACAATTTATATTACTGTAGTTGAACCTACAGTCCTTTATGCTGCATGGGCCTGGGGGTCTGTAGCAGATAAAAAGCAAATAAAGACTAGGCTCAACAGAATAACCAGGACATTTAGCATCATGATAAGTAAAGCACACCGCACATCCTTCATGGTCTCCTGTGTCACATTTGCCAGAATCCTTCCCCTGGATTTAAGAGCAAAAGAAAATGCTGAACTGTACAAAATAAAAATAGGGAAACCACTTCCACAATTACCCGGCAGGGAGCTAGCGAAACCTGTTATCCATACACTCTACCTCACCCAGCAGAACGACAAAAGCTATCATACAGTTCAATCACAACCGAAGACGAATTAAAATCTATGGAAAACGAATAGCCTTGTATTTACACGGATGGCAGCAAAATAGCTGCTAGAGTAGGTGCTGCCATTACCTCTTGGAAGGAAGGCCAGGAAATATACAAAACAAGATTGAAGCTACGAAACCACTGCAGTGTGTATCAAGCAGAATTAGCTGCCATTTTGAAAGCCACATAAGTGATACAAAGCAAACACACACTCAGGAAAGCGAACATCTTAAGTGACTCTCAATCCGCACTCGAATGTCTAACAAACCCTAATACCCCTACCCTACACCCTCTTGCAGCAGAAATCTTGGATCGGATATCAGAAATAAAAAGAAATCAAGGTGAAGTGAGATTTTTCTGGATAAAGGCACATTGCGGGATTCCAGGAAAGGAAAGGGCTGGCGAACTAGCCAAGTCAGCTGCTGAAACTTCTAAGCAAAAACCAGCGTTCGACTGCTTCCCCCTATCATTCGCAAAGCGCCTTATCAGGGACAACACTTTGCAAAACCGGCAAGAACGTTACACCACAGCGGAAAATGGACGAGTGACGAAAAAATTCTTCCCATCAGTAACTCAGGCATATAAGACCATGACGAAAGTTCATATTAATAACCTACGAGATCAGATTTTTACCGGCCATCGAGGATTTAAAGCGTATTTGCATAAGTTTAAGTTAGCGCAAAGTCCATGTTGTGATTGCGATCAAACTACACCGCAAACTATAGAGCACATATTAATCGATTGTCCCAAATATGCAGTAAGAAGATTTGATTGCGAACGCTGCATGGGTTTTGAGCTTTAATGAAGATACTCTAACAAAGGCAATCAACGACAATGACAGTCGCATTCATTTCCTCGGATTTGCCGAGTGGTGCACGAAAAAGGTACTAAAAGAAAACGGTTCCAAAATTTATAATTAAAAAATTTAAAAAAAATTGAATTAAGTAGTGAGTATGATGTATGATAATAAATTAATATGTAAGAACGTCACGTTAATAATTAAGCATGCTGTATGTATTTATAGAAATAAAACTAGCTAGTATCATATTTATATTGTAACAAAACAAATAGCATATGTAATTATGAGTTAAGCTAGCTAAGCTAATATAAAATGATATATTGTTCTACCAGCCAATAGTACAGATGTATGGCAAAGTTAACACGGAATGTTATATTACATCACTGGCTAATTACACGCTAATAAATGTAACAAGAGAAATAACATAAACAATTACATGTATAGCCAAATTAATACAGGCATAATGATAAATTGTTAAATAGCTAGTAACTTGGATTTATAAGGACTCATACGCGAAATACTGTAAACAATAAAATGTAAAAAAAATGTAAATTACTTAAAAAATATATATGTATATACAGAATGGGTCCCACATATACGCAATAAATGAAACCACAAGTAATACTAGTCCGTAGAAGTGTAGAAAAATTAAATATTAAATTAAAACCCGTAAAATAAAAAAGTGAAATTTTCAAACAAAATAAATATTAAAATAAATTCAGTAAAAGTGAACACTCTGTTTAGACAATTTACCTTGACCCCTTGGAAGAGTGACAACGTTGCACGCGGGTGGCACGCCGACAAAAGACACCGCTGTCGATATGTCGCAATACCAATAGTTTGCACTGCGTGGCAACGTCGCTTTTTAATGTTCAAGGATTCAAGTTCATTGAATCATTGACTTAGTGACCCAATTCTATAGAGTGTTCAAATTTGCTTAAAATTAAAACTCTACTTTTTGACCTAATTACTGGACCGATTACGTTTATTTTTTGTATATCGTCAGCAAAGGCGATAACAAGTATATGGTTTCATTTATTAAGAATAAGAATAAGAATTTAGACACAGTATTTGCTTAGATAAAAATCCATTTTTTTAGTTCGATGTTTCTTAGTACTTGTGGCTCTAGGAGACTTGTTTTTTATACTCACATGTTGCTGGGTTATTCTTTTTTGAGGAGTGTAGAATTAAAATACCAGTAATAATTTTCCAATATCTATATTTCATATTTTTAAGGGCCAGGTTTTTTGTTAGCTATAGACATCATTGGCGCTCAGAGCTCGCAGGTGCTGGTGAAGTATAGGCGACTTAGGCGCTCAAAAGGTTAACTACTAGCTGCGATACGGAAGTAAGACACTTGATCTTTTTCTTGTGCATGTGCGTCGTTCGCTGAATGTGCAAGTTCAAAACATCAGAAGAAATTATTAAAGACACTGTGAGTGTAAAGATCTTCTAGCCATTCGGAAATAAAGTTTTTGATGTCGACATATTGAATATATAAGAGATTTATCTATTCTAATTTCTATTTTAATTTATGTTGAGGTCCTATCATAGCCAACTTGAAAATGTCCTCCAATACAATTGTTAAGACTTTTGAAGATACAACATCACCCAGTGTTACACCTTCCTACAATTAAATAGGTTACATACTCAGGTTTAAGCCTGCAGTCTTACTGTACAAATACTTCAGCACCTTTAAATACTAAGAGGAACATAATGTCATATTATACTCCTCAGTCTTTTTTGTAAACTTATATAAGCAACAGTAGCCTAATGGCTGGGTGTGGACCACAAACTCAGAAGGTAGTGGGTTCGACTATGGTCGTGAACCACTCTTAACACAAGCATTTTCAGCTTACCAGGAGTGGTTAAAGGGAATATTAGTAATGATAATAGCATTGCAAGTATTATTTTTATAAAAAAATACTCACAGGCATGGTATGTGGTCTATGAAACCAAGTTTTATGCCTCATTGTTGCACTTTATTTTTAGTTGTTTCTTAGATTGTTTTTATTGGAATATTTTTCACATTTATACATCAATTAAAAAAAACGAGGTAACTTACTCTGCAATGGTTTTCTTCTTCCTTTTTGGTGTCTCCAAAATTTCAATTGGTTTTTTTGTAACGATTACAGGTCTCACTGAGCCAAAGAAATCTGTTATAGGTACTTTGCTTGGATCACGCTTAAATAAATCTTTTCGAACTCCCACAGTTGATAAACATGCACTTTTTGGGCATACAGCTAACTGTAAGAAAAACAAATATTAAAATCTTTACATGTCAAGTCATAACCTCAGTTTCACACAAGTTGACTGGTTGAAATTTTTTTTCGTGTTCCCTTCGTAACCTATGTATTTTTTAAGGGATAGACTTATTAAATAAATAAACTTTATTTCTACACTTAATTTTATAAAGTTAACTGCCTCATTCGTTTAGTGATTGTAAACAAGACTGCTTATTATATAATTAATAGAATTGGGCATTACTTTGCAGAAATCCATTATATTAAAGTTGTTGAAATTATTTTCTATAATAAGACAATGTATCTAACCTAGTTTGAAGAGCACCTCCCGCCCTCCCCTAATCGCGTGCACAATCCCTGTCACCACTAATCCCAGCACCACTACTCCCAACAGCCCTACACTAAATAAGGCACAACACCGCCGATAATACGACACGTGTTTCACCTCTACACGAGCCATCCTCAGGTGAAGTAGACTGTGCAGTGGCTGACTGCTAAGTGAAGATGCTCTTGAAACTAGGTAAGTCACAACATTTTATTATGTGGATCTTGAATTTAACATTACTTTCTAACAACTTTAATGCTGATTATATGCCCGGCTCACTGATGGAGGAAAAATCAGTTATTGAGTTCTTTTTGTACTTTGTATGAAATCTCTTCAGTTATGTCGGAATGCTGCCTCATTGGACTATGAGAATTGGGGAATAGAGAGTGCACCTGTGTTTGCACATGCATTCGGACACTATAATCCGGTTATGTGCATATAGTAAGTCCAATATGACAGGTGGGCGTGACCGTAATTCAGTCTGGCTGACATAATTATATAAACTCACTGTCAAGAGTTGATGAACAAAATATATTCCTATGTCCAGCTTTGTGATAGGGATCTTATAATAGGTATTAATCAAAGTAAGTATTCTATGACATATTTTAAAGAAATATAAATAAAAGACGTTACCCTATCTACCTGTATATGTAGGAAATGACCAAATAAATATCTCACACCTTTTTTTTATGTATAGAAGAGGGGGCAAACGAGCATGCGGCTCACCTGATGTTAAGTGACTACCGCCGCCTATGATCAACCACAACACCAGGGGAATTGCAGGTGCGTTGCCGGCCCTTTAGAAAGGTGTAAGCTCTTTTCTTGAAAGTCCCCAGGTCATATCGGTCCGGAAAAATCGCCGGTGGTAAACTATTCCACAGAGAGGTTGTACGCGGAAGAAAACTCCTTTTGAAACATACAGTGGTGGACTGCCAAGCATCCAGATTGTGTGGATGGTATCGGGACGTTTGCTGCATAGTGTGTTCACGAAATTTGGCGGCTGGGATTAATCTGAACAATTCCTCAGAGCACTCCCCATGGTATATGCGAAAGAAAATGCAAAGGGATGCAACGTCTCTTCACAGCGCCAGTGAATCGAGCCGATCGTAAAGCACTCGGTCGTCGACGATTCAAGCCGCTCTGTGCTGGATGCAGTCAAGTGGAAGGAGCTGGTACTGGGAAGCCCCAGCCCAGAGATGGGAACAGTATTCCTTTATACCTATTTTCTTACATCTTGTTTTTTTTTATTTAGTAATTCAAATTAGCACGATCTTCACTAATCTTTCCTTAACAGTTCTTTCAGCTACTTCAGCTTAATAGAAAGTTTCTTTAATAAGATCTAATGTGTGAGACTAACAACAAAAGAAGAAAATAAAGGTGATACTTACAAATTCCGACATAGTCTTTTTACTATTGGGCTGCACATTTTCCAAGAATTCCAGAACATAGTATGTGTATCTATCAATAATGTAGACACCAATTGCAGAATCCACATGATGCTGGGGAAAATAATTAACATGATTGTGTATAAAATTCTTCCACCTTAATTTTATTTGGAAATTATATTTATAGACTTACAGATAATGAATCTTCTCCTACTAAACTACTGGCAGTTGCCAGAATATTTGGAGAGTAAAACTTTTCATACATTGATGAAGCCTGACAAGTGTCTATAATGAAGAAAATTTCATTATATCTGTAAGAAGAAAGTAAATCAATGTAACCCTCATTTTTTTAACTTTTATTTACTTTATTAGAAAATAGTTTTTTTTTACCTTCTTTTCTGCCACATTTGTTCAAGAGCATCAGCTAACTCCTGACTTGTGACTTCTTCAGAGTCCTGGAACTTGAGAAATCCATCACCACCATGACCAGTCAGGTATATAAGTATATTACTGCCTTCATCAGTAAGCAATCTCTTGGAGCGAGGAGTATCAGGATGAACACGCCCAGTCAAAAGCCGGACAAAATTTTCCACTGAAACCTAATGGACAAATATTGTTAATGATATTTAATTTAACCATGATAGTATCATGTCATATTATGATATTTACAATTTACAATATTCAATAAATGGCAGTAAAATAGTAAATATTTTTATTAAATATATGAACTGACAAAAACCTTACTTCATAGCCCCTGTAATCCACCTCCACATCATCTCCATAAACACTTATCAGTTCATGTGCATTATTAAAAATAGTAGCAGGACGTGGATTTCGCGGGTTGCAAGCCATATCATCTGAGATCATCAAGATAATCTGACTGTCCGGGATCCCAAGTCGTTTAACGCTCCGATAAATTGATAATACATTAGCTACGTGCCGGTAATTAAACCAAAACCGAGATGTGTCGACCAAAACGGCCCAATTATTGGTATGGTTGGATTTTTGAAACTGCTCAGGTATCTAAAAAATTGTTTTTTAATATAGAATTTTTGCAATATCCTTTTAATAAATATTAATTCTGAATGCATGTTTACATCTATTCCTTCTGTGATAGAAATCAAAAGAGAACACAATAAAATCATAAAATACGATGTTTTTGATTTCATTATTTAATGTATGTAGTTCAGTTTACTTCGTAAACATTTCAATGAAAACAAATTAATAATAGTTTCCATATATTATGAATTTATGAACACTCTCACTATCAAGTACAACTGACAATAACAAAATGACAGACTGTCATCTGTGTAACCAGATTAAATTTTACAGAAAAGTCGAAGTACCTTTAAAAACTACTGAAATATACCAACTTCCTCAGGGAAAATATACCAATAAAAAAAAGACGTGTGGCACTCGGGGACTGCCGCGGTAAAGCTATTGCATAGCATTTTTTATCAACTTATGCAATTATAATTAATTATTTATTTTATTTATGCAGTTAAGTCTTTGATATTAAATCAAGTTACACTTTTTGAGCGTGGTGACCGATAAGAAAACAATTTTTTTTCTCTTATTGTATAAATGAGAAGTTAATATTGTTTAAAATATTTTTAATATCTTACAATACATGTAGATTATTCAAGAATTTTTATCATTCAGTTAGCAGCTAGTGTACACGCATACGACTAGTCGCACGCACACAAACACCGTGCCGAAGTCTGCCGAACTGAAACGACGTTAGACGACGCACGACTTTCAACGCCACACCTCCGTGCCCGTCGGAGTTTACCGATAATCTGACGTCATACGACGTAATTCAAATAACTGCAAAACCAAACATAATATCTTAATTTAACAAAAATAGCCTTTCACAAAAATGAATCTAGTTAAGTATAGAGTAATTTTGTACAGATTAGGTAAATAGTTCGCACTCTTCCTTAAGATAGTGATCATAAAAAGTAAACTCGCAGTGAGAGCACAAAAACTCAACACGATCAAGTAAATAAATTATATTTTCGGAGTTATTCATGTCAGCAACAATACGCCACGGTCTATTGTAGAAATTAACAACCCATTGGCAGTCATTGCAGTAAAACCTTATATTAAAATGAGTTTCTTCCCAAGGTCATGTTACGTTATTAGTCACAATATAAGAAAATGAACTTCTATTAAACTTGTCAATATCTACAATTAGTACTTATTTACAATAGTAAAATAAATGATAATATAGTCAATCTGTAATGTATCACGGCTGGGGAATCCTAGATATTTTTTCATATTTAGTAAACGAATAACTAGTTGATAAATTAATCTTGATATATATCTTTTTTTTTCGCCGGAGACTAAAATGATATTGCTTTTTTCGTAACTGCAGACTCTGTGGATTTATTTCATTATTTTGAACAATATACGAAACTTAAGTGACTAAAATTAAATCTAATCTGAACCAGAATCATAAAAACTGTATTATTCGGGCTAAACAAATCTAATAAAGATCTGTTATTTTTGTCTCCTGCGAAAAAAACAGACTATAGGAATCTGTCGAATACCTACATAAACAAAATATCACCTATAAATAAAATATTACGAAACGGAATAACTAATAAGAGTGGCAACGTCGCACTATACAAAGGAATTGCGTTAAGACGATGTCGTTGAGAGCCGTGGTAGCTCACATGGTTAGCGCTCGTTATAGGAATCACAGTACGGGAGCAACCCGGGTTCGATCCTCACTGGCACCAATGAAATTGTTGCGTGCTGATTTAGCTATCAGTTGGAAAGTCTGTTTTTCTGGGCCGTTTTGTTTTGTTACACTGACATCTCGCAAGTCACCTAGGGACCTAGGAGGTTGTCGGTTGCTTATTTTTTATTTTTATTTAAAATTTTCGTCGGTAAAATAACATATTTATAAAAGTAAAAAAAAGTAAAGTTACAGCCTATATACGTCCCACTGCTGGGCACGGGCCTCCTCTAATTTCTGAGAGGGTTTTAAGGCAAGGAAATGTCCGCCACGCTGCCTCATTGCGTGTTAACGAACTTCACATTTCTTCGAAATATATATTTTTTAATTTCTCAGACATGCGCTACCAGCATGCGACGACGCGGCCCGCGCCTTGCCGCCACTTGCGTTTGCCGCGCTTTGTCTCGTCACAGAGTGGCGAAATCACAGTAATATAGGTATTTTATAAACAGCACCTGTCTAATATTATGAAATATGTAGATAAAACTTAAAACTCACCTTGATAAATGTATACCCTTTTGTTTGTAATATTTTTTAGACCTCTCTTCAATCGTTTCTGCTTATTCCCCATGTTTTACAAACTAAAACTTAAACATTAATAAAACTGTACAATTAATAAAACTATAAAACACTACTATTAAACAATAATCAGAAAAAACCTACTCCACTATTAACAAAATTAAATTTTTGCAGTAATATTTTACGATTTTATTTCGTAGTGCTGAGCTCTTGCAACGCGGCGTAAGTCCACCTAGCAACACGATGCGCCCTGCACTGAATTCGTGGACGAATGCGGGGGTGATATAGACGCAGTATTTAATCGGGACGCATTTTTAATTTATTATCATAAAAATAATACATATTTCTAAAAAGTAACCAAACCAAATTATTTTATTTTGTATTGCAAATCAGTAGATATTTTTTTTATATTCCTTTGATAAACAATGAAGGATTAAAGGGGTTTCATCTCAACGATTTGGAGGTGATTTGGGTATTTTTTTATTTATTATGTGACACCGATAGAAAAATTATGGCTAAACCAAATTACGTATCAGATCATGTAGATTACTAGCTATTTTTTCATATGTAATTTCTCTGTAAGTGTCGACGAAAAGTTGGTTCATCTGCACGCTTCTTTCAAGCTTTTTGCGAGAGAGCAGCCTTAATAATAAATGCACTTTGTTCATTCATATTCAAAATTTCAAAACTCTTCGACAAAGACAACAAAGACTGAGGAAAAGAAACGACGTTAGACCGTCGTTAGACAATGCACGGCCTTCGAGCCACACCTCCGTGCCCGTCGGAGAGCGTGAGGTTTTTTTCGTTACGAAATTTCTGGATTTTCCCGCACTCAAGGCCCGCGATAGAAGCTATGCAATAGCTTAATACTGATTTTTAAAATACGTTTTATTCAGTCATTATCACAATAAATGCTAGAATTGTATTTTAACATTCTACTTCAGGGATTAAAATTGATACAACCTCCTTCATTTTTTACACCCTGCTTCGTTTTTAAAATTGCAGATTCATTTTTGTTTATACTAAATTTATCTGTGAAAATATGCGCTCACACGCAGCATCCAATACTGGTATAAATTATAACAACTACTGAAATTACAGATATTCTTGTATTTTAATGTACCATCACTGTTAGAAATTTTCCCAACTTCCACCCAAAATTGTTCACAAGAAAGGGGTGAGTCAGTACTCGAAGATTGTAATAAATTACTTACTTCGCGATCAAGTTTCAGTGTTCTACATTCTTCGTCAATTAACTGCATCTGCTCTGGCTATACTTTGTATGTAAAAGTTTCTATTATATTTCTTTAACTGCTAAATTCTTTGTTCGCGGCAGTGTGAGGGTCAAGAAATTTCAGTTCCCGGAATATTTGATTTTCAAAAAGCAAAGGAGATTTCAATTGAATGCTCAAATTAAGTAAAAAAGATTGGCAACTTTTGAAAAAATCAGCAATTTGTTCTTTCATGTTTATGTTTCCCCAGTGGTTAATAAATTCTTGACTCACTTGGATCCCTAAGTACATATCATTTAATGGCAAATAATTCACACTAGACCTTGGGTCTAATGTAAATTCATTATCCGTGCTTTTTATATAATTTGTTTACATAAAGCAACTCAAAATCGAAAAGTACATACTGGATGCATCATCATAATATAATCTTTCATTGCTCGGATCGGTCACCTAGAAAAATTAGTTAAATTTGTTTACAATCGGCAAAATGTAGTCTACAAAGTAAAAGCACAATTTGTTTATATCATTAGAAAAAAGAATGATCCAAAATTCTGATGACATAATGCGATCACTCAAATGTTGGCTTTGAAAGAACAACTGCAGTGCCCTCCATTAATTCAATTGTTCTACTAACACAAGCATGAAGTGAAAGCCACCTTATGTCATAATAACGCAATAGGCTACGTTTTTCAGTGTCAGTGAAATTTTGGAACTCAACAAAGTCTCTTTGACTCTTGCTGCTTTGTGAAAAATGTCCATATACTTTTTTACTATGTGTTCCAAATTTTTAGACAGCATTTTGCAAGCATAGCTGACACTGAATGCTGCAGAGTGACAAACACATTATATGAAAAAGCATTTTGAGTTCACTTCTTTAATTTTTACACCAATGTCAGAGTGTTGACCGAACATGACATTCATAGTATCAGCAGCGAACCGAATCACCTTTTTATATCTATACCTAATTCGGATAACTTTGATGACAAAGCATCAAATAAATGATCTGCGGTCTCAACATTAAAATCAACTAAATCAAGGAATTTGGTTAGTACTGTATGTTTGGTTTCAGAGAAGTATTTGATTACTATCGCCAATACTGTGACTGTGGTGACGTCTGTATGATTGAATGCTCCCATGGGATACGCGGGAGAAGCCGCAGGTGAAGTCTAGTACTATACAATTATGAGCATCCACTAAATAAAACATATCCGAACTTTTTAACTCTTGGTGCGGTAATATTAATATAACAAGTCATGCTTAACTTTGACTGTCCTTTATATTTTTTTCATGTTCGATTTATTCTTTTCAGTATTTGCATGTTGTTATATAAATGTTAATCTACTTTGGAGTTTCGCACTCCATGCTTTACAAAAGGTGGCGCACTCATCATCTTTATAGCGTGAAAGCGACGAAGAAAGCTCCGGAATTTGTTCCTATTTATCCAAATAACTTTGCTGAAAACTAGACATGTTTTCTGGATGGTTGCGTAACAGCTCACAGCATGATAGCGTGAAGTAAAATAAAACCAAAATACACGCGCTCCTATATACATGACGACAGTAACGTACTACAAATTTAGGGAAATTTCCGAGTTATTGAAACAAACCCTTCAACGATTAAGCCAAGTGCAGAACAGAAAATCGTTTTATTAAAAAACCTAAGATGATTCAATACTATTTATTATTTATTTATTATATTTGTAATTCTACTATGGGGGCCGCCTGTCGTGTCCTATCTGTACTCACTGATATTTGCTTCAGAATTAAATATAGACTAAATTATACTTCTAATTCAGTGGACTAAATCGATGAAATCCCCTGATCGTCAACGTTCAAGAAGATGATCGCTTCGATGTTGCTATAACTTTTTATCCAAATAAACCTAAAACTACCGAGTTTCGCCAAAATACTAACGAAAATACTGATTTTCAGAAAATGCAATAAAATATACGGAAAAAGTATTAAAATACTGAATCTGGTCACGCTGGCTGTAATGTTAGTTGCTGTCAGAAACAGCATTGCCAGCACCAATTTGTCAAATTCCCCGAAAATCCAAGTCAAATTCCCCAATTTGGGTACAAAAAGCAAAAAATCGACAGAAACAAATTCCCTCAATTTTATTTTAAGAAATGAAGTTCAACTCATTTTATAAGATTTTTTTCTTTTTTATCGAAAATATTTTTACACTCCATATTTTTGCAACGAGCATTTTACTCCATGGAGTGTTATTAATTCCTTCCCTTGTTGTCATTAAAAAGTACCACAGTATCTGCATATAAATGAATGTAGATCACTGCAATAAGATTAAAAATGATAAAGAAATGAAAAAGCAACACAAAAGATGCTGAAATAAATCTAAAAATTAAATGTGATGCAATGAACATAATTAAAAATAGGGAATCATTAGATATCCGTGAGTAGCCTAACAAATAATGTTAAGACAAGTACATACATATTTAGATTTCTTGAAAATGGGTTCTGACTGAACCCGGACTTTCAATTTTCGAAATCCCCGCATAATACCTATCGGTCACAGGGTAACCCGGAATCAGGGTATCCTTTTTGTTATAGGATAGGGTGACAAACGAGCACACAGTTCACCTGATGGTAAGTGGTTACTGCGGTCCATAGACATCTATCTATCTATCCTCGATTATACGATTATACGAATCAAAATGCAGATGCGTTGTCACCCGTGAGGACTAAGATGGAGTGCCTCGTTTCTAATAAAATGAGTCTCCAGTTTTCTACACTCTCCATATGAAACACAGCAGCATTAAGCTACTATTTTACGCTGGTATATTATATGGGGCGTGGTCCTTCCCTGGTCGAGTCGACCCATTCATGCTACAACTATACTACTAATATAACTGCACCATGACTCTACCACGAATTAAAACTACCCTACGCCCTTAATCAGGGTGGTGTAATAAGAGTAAGGGAGTAAGGGTCTCTAACTAGAGCAACAAAGTGGACCCGATCTGCAGTGCCCTTAACACCGTACAGTGTAATAACACTTAAGACAGTAAGGGCACTTATTCGATGCGCGACCATGGATGAAAACGATACATCAATTCTTTCAGACATCGATATATCGTTGACAAACATGGTTCTTCATGAGCGATGTTTTATGAACGATGTTTTGACTTTCCGTACGATGATTATCATGAATTTTATGTCACCGAAAAATAAATATTCGAAAAAAATGTCAAAGTTAGATAACATCTAAATTTTTAAAAGAAAGTGTATTTAGTAGAAATAATTCAATCCTGAAAATTTTAGTTACAAATCAACAAACAGGCGAATGGTCTTTCAGTTGAAAATAAATATACTCGATTTTCAGAAGTGTAATTTTCTTCAAACGACAATTTCATTTGCGATGTAAAATTCTGGTTATTTTTTATTGCGGTAATGTATTAACACGAGTTTAAAAATATTGAAAATGGATTGGCAATCCCAATCCATTTTAACCCATCAACCGATAAACAGTCGAATTCAACCGCGGCGTTATTCCGTAAAATTCAAGAGGTCGAATTCAACCGCGCACACCCACACCACTTTAAACCATTAAAACTTATACTTAGAGACTACTTTTCTATGAAGAAGTTTGGCATTATAGAATCAATATGAAATTTTCTATTCTCTTGTGCAATATAAAATAGTTATGTTGCGGATATTTATTTATAATCTACGTTCATTTCGTCGTCACTCCATCTAGTGGGGGGTCGCCCTACACTTTGCCTACCGGTACGAATATAAATGTGGTATATATCTCCACAAACTCCATCCTTTATCATTAATCAGATTACCTGCAATTCTCTAGTGTGGCGGAAAAGTATAGTCATTTTTGGGGTATTTTTTTAGGTTGCCTGTCCCAGAGCACGATATAAAAGAACATAATACAATACAAAACAAATTTTTAATTATTTATTCAATTAAAATACATAACTTAAAAAAGAACTGTACAAAATATATTTATATTTATATTTATATATAAATATATTTTGTACAGTGTATATATATATATATATATATATATATATATATATATATATATATATATATATATATATATATATATATACATATATATACGAATACTAGTCGCCGCGGCGATGTCGGATGCATGGCTCTCATGTTCCGTCTGGACTGTAATACTAAGCCTGCAAGACCCAACATTGTAGGCTTAGTATAACGATCTTTTTAACACCCTTTGGGTCTAGACTAATAAAATGATAAATGTTGTTGCCATTATATACATATTATATTATATAATGGCAACAACATTTATCATTTTATTATATATATATATATATATATATATATATATATATATATATATATATATATATATATATAAATATATGTAAATATATATCGGCTATACAAAACCTGATGCCTCAACCGAAAATGTACTAAAAAGTTGTGTTCTCAATCAAGATTATGGTCATCATCATCATCATTACAGCCCTTCACAAGTCCACAGCTGAACATAGGCCTCCCCCAAGTAATGCCACAACGCACGGTCCTGAGCCACCTGCATCCATCGACTTCCTGCATATCTTACCGGGTCGTCACTCCATCTAGTGGGGGGTCGCCCTACACTACGCCTTTTTTTTTTTTTTTTTATAGAATAGGGTGACAAACGAGCACACAGTCCACCTGATGGTAAGTGGCTGCTGCGGCCCATTGACATCTACATCTATCTTCCATTACAAATCAAAATGCAGATGCGTTGTAACCCGTGAGGACTGAGATGGAATGCCTCATTTCCAGTAAAAAGGGTCTCCGGTTCTCTACACTCACCATACGAAATACAGCAGCAGTCCTTCCCCGGTCGAGCCGACCCATTCGTGCTACAACTATACTACTAATATAACTGCAGCATGTCTCTACCACGTAATAAAACGCCTACCGGTACGAGGCTGCCACTCGAGAACCTTTCTTCCCCATCGGTTATCGGTTCTTTGAGCTATATGGCAGGCCCATTGCCACTTCAGCTTACTAATCCGTTGGGCTATGTCGGTCACTCTGGTTTTACTGCGGATATCCTCATTTCTGAATCTATCACGCAGAGAAACTCAGAGCATAGCCCTCTCCATAGCTCGCTGAGCGACCTTGAGCGTCCTCATACGGCCAGCAGTGAAGGACCACGTCTCAGATCCGTAAGTCATCACTGGCAACACGCACTGGTTATACAATCTAGTTCTTAGAGATTGAGGTATACCTGACGAGAAGATATGTCGTAATTTCCCGAACGCTGCCCAGCCGAGTTGAATCCGTCGATTGACCTCTCGGTCGAAGTTGGACTTACCTAGTCGGACTATTTGTCCCAGGTAAACGTACTCGTCAACAACTTCGAGCATAGTGCTCCCAACAACTACCGGCATAGGTGTGACATGGACAGTAAACATGATCTTTGTTTTGTCCATCTTCATCTTAACACCTATCCGTTGGGAGGCACTATTGAGAGCATTGAGCACAGTGCTTAAGTCCTCCAGCGATTCTGCCATAAGGACTATATCGTCGGCAAATCGAAGGTGAGTGGTGCACTCGCCATTGATGTTAATACCGTATCCTTTCCAGTTCAGTAGCTTGAAAACGTCTTCCAAAGCAGCGGTGAAGAGTTCCAGGGATATAACGTCACCCTGTCTTACACCTCTCTGCAGTTGGATAGGTTTCGAGCTCTGGTTCTGTACTCGGATAGCCATCGTAGCCCTACTGTACAAAAACTTCAGCACTTCGATATACCGACAGTCAACTTGGCACCGCTGAAGGGACTGCAGCACCGCCCAAATTTCGACGGAATCAAAGGCTTTCTCATAGTCCACATACGCCAGGCAAAGTGGCAAATTGTACTCTTCAGTCTTCTGCACAATCTGCCGCAGGGTATGTATGTGGTCTATGGTACTGAAGCCTTTTCGGAAACCGGCTTGTTCGGGAGGCTGGAAGTCGTCGAGACTGCGTGCGAGACGATTCGTAATGACTCTCGAAAACTGCACGTAGACGCGGCTTAGAAGGGAAATCGGTCTGTAGTTCTTCAAGAGAGCGTTGTCGCCTTTCTTAAAGAACAAGAGCACCGCACTTCTGCTCCATGCCTCTGGAGTAGTGCCACCATGGAGGACGGAATTGAAGAGCCTCTGAAGGACTTCAAGTACCGGTGTTCCACCCGCTTTCAGAAGCTCCGCTGTAATTCCATCCTCGCCTGGGGCCCTACCGTTTTTAAGGTGCTGGAGAGCCATTCTAATCTCGCTCAGACTGACGTCCGGGATATCATCGGAATAGTGTCGGATAAGAATTTCTCTTGGATCGTTACTCACACTTGCGTGTGGCTCCAACGATGATGTGTACAGCTGCCCATAGAACCTCTCAATCTCACTCAAAATCTCAGGTGTCCCTGAAACGATGGTGCCACACTCAGTCTTCAGCTTTGACAGTTGGCTCTTACGGGCAGACAGATCTCTGGCAAAGACTTTGGAGCCCTGGTTCCGCTCGATCGCTTCTTTAATACGAGCAGTATTAAAGTTGCGTAAGTCTCGTCGCATGCATTTGGAGATCTGTCTGTTCAGTTGCCTGTATGCTGTCAAATCTGTTGACGATTGCAGCCTCATCTCTCGTCTAACAGCCATGAGATTAAGAGTGTGATCGGAGAGTTTTTGTGTTCTTCTGCGGCGGGTCTTGCAGACCTTAGCTCCGACCGCATGGACAGTTTCCACGAGCTTGTCATTCATATCGTCCACTGCATTGCAGTCTTGTAGGCACTGAAAGCGGTTGTGTAACTCGAGCTGAAAGTTTTCGGGATTCTGGATTAGAGCACGAGTGAGACGGAGCGTTGACTTCATTAGACGAGACCTCTCCAACTTAACGTTTAGGTTCAGTGTGCCTCTAACCATTCGGTGATAGCTGCCAGTTTTCACCCTTGCGATCACTGAGACATCACTGAACAGTTGGCGTCTGGTCGTCAAAATGAAGTCAATCTCATTTTTTGTCGAACCGTCGGGGCTCGACCAGGTCCACTTCCTGTGGGGCCGCTTCTGGAAGAAAGAGTTCATCATAAAGAGTCCCTTTTTTTCCATAAAGTCGGCCAGCTGCTGGCCCCTTCGGTTCCGTTGCCCTACTCCAAATTTCCCTAACTTCAGCTCACCGTTTTCTCTTGTGCCTAGTTTTGCGTTGAAGTCTCCCATCAACACCGTGTAGTGGGTTTTGGAGGAATGCATGGCTTTGGAAATATCCTCATACATTTCCTCCACCTCCTCATCGGGATGTGCCGACGTTGGTGCGTAAACCTGTATGACCTTCAGCGAATACCGTTTGGTGATTCTGAGTATCAGGTACGCGACCCTCGTCGACACACTCCCAATCTTTACAACGTTGTTGACGAGAGACTTGTGGACGATAAATCCGACACCTCCTTGGGACAGATGGTCGTCCTCCCCCTCTCTTCGGACCTCGGATAATCCTATAATACTCCAGCGCAACTTGTCTATCTCTTCTTCCAGCTCCAGGATCTTCTCGTCAGTCCTCAGTGTGCGTGCGTTAAATGTTGCCAGGTCGAGTCGTCGTAGGTGGCAACCGAACCTCCACCTGAGATTCTTAGCACCCCCTGCCCCGCCGTAACCATGGTCGCAACCGTAGCCAGGAATAGCGGGGCCGCCGGGGACTGAGGGCCGTCTATTTGTGTAATTGTTCATGGGGAGTATATTGCTACAGTTGCCACGCTTGGCGAGCGGGTTGGCAACCGCAGTTATTCTTTGTCGTACAGTTGCTGTTATCAGGAAGATGCTGCTGCCCATCTCCTGCCTGTTTCCCTCTGTCGCCTTTTACGACACCCACGGGAAGATATGGGGTAGTGGATATTCTTAACCGCCACTACACGGCAATACAAGGCACTACAAGGCAATAGAGATGAGATTATGGTCAGTCAGATAAAATTATTATTTGTGTTGGTGAAAACGATAAAAATCCTCTAGCTGTTTCATCAGAATTATATATAACATTAAAACAACTAAGAAAACATACTGTAATTATTGTAAATGTTTTAAATAGTAGACATTTAAATACAGGGATGATAAATTCCAATATTATAAAAGTATGTAGTCAATATAAAAACTGTTATTTTATAAAAGAAAATTCCTATTATAAAAATCTATTCAAAACTTGTAAAAGAATTAACTATATAATTGATTGTATAGATTATGATCAACAATTTTTAGATTATTCCCAACTAAAAAATATTATTAAACAGCGTGCAACACTAATTAAATGTTCTGAATTAATGAATAAAGTACGTAAGAAAGGTACAATTCCTTCCTATTTCGCAAATATAAAAAAAAACAAAACAAAACGTAATATTTTAAATGAAAAATCTGGGGTTAAATTGGATAGAATAGAGAGTGTGAGTGACATTAAGGAACCTATAAAGTTCAAAAAAGGAACTATCCCATTTTATTTTCCAATCATAGAAAAAAACAGTTTATTTCGAAATTAAGGCATTAGACATCTGTAGAAACAGTATTTTAATAAATGATAAAATTCATTAAATAGGAAATTCCTATATGCGAGTATTTCACCAAAATATAGCAGGATTACTAGGAAAATTAGATTTACTTGAGGCGTGCATCGCAGAATTTAATTACTCAGAAGAACCAATAGACGTGATTTGTCTAACAGAAACATTCGTAAAAAATGGAGATGAAGATAACGTAATTTTTAAAAACTTTAAACTGGCTGCCAATTTCTCAAGAAAACAATCAAAACGTGGTGGTGTGTGTATTCTTGTAAAACATAATTTCAAGTATCGCATCTTAGATTTTTTACAACCGTTTTCAAAGGAAATTGAGTTTATTGCGGTATAGAATTGACTCAACAAAAATGTATTATTATTTGTATTTATAGAACACCAAACTCGGAAATAAGTACATTTTTTACGAAACTTGATGCTTTATTACATAAGCTATGTGAAAAAATAAACAAAAAAATTATAATTGCTGACGATTTTAACGTAAATATGTTAATTTTGAATAATAAATCTAATAGATTAAGAAGTTTATTAAAAAGCTGTGGATTTCAAATGCATACAGCGGAAACAACGAGACAACATACATGTATAGACCAAATGGCAAGTAATATACAAGGAGCTATCGGAAAAGTCCATGAATTAGGTCTATCAGATCACACGGGGCAAACATTAAGTTTTTTATTAAACGATACAACAAAGTCTCCTGGGCATTATTATATGTTTAGAAGACAATACACGGAAAGTAATATTGGCAGTTTCTGCAATCACTTAAAATCATTATCATTCTTGGACGTATATGAGGAGGATAACATAGAAAAAGCTTTTACAAAATTTTATGACACGTTTGTACTAATTTATAAGCTGTGCTTTCCCATAAATAGAGTCAAAGTAAATAATTTTGATCGAAAATTAAAACGGATTACAAATGGTATAAGAATTTCCTGTAGAACCAAACGTGCACTTCGCTATAAATATTATAAAAATAAAACTCACAAGAACAAAAATAAATATACACTTTATAGAAATATCCTAAAAAAAAAAACTATTTTACTGGCGCAAAAGCAGATGAATCACAAATACGTACTTAAATCAAAAAATAAAACTAAAGCCACTTGGAACCTAATAAAAGAAAATAGTCAGACACATCCAAATCTCATTGATAGACTCACAGTCAATAATCAAAATATACTAAATCCCGTTGAACTAGCTACAACATTTAATCAGCATTTCATCTATTCCATTAAAGACAGAATATCACATAATAGCGCGGATAAATTAAGCGTAACTAGTCTAAGAAATCAATCTAGTATTTATTTAAGGCAATGTGATATAACGGAAATTAAGAACCATATTTCATCACTTAGAAACACAAAATCTACTGGCTGTGATGAAATACAAACAAAAGTTTTAAAGAGGTGTCCAGAAAATATCATAGATGTATTATGTTTTCTCATTAATAAATCGCTTGAAGCAGGAATTTTTCCTAAAGAATTGAAATTATCCGATGTGATACCATTGCATAAAAAAGGTGACAGAAATAATATTAATAACTATAGACCAATTACATTAATATCAATATTATCAAAATTGTATGAGAAAGTTATGCAAAAAAGACTTTTAGACTTTTTTAACAAGTTTAACATATTAAAACCAGAGCAATATGGTTTTCAAAAAGGAAAATCTACGACACTGGCAACTTTTTCCCATATAAAAATCGTAACCGATTATATAAACAGAAAAATACCAATTTCTGCAGTGCTAAAAATAAAAGAACGTTTCTGTTGACTGTAAAATGCTGTTTCTTATCTGATTGTGTTTTAAACGATTAATATTAAGATTGTAAAGTGATGCATGTTTATTTTCACTTAAATTTTTGTATATTCTAACCATAAGTTAATTAGTGAATAAGTTATCATATACCAAAATTGGTGAAATATGTGAATCATTATTATTTTTATAAGAACATCTTTGTACCATATTTCTTGTGAATAAATTTATTTATTTATTTATAATATATAAAATAATAGTGTTACTCTAGAACTTAAAACACTATTTGATAATGGGTGTAATATACCCTAGTGTTCAGATTTTTACTGCAAGAATGAGATCTGCCACATCAAATTTATAAAAAAGATGAGAGGCATTACCTTTTATATGTTAATGTTACGAGCTTAGGGTTCGTGACAATAAAAATTGCCGATAAAATTACCTAAATTAACACTTTAATTTACTTTACACAAACTAAAGTTAAAAACACTAATAATTAAAAACACTAATTCACTTAATTCCGCTCCGAAGCTTCGCTTGTTTCGTCAAATCAACTCTGCCCCGATCGCATCTTGTGCCACCTATTTATTTGAATTAGCGGAATGTTCAAGTAAACACGCGCAATGTACCGAGATTTCGAGTATAGATTTTCTAGAAACTTAGTTCTTCGGGTGACGCTGTCGGTTGAGAGATCTGTGATGTCATTCTCTGCATAGCTCCCCTCGCTCTCGTTCCTGACACTAGATGGCGCTAGTTGACTTATTCACACAACACTGCCCCCTCCTAAGACATGCTCGTCCCGAGCATTATCGGTCCCATAATAACGCGCCAAGCGATCCACATGGACGATCTTAGGAGTCCCTCTTGCGCCTTTCTGTATCCGGTAGGTCACATCGTTGATACTGGTTACAATCCGGTACGGGCCGTCCCATTTAGCTTGAAGCTTAGGAGATTTCCCTTTGCTGCGGACTGGATTGTGCAACCACACTAATGAACATTCGTTGAACCCTTTATTGTTCATTTTGCGGTCAGAACATTCGTTGAACCCTTTATTGTTCATTTTGCGGTCGTACCGGGTTTTCATTTTCTCAGACATTTGCTGGCCCGATTGTCTGACGTGCTCATAAATGTCATTCATTTTGTTCCGCAAGTCATTTGCATAATCGGTTATACTGCGTGGGGCATCAGGTGGTATCCCGGTGATCAGGTCCGCAGGCAGCCGTAATTCTCTTCCAAAGTTTGCGAAAGCTGGTGTCATTGCTGTACTTTCGTGAACAGAACTCCGATATGACAACAAAAACGGTTGTATGTGCTTGTCCCAATCTCGTTGCCGATTGTCTACAACTTTTGCTAGGTATCTCTCCAATTTCTGATTAAATCGTTCCACCATTCCATCAGATTGCGGGTGATAAGAAGTCGTTCTTGTTTTATGAGTACCCATAACTCGGCAAGTTTCCTGGAATATTTGAGACTCAAAATTCCTTCCTTGATCGCTGTGAATCTCTAAAGGTACTCCAAAACGACAGAAGACTTCATGAACTAGTTTATCTGCAACTGTAGAAGCTTCTTGATTTGGAATGGCGAAGACTTCTGGCCACTTAGTGAAGTAATCCATCACAACCATGAAATACTTGTTACCGCTTTCACTCTCCGGAAACGGCCCCGCCACGTCAATGGCTATTCTCTCCCATGTAGCACCCACATTGTACAACTTCAATGCACCTCTACTACGAGTCTGAGGTCCCTTTACAGCCGCACAACTTGTACATTTGCGACACCAGTCCTCGACATCGTTTCGACAGTGGACCCAGTAAAACCGTTCTCGGATCTTCAGTAGGGTTCGTTTAACTCCCAGATGGCCTCCTGAACAATCATTATGGTACAGCTGTAGAACATTCGGTACTTTAGCTTTAGGGACAACCATTTGCAAATGACAGCTGTCTCCCCGAACGTTTTCCCATTTACGATACAGAACTCCATCCTGAAGCAGCAAGCTGTCCCACCGGGACCAATAGCTTTTAGTGGTCGAACTCATCGCTGAGACGTCACTCCACTTGGGCTTGGGAGCACTGGCCTTTATCCATTCCAGAATCGGCTTGATGTCCGGATCCTCCTGCTGTGCATGTCGTAGGCTGTCCTTCCACCCGTTGCTGAGGTGGTCTGTCCTGAGCATCCTCACGGATACCACTTCCTTACCTTGCCTACTGCAATGGTTGCAATCTTCAGGACAAGGTCTTCTTGACAATGCATCTGCGTTGCCGTGAGATTTTCCGCTGCAGTGTCTGATAGTAAAGTCGTATTCCTGCTGCTGGGCGGTGCTGTTAGCCGCACTTCCTTTCTGAGACCATTCACCTTCCCTTCCTAGGGTGTGCTTAGGGCAGCTTGACCGAAGATGGCCCCTTTCCCCACAGCAATAGCACCTAGGGCTGTATCCTTTGTTGCGGTCGCGAACTGTAGCTGCTGCAACCTCACTGACGCGATGGGAACGATGATCCTGCCGCACGGCTTCCACTTCCAGTGCATGGGCCAAGGCGTCCTTAAGCGTCTCGTGGTGCCCGAGCCTCACAGCAGCTCTGACTTCCAGGTTGCGGATGCCGTCGATGAATGTCTGCACCAGGTTCCCTTCAATGAGCGCAGGTACAGACTGGTATGCTTTTCGAACCATCTTTTCCACCTCAAGGGCCCACTGCTGCAGGTTTTCGTTGCTGCGTTGCACGAGATTTTTAAACTGCGCGCGAAAGACGTGTTCCAGGTGAGCGTCACCATATCTCACCTCCAATGCCTCAAGGAGCTGCTCGTAGGTCACTTTCCTACCGAGAGCTTCCAACACGGTTAAGGCTTGGTCGCGCAGGACTAAGGTGAGCGCAGTCATGGCCTGGCTTTTATTCCAGCCGTTTGCCTCCATGACGGCCTCGAACTGGATTTTGTAGGCCGACCAGGAAGAAGTCCCGTCGAACGGTGGTACCTTGAACCCACGTAGCGAAGGTGTAGTAGCTACTGCGGGGGCTGCAATTCCATCTCCAAGTTTGAGTTCATCCAGCGTTTTCTTAACTTGGTTGATTTGGGTCTCAGCTTCCGACAGGCGGTTATCATGTTGAGCAACCTTATCCTTCACCTCCCTTATCTCTTTCCCGAAGGTAGCGTGAAGGTCCTTCATGAGAAGCATCTGCTCCTCCCTATCGCGTTTGAGCTGCTCTTCTAAGCGACGGGCCTGTTCCGCCTGCTGATCTTCCAACCGACGGGCCTGTTCCTCCTGTCGGCGGGCCTGTTCCTCTTGTCCGCTCTGCAGCTGCTCTTTCAACTGACGGGCCTGCTCCTCCTGTCGGCGAGCCTGCTTCTCCTGTCGGCGAGCCTGCTCCTCCTGTCGGCGAGCCTCCTCCTCCTGTCGGCGAGCCTGCTCCTGCAGCATCACCATCAGAGCACCTAAGTCAGGTGCCACAGACGTAGAAGCTGCTGACGGACCGGCTTCCGTGGCCGGCGGCTGGCCCTCAGACATCTGCGGCGTTGCACCACCAAATCTCCTCTGGTCCGTCTCCTGCTAGCGTTGACTTCGGGTACGGACACCCTCCGTTTCCTCCTTAGGTAAAATCGGCATTATTTTATCCCACTTCTGACACCAATTGTTACGAGCTTAGGGTTCGTGACAATAAAAATTGCCGATAAAATTACCTAAATTAACACTTTAATTTACTTTACACAAACTAAAGTTAAAAACACTAATAATTAAAAACACTAATTCACTTAATTCCGCTCCGAAGCTTCACTTGTTTCGTCAAATCAACTCTGCCCCGATCGCATCTTGCGCCACCTATTTATTTAAATTAGCAAAATATCCGGAATGTTCAAGTAAACACGCGCAAGGTACCGAGATTTCGAGTATAGATTTTCTAGAAACTTAGTTCTTCGGGTGGCGCTGTCGGTTGAGAGATCTGTGATGTCATTCTCTGCAAAGCTCCCCTCGCTCTCGTTCCTGACACTAGATGGCGCTAGTTGACTTATTCACACAACATTAATAATCATTTCACATTATTGCTATTTACTTCTTTTAAAACTTAAAAATTACAATAATAACGGCGGTGTTGTTTCAAATTTGTTAACCAACATAGGCTGCCTCACACAATATGCGGATCGTTCGAGCGACTGATCCGAGTCTGTATCCGAGTTGTCGCTGTCTCCGAGCAATACTAATGTATCCATGTGTGTGTGAAATTGTTAGTTTATTGTTTCAATTGTTATGCGTGCGGTTCGTAGTAACAGACGATTGAATTTGTGTTCGCAGATTTCCCCTCGCAAAAATGACAGACAGTTCTGTATCTAATAATAGTAAATATTATAATATTTCCACTGCATCGCCACGTAACCGCATTTGTAGCTTACTTACGACATAGCTTGCCACTGAAAGGAAGCAGTGACAGGCTGCTCTGACTGACTGACTACTGCGTGCTCATATGCCCAAGCCTGTAAATGTTAGTGTTCCACAAAGATACGTTCTCTCGCCTTCTTCCCTGTTCTTTTTAAACAATATCTGGGTTTTTTTTCAGTTCGTAAAAATAATTATTTTACAAACAACAGATTTGACGATGCTTTATACTACGGCCGTGCGAATGTTATTCGGTTTCGGTTTCGGTTAACATTGCCAGAACAACCTGTGCCTGAAGTCAAGTCTCTGTTAAACAAATTCTAGGATTGGGAACAACTGTATCTAGTTTAGCTTAATCCTCAGAGGATACATATTTGTGCATTTATTGTTAAAAGTAAACCTAATATCAAATGTTCTCTTTTAAGGGAAATCCTCTTATTGCCGAAGCTAGTATCGAATCAATCAGAGTTGACAAATAAGAGTGACATATACTTCTGCTGTCACTTGGTAAGGAAGACCAAATTAGCCTTTAAAAAGTATAATGTCCTTAATAGATTGCGACGTGAATTAATGCTGGCCTCCCGCTTGCAACTCTACGTACAGTTTTGGTACAGACTTGGCCTCATGGAATACTGTTCTTATCTCTGAGTCGAGGAATCCACCTTTCTCTTTTCATGCCTTCAATGAATAGCGGCTGAAATTATTAACGACCTTCTTTCCGATCGGCTTTCCGAAGAGACGATGATTCTATGTCTATCCCATACACCATAGAGAGTGCTACGAAGAAATGTACGGATTAATCCATCATCATCATAATCATTATTACAGCCCTTCACAAGTCCACTGCTGAACATATGCCTACCCCAAGGAATGCCACATAACACCGTCCTGAGCCACCTGCATCCATCGATTTCCTGCATGTCTTACCGGGTCGTCACTCCATCTAGTGAGGGGTCGCCCTACACTACGCGTACCGGTACGAGGCTGCCATTCGAGAACCTTTCTTCCTCATCGGTTATCGTGAGTGATGTACCCGCCATTGATGTTAATACCGTATCCTTTCCTGTCAAGTAGCTTGAAAACGTCTTCCAATGCAGCGGTGAAGAGCTTCGGGGATATAACGTCACCCTGTTTTACACCTCTCTGCAGTTGGATAGGTTTCGAACTCTGGTTCTGTACTCGGATAGCCATCGTAGCCCTACTGTACAAACACTTCAGCACTTCGATATACCAACTGTCAACTTGGCACCGATGAAGAGACTGTAGCACAGCCCAAATTTCGACGGCTTTCTCATAGTCCACATACGCCAGGCAAAGTGGCAGATTATACTCTTCGGACTTCTGTACAATTTACCGAAGGGTATGTATGTGGTCTATGGTACTAAAGCCTTTTCGGAAACTGGCGAGACGATTCGTAATGACTCTCGAAAGCAGCACTTAGACGCGGCTCGGAAGGGAAATCGGTCTGTAGTTCTTCAAGAGAGCGTTGTCGCCTTTCTCGAAGAACAAGACCATCGCACTTCCGCTCCACGCCTCCGGAGTAGTGCCACCATGGAGGACGGAATTGAAGAGCTTCTGAGGGACTTCAAGTACCGGTGTTCCACCCGCTTTCAGAAGCTCCGCTGTAATTCCATCCTCGCCTGGGGCCCTGCCGTTTTTAAGGTGCTGGAGAGCCATTCTAATCTCGCTCAGATTGACGTCCGTGATATCATCCGAATAGTGTCGGATAAGACTTGCTGTTGGATCGTTATTCACACTTAGTGTGGCTCCAACGATGATGTGTACAGCTGCCCATAGAACCTCTCAATCTCATTCAAAATCTCAGGTGTCCCGGAAACGATGCTGCCACACTCAGTCTTCAGCTTTGACAGTTGGCTCTTTCCGGCAGGCAGATAGCTGGCAAAGACTTTGGAGCCCTGGTTTCGCTCGATCGCCTCTTTAATACAAGCAATATTAAAGTTGCGTAAGTCTCGCCGCATGCATATAGAGATCTGTCTGTTCAGTTGCCTGTATGCTGTCAAATCTGTTGACGATTGCAACCTAATCTCCCGTCTAACATCCATGAGATTAAGAGTGTTGAGTTTTTGTGTTCTTCTGCGGATTACTTCCAGCTCCTAAATTCTACTGTTGTACACTACGACAGAACTCTTAGTTCTAATCACATCGTCTCAATAATTTCTTTCACTCACGAACACATTGTAGAATTTGAAAAAAAGAACTTACTCCTTTTTGAAAGGCCATTGTTGCTGGACAGAAATGATTACTTACCATCAAGTGAGCTGTATGCTCGGATGCTTCTTCTTCTATAAAAAATATCATATGTCGCATTAGGCCCTCTGATGAAACTAAAGAGGCAGGGTGGCATACATTTTTAAATGCTTATTCAAAGGAATAAAATACTTATTATCCTTGCAAAAAGGACATAAGATGGTTGTTAGGTTATCCATTTTTGTAATTGATTTTTAAATCTATTGTCACGAACCTCAAGCTCGTAACAATTGGTGTCAGAAGTGGGATAAAATCATGCCGATTTTACCTAAGGAGGAAACGGAGGGTGTCCGTACCCGCAGTCAACGCCAGCAGGAGACGGACCAAAGAAGATTTGGTGGTGCAACGCCGCAGACGTCGGAGGGCCAGCCACCGGCTGCAGGCGCGTCAGTAGCCCCTACATCTGCAGCACCTGACTTAGGTGCCCTGATGGCGATGCTGCAGGAGCAGGCTCGCCGACAGGAGGAACAGGCCCGTTGGTTGAAAGAGCAGCAGGAGGAACAGGCTCACCGACAGGAGGAACAGGCTCGGCAGCAGGCGGATCAAGCACGCCGATTGGAAGAACAGCTGCGGGGCGGACAGGAGGAACAGGCCCGCCGGCAGGAGGAACAGGCCCGCCGGCAGGAGGAACAGGCCCGCCGGCAGGAGGAACAGGCCCGTCGTTTAGAAGAGCAACTCCAACGCGATAAGGAAGAGCAGATGCTCCTTATGAAAGACCTTCATGCTACCTTCGGAAAAGAGATACGGGAGGTGAAGGATAAGGTTGCTCAACATGACAACCGCCTGTCGGAAGCTTAAACCCGAATCGACCTAGTAAACAATCGGGTTGACAACGTAATGGCTGACGTGAAGAAAACGCTGGACGACCTCAAACTGGGTGATGGAACTACAGCTCCCGTAGTTGCTACTACACCTTTGCTACGTGGGTTCAAAGTGCCACCGTTCGACGGGAATTCTTCCTGGTCAGCCCACAAAATCCAGTTCGAGGCTGTTATGAAGGCGAACGGCTGGAATAAAAGTCAGGCCATGACTGCTCTCACACTAGGCCTGCGCGACCAGGCCTTAACAGTTCTGGAAGCTCTCAGTGAGGAAATGACTTATGAGCAACTCCTTGAGGCATTGGAGGCGAGATATGGTGACGCTCACCTGGAACACGTCTTTCGTGCGCAGCTTAAAGACCGCGTGCAGCGCATCAACGAAAACCTGCAGCAGTGGGCTCTAGAGGTGGAGAAGCTGGTGCGAAAAGCATACCGGTCTGTACCTGCGCTCATTGAGGGGAACCTGGTGCAGACATTCATCGACGGCATCCGCGACCTGGAAGTCAGAGCTGCTGTGAGACTCGGGCATCACGAGACGCTTAAGGACACTTTGGCCCATGCACTGGAGGTGGAAGCCGTGCGGCAGGATCATTGATCCCATCGCGTCAGGGAGGCTGCAGCAGCTACAGTTCGCGACCGCAAAAAAGGATACAGCCCTAGGTGCTATGGCTGTGGGGAAAAGGGGCCATCTTCGATCCAGCTGCCCTAAGCGAACTGTAGAAAGGGAAGGTGAACGATCTCAGAAGGGAAGGGCGGCTAACATTACTGCCCAGCAACAGAAGGAATACGACTTAACTATCAAACATCGCAGCGGGAAATCTCATGGTAACGCAGATGCATTTTCAAGAAGACCTTGTCCTGAAGATCGGAAACATTGTACTAGGTAAGAGAGTAGTACTAGGAAGTGGTATCCGTGAGGATGCTCAGGGCAGACCACCTCAGCAACGAGTGGAAGGACAGCTTACAACGTACACATCAGGAAGCTCCGGACATCAAGCCGATCCTGGAATGGATGAAGGCCAGTGCTCCAAAGCCCAGGTGGAGCGACGTCTCAGCGATGAGTTCGACCACTAAAAGCTATTGGGCCCAGTGGGACAGCTTGCTACTTCAGGATGGAGTTCTGTGCCGTAAACGGGAAAATGTTCGGGGAGACAGCTGTCATTTACAAATGGTTGTCCCTAAAGCTAAAGTACCGGACGTTCTACAGCTGTACCATAATGATTATTCAGGAGGCCATCTGGGAGTTAAACGAACTCTACTGAAGATCCGAGAATGATTTTACTGTGTCCACTGTCGAAACGATGTCGAGGACTGGTGTCGCAAATGTACAAGTTGTGCGGCTGTAAAGGGACCTCAGACTCGTAGTAGAGGTACATTGAAGTTGTACAATGTTGGTGCACCATGGGAGAGAATAACCATTGACGTGGCGGGGCCGTTTCCGGAGAGTGAAAGCGGTAACAAGTATTTCATGGTTGTGATGGATTACTTCACTAAGTGGCCAGAAGTCTTCGCCATTCCAAATCAAGAAGCTTCAACAGAGATTCACAGCGATCAAGGAAGGAATTTTGAATCTCAAATATTCCAGGAAACTTGCCGAGTTATGGGTACTCATAAAACAAGAACGACTTATTATCACCCGCAATCTGATGGAATGGTAGAACGATTTAATCAGACATTGGAGAGGTACCTAACAAAAGTTGTAGACAATCGGCAACGAGATTGGGACAAGCACATACAACCGTTTTTGTTGTCATATCGAAGCGCTGTTCACGAAAGTACGGCAGTGACACCAGCTTTCACAAACTTTGGAAGAGAATTACGGCTGCCTGCAGACCTGATCACCGGGATACCACCTGATGCTCCACGTAGTATAACCGATTATGCAAATGACTTGCGGAACAAAATGAATGACGTTTATGAGCACGTCAGACAATCGGGCCAGCAAATGTCTGAAAAGATGAAAACCCGGTACGACCGCAAAATGAACAAGAAAGGGTTCGACGAAGGTTCACTAGTGTGGTTGCATAATCCCGTCCGCATCAAAGGGAAATCTCCTAAGCTTCAAGCTAAATGGGATGGCACGTTCCGGATTGTGACCAGGATCAACGATGTAACCTACCGGATACAGAAAGGCGCAAGAGGGACTCCTAAGATCGTCCATGTGGATCACCTGGCGCGTTATTATGGGGCCGATAATGCTCGGGACGAGCATGTCTTGGGAGGGGGCAGTGTTACGCACTCAAGTCGACGGCACTAGCGCCATCTAGTCTCGAACCGAAGAACTAAACTTCTTGAAGTCGAAACACGAACTCTCGGTACCGTGCGCGTGTTTACTTGAATATTCTGGATATTTCGCTGCTAATTTATATAAATAGGCGCTGCAAGATGCGATCGGGTAAGTATTGGAGTTGGCGACACAAGCGAAGCTTCGGAGCGAAATAAAGTGAATTAGTGTGATTAATTATTAGTGTTTTAAGTTTTAATTTGTGTAAAGAAAATTAAAGTGTTAATTTAGGTAAATTTTATCGGCAATTTTTATTGTCACGAACCTCAAGCTCGTAACACTATTTTTCTAATATTGATGGCCAAAGTATTTGGCGGCATTATTAAATAGGTGTTCTCTTTGAGCAGTGACCGCTCTTTCTTTTTTCGACGATCTTGCCATAGCCCACAGTAAACATTTAACCGCGGTGACATTATATTGAATGAACTTAGTCAGACCTATGGTCAAGCCAATACACGTAGACAGAGAATCCTATAGACAAATTGACGCCTTCTTTCGCATTCGCACACGAAAAAGATAGATTTATGCTTACATTTTGCATAGAAATGAGATAGAGCGGTGTGATTGTTTGTCCCTTTCTCCGTGCCGGTTTTTTTGTTTAGCAAAGTCTGCAGTTTGCTAAACAACTTTAACAGCGTAGCGATTCAAGGAGTTTACAAGTTGGTTTAAGTGAGAAAAAGTGTTTTGTGAGCTTAAGATTGGTGAATCTTGTTCAGTTCAGTTCTTAGAACAATTAAAATTTTTATCTAAAGGTGTTTAAAATTCATAAAGATTATTATATAACCTAAAAATTCGTTATCGTCCTTTCTTACTCGAGGCCACGCCGATCATTAGTCTATAGGTTTCTCTGTCTGCGCCAATATAGTAGGTCAGGCCATTGACCATATATGTTTAAATTAAGGTAAATATAACTGAGAGTCATTTTGCTGATTAATTTTTCTATGTTCTTATTCTAAAATAAAAAATAAATTATCAATAATTAACCCTTGAAAGCTCGGCGTCAATGTCTCCTTGTTAGACCGCGCCAAAGAGTATACTAATATTTAGAGGGACGTCTTAGAACCAAAGAGTATATGATCACTAAGTTTACTCGAAACCACAGATAAGATTATAAATAACATTTAAAAATAATTATATTATTATATAGTTCACATATAAACTTAAAAACTTGGTAATATTAAGTTGCTGATAGACACGCTCTACTTAAAAAATTATATGCGTGTTATGATATTCAGTGGAATCTCTATAACTCAAACCTCGTTAAGTTGAAATCCTCAGTAAGTCGACACAAATTGCCAATCCCTTCCGCTGAACCCCTAAATACGCGGTATTTCGAATTATTAGACTTTGTAACTCGAAGAAAATGTTATTTCCCTACGAAATATTGATAATAGATATTTATACTCTATAACTTGAATTTCAAAAATGAGACTCCGTAAGTCGTAGCTAGTAAACAATAATGACGTCTTACTTGGAATTCCCCGAAATAATGGCAATAAAATCCGGGTTCTTAATCATAAAGTAGCTGCCGCGTCACCTGCCGAGCGTCGGCCGAGCTCGGCGGGTGACGCTGGCAGCTATGCGTGACATGAAACGTCCTATAACTCAAAAAGTATGAATGTTAGAAAAAAAAGTTTCAAACAAAAGTTTTGGAAAATAAACTGATCTTTCAAAATAAATTTATGCATTTTATTGATTAATCTAATATTTCAAGAGTATAGAGAGTCATAGGTTTGACTTATTGGTTTAATGAACTGTCAAAGTCTTGAGTGGTTAAACATCGAATTATTTGTATTAAGGTCAAGTGAGCGCAAGAGTATCCTCTTAGTAGTCTGTGGCGCTAGATAAACGAAGATTGCAAGAAGATGTCGATAAATAAAATGTTTTGAGAAATTATCAATCAACGTGTAGTGGCTGTGTATGAATATCCATACCATCCCGTGGGTGTTGTAAGAGACGACTTTACTTGGGGAAAAGTGTTATTTTTTAATAACCGTGACCGTCGTTCCGGTTACAAAAAAGTCACAGTGAAAAATCATCGTGACTTTGTCACGTTGGATAACAACTTGGGACATTAAAACGACTTATAACGTGACTTTATATATGCATTAGATTTAGCATTAGGTTATATTTAAGTATTCGATTTTTTATTACCTTCTTTACCTAAGCTAAATGAAACAAAATTCAATCATATGTATACTTTATTACGCTCCTTTTACCAACGCCATTTTGTTAAGACCTTAGATTTAAAAAGGAGATCGAGTACGTCATATTCACGATATAACTAAATTATAACATAAAATATAAATTTCACACATTGGACTTTTTATAATATGTACATTTTACTTTTTACATGATTTACGATAGTAACTCACACTTTATATTTCATTTTCAGTTCCTTCTCATAACTTTATCACGTATGAAACGTGAACGATACAGTACTGTATTTTTTTTCAAATTCAAATTCTTTAATACATAACTTAATTATACTATTTGAAATGCTATTTTAATAAATCGAATAAAAATTGTTACGAGACTAAATATAAGCAAATAACTCTTTTTAATAATAAACCAACAGCAAACTTTCTTTTGGTGGCCTCTTGTGATGTAAAGTAGAACGTAGTAATTGCGATACTGATGGGCGATATACTATATATCGATGTCACACGCACACACATGCAAAACAGTAGACTTATGCAAAAGCAATTACGTGTATGTTCACAATTTTTTTTAAACTAATGGATGTCATTAAACAATATTTTGATATTACATTTGAATATCTTGTAGGTACGTAAAACTGCGATCACTCAATCAAAACCATGCATTGAAATATGATAGCTCTTTTTAAGGGGCAGTAAATTAATTACATTTTTGTGTTTGATTAATAAGCATCGTTTCATAAATTCGTACCTATCTTTAATTGAGCTAAAACATACCTTATAATTATCACATGCACGTATACATATATAAATATTATGCATATTTAAATACGTATAAGATTATGATTTTATATATTATTTCGGTTATATAGATTTATTTTAAACATATTACATGCTGACACTTTTTCAACTATTTTCCGGTGAGATGGTTCTTCTTACCTCTACTCCATACCTTGCTTATTTATACTCAAGTTCTAATACCCCTATTACACTACACTTAATCAGGGCCCTGAATTAAGGGTGAATTTAATTTGGAATTTAATTCACCCTTAATTCAGGGTCTTAATTTGGAATGTCAGTTCCTACACTGCACTGATTTTACACCGTGTCTATATACATATCGCGTGAAATATATCGATATATCGTTATGTTTTGCATGATGTAGGGTAAGGGCCAAAATTTGATCACTGGAAAATAAAAACAGAGTATAAGTGCTAAGCAAAGATTATTTGTGACTAATATTTCTAGCTTTCATCATCATCATCAGCCTGCGGCAGTTCACTGCTGGACATAAGCCTCTCCCAAGGCGCGCCATTAGCCCGATCTTCGGCCCCACGCATTCAGTTGTTGCCAGCCGCCTTGCGCAGATCGTCGCTCCATCTACCCAGGGGGCGTCCCACACTACGTTTACCTAAACGCGGTCTCCACTCTATGACACGCCTACTCCAACGGTTATCGCTTCTGCGAGAAATGTGACCAGCCCATTGCCACTTCAGCCTTCAAATACGTAAGCCCTCGCGTCGAAGCCTGAAATTCTCGCTGAGATCGAAGGCTATTACGGTACACTATATGCCTCCTAGAATCAGCAACCTGACTCAAATACGACGATCCCAGAGCCACACTAACTCGCCACTTTACCGACGAGCTGCCAGATATCTATCTAGAGGAGATCGGGTTGGCCCTCGGACGACTTAAAAATAAAAAAGCCCCTGGAGAGGACGGAGTTACAACAGAGCTCTTGAAAGCAGGGGGACAACTGCTGCTTAAAGAGCTCTGTCGAATTTTCAACTCCGTTTTACGAGATGGGAGAAGCCGGAAAGTTGGCCATCTAGGCTTTCTATTAAGTTTGTTGTTGGTAGTTCTTTTATCTTTTAACACTGTCTGCAGAACAACAGTTTAAATAAAAGTTGTTAAACAAGATTATTAACTCTTATTATGAGAAATAATCTGTACAACTAGTCACCGCAGCAAGGCAAGCATAGTGGCGTTATCGAGCGCTACATAGTAACGCAAGTGGATTGGACATTTCTATAACACGAAAAAGCAGAACTGATATGGCAAGAGCAACGGACATAACTGTGCTTGCCCCCATTTAAACCTGTAAATATTTGGTAGGTCTAATACAATTTAAAATCACGAAATACCAACTGCATATAGGAACACTAAGGTTTTGAGTTTAGAGGGGTGCCACTATGACTCTCGCACCACCTAAAAATTTTGCTAGGGTCGCCACTGAATATATGGTTCGTACTAAATACACCTTTTTATTTCGTACCTATTACCTATTAAGTTTAGTTGACCCAACCCACCAAAGAGTTAGTCAGAAAACAAATTCATAAAAAGTGATTTGTAACAAATCATTTAATATGTTTCGTCCTGCTAACTCGAATTTAGTTTTGTAGTTTAGTATGAATTTCAACGCGAGTTAGCACATTTATAGGGCGCAACATCGCTCATTAAAAACACCGTAGTTTATGAACCATATATCGTTTTTTTATGTTTTTCTATCACCATTTAAATATATATGTGGAATAAAATAAATAATCATTTTGAACAGAAATGAAACAAAGAAGTATAATAATTAAACATTATATTTATGTTACTTTAGGAAGTTTTACATTAATTATTTCTACACATTTAATTTTATCGAATATTAATACATAAATTTTAACAGAAAACAAGAATTAATAAAATATTTTTTTTACTCTTACGTTTATTTCTTTAGAATTGAATTTTAAAATAACAATTTTGACAACCTGTCACCTAGTAAACGGTTTCTCTCCTGGGTGATTGTAGATCCAGCCACTGAGAGTAATTGCTCACGGGGTACCAACGTCGCCCCGATAGGAAAATGGAACTTAGATAATAGCCTATCTAAGCCCGGGAACTAACCTTTTCATTTCATCGCACATCTCAAACGCATCTCCCTGTATGTTAGTGACAGGTGATTACATGAATATATGAAACTCTTTTTCTACTCTAGTTTTATCTTTAGTTTTATTTATTATGTTATGGTGCATTAATTCTTTATGGTAGATCCATATGTCACATTCAGTAACAAAGCTTTTTCTGAATATATCTACGAAACTATATATATAATATATCGTAGACAGAGCTCTGTGCGCGGCCTTATTGTTTATTACGAGTGTTAAGAGCGTAGACTACAAGCTAATAAGAGTACTAACGTAGCGTAGACAGAGAAACCTATAGACAAATTGACGCCTTCTTTCGCATTCTCACACGAAAAAGATAGACTTATGCATACGTATTGCATAGAAATGAGACAGAGCGTTGTGATTGTTTGTTCCTTTCTCCGTGCCGGTTTTTTTGCTTAGCAAACTACACTTTGCTAAACAACTTTTACAGTTTGTAGCGATCTAAGGAGTTTACAAGTTGGTTTAAGTGAGAAAAGAAGTGTTGTATGAGCTTAAGATTGGTGAATCTTATTCAGTTCAGTTCTAAGAAAAATTATAATTTTTATCTAAATATGTTCAAAAGTCATAAATATTATTGTATAACCTAAAACTACGTTACCGTCCTTTCTCACTCGCAGCCACGCTAATCATTAGTCTATATGTTTCACTGTCTACGTAATATATACTATTTCGAAATACAAATAGGCGAATCATCCGTCAGTTCATCCGACATTCGTCAAAATTAATATTTCAGAAAAGTGATTCTAATGAAGTATGAAGTATCGTAAGCCGATAAAACAATTTCCAATACAAAATTTATTATTACCTTATAAGATTGTTCTTAAGCGATCAAGTTAAAATTCAAACAATATAATTATTATTAAAAAAACAATAAAACAATTTCAATCCATTTTCAATATTTCTAAACTTATCCTATACCTTTAAACGAGCAATTCTTATATATGTATATAAATATATATAATCGGGGTCTCAGAAACGGCTCCAACAAAATTTAGTGTCCAGGGAGTTTCGGGGGCAATAAATCGATCTAGCTAGGATTTATTTTTAGAAAATGTCCTTTTGTCCGTGTTTTCAGGCAATAAAAAAACTGCTACAATATAAGAAGGTAAATTTCGATAGATTACTAACGATCGTTATAGCTCAGGTGGGATGTCGTTCGGGCATGATATCGGAGTTCCGTGGTTCGCGTCCTGTCTCTGGTCTAGATTTTTTGCTTTTTTTCCCATGTTCCCTTCTTTTGTGAGAAAATCTGTTATTTCAAGCCCTTTTTTTAGTAATTTTTAAAAATTCTATATTTATTTTTAAAAATTATATAATTTTAGAAAAAATAATTGCACTCATGATTTTTTATTCAAATAATCAGTTCAGTTTTTTCTATTCTGTCTGGTGGATTTGGCGTTTGGCCTTCAACCACCAAACTGCTGGTTCAAATGTATTAAATAATGTTATGCGGTGCGGCTATTAATTTAAATAGAATAGTGGACTGTATATGAGCGCGGTGCGAGCGGTGAATGGAATTTAATTTATTCGTGATACTGCAAATCCCCTAAATTCGGGATATAGGAAGGACGTGAAGGAATGCATGTGCACCCACCTGGACTTCCGCTGATCTGCCTCGTGTCTCGATGGCTGCCGGCTGTCTTCACACTTATTAACTTCACAGATAATCACGAAATATAGCGTTATTGCAAATGTCTATACTTTTTATTATGTTTGTATAATTCAATATCCAAATTACACAAGGGCGGGAGCGATGATGCAAGATATAAGCGGTGCGGTTGATTGCGTGTCTTCTCAACTTGTGTGAGCCCGTTAACACACGAATGCACATGCTGGGCATAAAGCGGTAGATAGGAAACCGGAAATGGGCTTTGCAGTAATCTTATTGGATAATAATTAACGACTCCCTTATAAGCGTTAAGCGATAGTGCAAAGTGGCGCGAACACCCCCCCCCCGGCCTTGAGGTATCCTCAACTAGCAAGTAAAGTATAAAAATATAGATATATATAGATAAATACTTATATAGTAGCGAAATGAAGCGACGTTATGACCTAAGAATTAAACTAAATATACAAACGATAATGTAAAATTAACTATATTAATCACTGTGTTGGTAAAGGACACAGTTTGATAAGAGGGCGTTTTAAAGTGGAATTCTTAAGTTTAACTTGCGCAACACGTACCACACCATCCTTACCGGGAAACAATTCGGTGACAAAGCCTAGAGGCCACTGAAGTGGTGGAGTATTATCCACGTCTATTAGAACAATCGTCCCTACAGAAATGGCAGTAGAGTTCTTATTCCACTTCACTCTACTCTGTAATGTATGTAAGTATTCGAATCTGAAGCATTTCCAAAAGGACTGAACTAAAGAATCTATTAAAGAAAAGCGTGATAACAGATTAATACGTTCCTTGCTTAAATCTGCAGCTGGTAAGCATTCAAGTGGTTTTAAATTTAGAAAATGTGCGGGTGTAAGTGCGGTAGGTTCCGATGGATCACTGCTTAATACATAAAGCGGGCGAGAATTTAAGATACACTCGATCTGACAAAGAGTAGTAAGCATTTCTTCATACGTGAGGATTTGCTTACCTATTACGCGAAACAAATGGGTTTTTACAACCTTAATATTGGACTCCCACAAACCCCCGAAATGTGGAGCGCTTGGAGGGTTGAGTTTCCAAACAATGCGATTATCAGTGAGCACCTGACTGAATGCCTTATAATATTCTTCTGATTTTAAAAATCCATGTAATTCATGTAAATATGAACGCGAGGCGACAAAATTAGTACCGTTATCGCTGTATATAAATCGACACGGACCTCTACGAGAGATAAATCTCTTAAAAGCGTCTAAAAAACTTGCCGAACTTAGATCAGACGCTAATTCTAAATGCACTGCCTTAGTAACGAGGCATATAAATAAACATAAATAAGCCTTCTGGCTACGAAGCCACGTTTACGCGTCAATGTGATATATAGTGGGCCCGAAAAATCCACACCTGTGTGTGTAAACGCATTACACTGCTCTAGGCGGCAAGCAGGCAAGGCAGACATCATGGGGTAAATAGGTTTGGATTTATGTCGAAAACAAATGTTACACCTATGAATGCGGTATCTCACTACACGGCGAGCTGATAATATCCAATATTTCTCCCGTAATGCAGCAAGTAAATATTGAGGACCGGCGTGGAAATGTTTATAGTGATAATAGTCAATTATAAGATCAACAATATGCCCCTTTTTTGGTAGCAATATTGGGTGCTTTTGGGAATCCGATAAAGACGAATAATCTAACCGACCACCTACTCGAAGTACATCGTCCGTGATAAATGGCGATAACCTTCGTAATGTTCATGAGCATAGTTGTCCTTTTTTAATATTTTTTATATCTTCGGCGAAAGCGATGCCTTGCACAATTTTAATAACTGTGATTTCAGAAATCTCTATGTCGGATGCGGTTATAATTTTATTTATGCGCGGTAATTTGTTTAAAAACCTTAAAACGTAAACAACGGATCGTAAATACTTATTCCAATTAGAAAAACTTAAGCTTAACGAGATAAATGGGTTTTCTTCCATGTCACTGACTCCAAGCGACACAGTCTTTTCTTCTGGTAAACTGATATGAGTTGATGCGATCCTTTGTACAGGCCATTCTTTACACGGCAAGGAAACCCACGAAGGCCCATGTAACCAAAGGTCACAATTTAAAATTTGTGAGGGTAACAGTCCACGCGAAATATGATCTGCAGGATTTTCCGAGCCGGCGATGTGGTAAAAGTTATCCGGTAATAAATAGGACTGTATTTGCGAAATACAGTTAGCAACAAAGGTGTTGAACTTATGCGGTGAAGAACACGCCCAACAGAGCGCGACTTCCGAATCTGAAAACGCATAAATGTTGTCGATCGGATGCCTCAATGACAACGAATCGTAAACGGAGCGTACTAACTTAGCGAGCAAAACCAAGGCACACAACTCAAGCCTGGCTAAAGTTATAACCTTTAATGGGGACACCCGAGATTTAGAACATAGGAGCGTTATAATTGGAGGATTATTTCCGTTAACAACATGCGAATAGATGACACACCCGTAAGCTTTTTCACTAGCGTCGGTGAAGGCTAGTAGCGACACATGGGATTTTTCATTTACGCCGATATGACGTGGAATCTGTAAATGTGAGATTAAAGGTAACTCTGATATATATCGCTGCCATGTATTGACAATATTAGTGGGTGGAGTCTCATCCCAGTTAAGTTTAAGAACCCACAAGGCTTTAATTAATAATTTGGCGTAAAGTATTACTGGACCGATAAGTCCTAAAACATCGTACAAACGAGCGGTTGCGGAGAGGATAGCGCGTTTGGTACAAGTGACCGGTGGCGGCGAAACAAGAAAGGAAAACTTATCGGTAGCGGGATACCAACGAAGGCCTAAAATTTTTAAAATGTCATTATCATCAAATGATACCGAGTCTTGTTGACGATGTGATGCTGGTATATGTTGTAAAAGCTCCTTGCAGTTACTTGTCCAGTTAAACAAATCGAATCCACCTCGGCGAAACATTTGGATAAGTTGAGTGGCGGTGTTGACTGCGTTGTTGACGCAAGGCGCGGAGGAAACGAGGTCATCCATATAAATATCCCTTTCCACTACAGAAGCAGCAAGGGGATAGGACTTCCTTTCGTCAGCGGCTAACTGGCGTAAAGTGCGAAGTGCGAGGAAAGGGGAAGAGCGTAATCCGAATGTGACGCGATTAAATTCATATGTTCGTATAGTTTCTTCTGTAGAAAACCGATATAAAATGCGTTGAAAAGCGCGATGGGATTTTTGGACTTCGATACACAAGTACATTTGCCTAATATCTGCAAAGAAAGCGATGCGATAAACTCTTACGTTTAATAAAATATTAAAAATGTCTGTTTGTAAATTTTGCCCGGTGTGCAAAATGTCATTCAAAGAAATATCGTTATCCGACTTAGCACTAGCGTCTAAAACGATGCGCAACTTCGTTGTACTTTTATCATTCCGTACGACAGGGTGATGCGGCAAATAAAAAAAAGGCTGTATACAATCATTATCAGAAACAGCGGATAAAATACCCTTATTAATGTATTCCCGTACAACAACATTGTATTGATCGCGAAGATCGGGATATTTGTTAAAGCGTTTTTCCAAAAGTAAGAGGCGTTTTTTTGCATTCATTAAAGAGTCACCCAATATGTCGGGCCTTTTCTTAAATGGCAGGGCGACCACATACCGTCCGTCGTTTTGGCGGTAAGTAGTAGAAGTATAAATGTCTTCACATTCCCGTTCATCACGGCTCAAATATATTCCTACCTATTGTGGACTGCATCTCAATTGTAACTAGGAAGCTAGAAGAAAATAACATGCCCCAAGAATATGCAATACTACTTGAACATTGCCTCACATCTGGCTATCTATTGTGGAAGGAGGAGTTCTACAAGCAAGTAGATGGTGTGGCGATGGGCTCACCTGTGTCTCCCATAGTCGCCGACATATTCATGGAGGACTTTGAGGAGAAAGCCCTTCTTACTGCTCATGTAAATGCAAGGTTCTACAAGCGGTACGTAGACGACACTTTCACAATTTTACCATCTGACAAAGTAACTGCATTTTTAGACCACCTTAACTCCATAAAGTCTAAAATACAATTCACAATGGAGTTAGAGGCAAATAATTCTTTAGCTTTCCTAGATGTTTTAGTCATCCGAAATCCTGATAACACTATTGGTCACACTGTGTATAGGAAAAAGACCCATACCAACCGATATCTAAATGGTGAATCTCACCATCATCCTTCACAGTTAGCTACCGTGGGTAGACCGTCACAGAGAACGAGTGAAGCCGGCCACAGTCGAGCGTGTACCTGCTGTACTGCCATATGTTAGAGGAGTCACTGACAAGATTGGCTACATCTTGAAGCGCGCTTCCATCAAAACATACTTCAAGCCGCCGAAGAAGATTGGTCAGTTTTTACCATCAGTCAAGTGTAACGTCCCTCTGCAAGATGCAGGAGTGTACAAGCTTGATTGTGAATGTGGTCTCTCCTACATAGGACAAACTAAAAGATCAATTAAAACCCACGTCAAAGAACATATAGCTGATGTGAAGAATCAACGCTCCGGGAAGTCTGCAGTCTGTGAACATGTACAGGATCGCCCCCGTCACTACATCAGATTTGATAGACCACAACTCCTCGCTAAAGAACACCGATTCCTTCCAAGGATGATTCGCGAGGCTATTGAAGTCAAAAAACACCCTAATTTCAATAGAGAAGATGGCTGGGTGCTACCATCTGCTTGGAGTCCTATAATAAATAAAATTAAATCCCAACCCAAGCATACAACTGCAAGGCTTCATGATACTATAAGTTCATACTGTGTAGGTGTGTTGAAGATAATGTTAAGTTTTACGATTATTATTTTTCTCAAATCATAACTTTTATTTACTTCGGACCCCACTGTGAAAAAAAAATACTCTACCGAAAAGTGACCCTGTATTACAAGTTTTGGCGCATTTCATAGGGATTCTGAAAAGGTATTACACATGGCCATGAGTGGCTCTAATATCTTTCTAGGACGAAAAAACAAAGCAACGATTGTGAAATAATTGTTTTATTAAGCAAAACATTTTACAATAAATGCTCAAAATTCCTGCCTCTGACCATAATACATAATCTGCACCGTCTAATAAAATTCCTACGTAACCTACGGAATGCACTTCTGTTGTTAGTTACTTGTACTCTAGCAAACTCGAGCTTTTGTCGTAGTTCTTGTTCGCTATTGTTCTCTCCTTGGTAAACTATTTCTTTAAAATAGCCCCAAAGAAAAAAATCTAATGGATTTAAATCGGGCGACCGGGGTGGCCACGCAACATGTCCGCCTCGACCAATCCACCGGTTGGGGAAGCGCTCGTTCAAATGATCTCTGACTGCTCGAGCGTAGTGAGGCGGGGCGCCATCATGTTGCAGCCACATTTCTGCTATTCTTTCTTCTGGAACTTCAGCTTCGTTAAGAATATGGTTTAAATTATTTTGCAAAAAATTTAAATACTGAGCACCATTCAGCCTTGCTGGCATTTCATGCAGCACCAACTGCTGGCCAATTATACCAGCCCACATGTTAATACCAAACAGATTCTGGAATCGATCATTTCTTATGATATGGGGGTTTACTCTGGAGTAAAAATGTAGATTGTGGATATTGAATACTCCCATTCTTCTAAAAGTTGACTCATCCGTCCATAAAACCTTGTTAAAGAACTGCGGATCTTCTCTGTGATATCTTAGCATCTCTCTACAAAACCGCACTCTAGGTTCATAGTCACCGGGCAGCAAAGCTTGCACCCTTTGCACGTGGTAGGCGTGATATTTTTTTCTGTTAATGACACGTTGCACCGTCGATCTTGGAATCCCGATATTACTGGATATTTGGCGTTGACTTATACTAGGATCCAATCTTAATTCTCTCAGCACTTCATCTTCATTTTCAAATTGCATCACTGGTCTGCCTGCTCTCATAGCATGCTGACCGGGTAAGACTCCCTCCATGTACGAATTATGTACGCGCATAAAGACCCTGTAATCCGGAAAACGATCACGGTTAGGGTAGCGTTGACGATATTCCCTGGCAGCAGCCCGGGCATTACCGTCGCAAAAGCCATACAGGTAATGCATTTCTGCATACTCCCGTTGGGTGTATTCTCTCCTCGCAGCAGCCATCTGTCCACTTTTGTAGCCAATCCGTCCGATTCACACAGCACTGGTCACAGGTAGGCAATCTATCACAAGTCCGAAAAACAAAGCGTAGGTCAAAGGAAAGAAACTGGTCACAAGTCGTCGTAAAACCGAGAAAAAGAACACGTGCGTACCCACAGGCAGGAAGCGAGTTACTAAAGAACACTAAACATTCTAAAGAAACATGCTCACGCGCATCCCTCAGCCCCCGCCCCTGCCGGCCCAGCCTTTTGTTTCCTAGAAAAGATATCGCTACCTGAACTGACGGGCCAACCGGCCTTTTACTGACAAAGGATTAAATAGTTAGTGTAAAAGAGAGGCAGAGAGTCTTTGTCATTAATTGTATTAATTCTAGTTTATTTTTAAATAAGCCTAACCGAGTTTTATGGTTGGGTTAACTTTGGCCTTGCCATGAATAATCGTCCTAAAAAGATATCAAAGCCACGCATAACCATGCGTAATACCTTTTCAGAATCCCTATTAAATGCGCCAAAACTTGTAATACAGGGTCACTTTTCGGTAGAGTATTTTTTTTCACAGTGGGGTCCGAAGTAAATAAAAAGTTATGATTTGAGAAAAATAATAATCGTAAAACTTAACATTATCTTCAACACACCCAATAAACAACCATAAATAGCATGTCTAACGCAAGGACTCATCAGTACCAATCTAGTGAAAATTATAAAAAAGATAGAGGATGTTTATTTTTTGGCATTCTAATAAGAATTAGTTAAAAAAGTCAATTTTCTCATAAAAACACAAAATAAATTATAACTCTGCAGGGGTTGACTTTAAGGACCTCCCGTAGAACAACTTTTTGCAGCTGATGACCCCATCTAACCCCTAGTTGCGTTTGATCCACGACTTTTGGGCCACCCTGTATACATTGCAGTGCAAAAGCAAGATCTGCTTGAGGATGTAGTATAAGGAGACGATGAAAATGTACCAGTCAACAATTAGTAAATAACTCTGTTAGAGGAAATTCTGTTCAGGCAGCATTTGTTAACGATTTTTTTAAAATAAATATACAAAAATTACATGTTGTACAAAAGATTTTATTTATCCCCAAAAAACAAAACAAAAATGGTTATTTAACTTCACGCTCTTTTCTTAATTCTAAAATTTCGTTACAAATACTATTAAAAATGATTATATTTAGAGCTTTTTTTACACCGAGTCTGAAAACAACACGAGGAACGAAGAACAACACGTAAAACTTATCCCTTGTCAAACTCAAAATATTGCCTGTCACTGTCATTAATGTCTAATGTCACTGTCAAAATCATCATCACGCATTGAGTTCATTCACTAATCATTCACTGACTCAATCTTTGTCCTTTTAAAGTAAGTGGGTTGCCATAGCGCATCTCGTTGCTCCTACTTTTTGGCAGCAAGCCAAAACGTCGTCATAAAACATCGTTCATGAATTATGATGTTTATTAGCGATATATCGAAGTTTAAAAGAATTGATGTATCTTTTGCATACATAGTCGCGCATTGAATAAGTGCCCTAACACTGCCCTTAGTGTTATTATACTGCACGTTGGTAAGAGCACTGCAGACCGGCTACAGTTTGACGCCCTAATTAGGGACCCTTAACCCCTTACTCCTATTACATCACCCTTATTAAGGACTTATACCCCTATTACACTACACTGATTATTATGCCCTTACTCGTAGACAGAGAAACCTATAGACAAATTGACGCCTTCTTTCGCAATCGCACACGAAAAAGATAGATTTATGCATACGTCTCGTATAGAAATGGGACAGAGCGGTGTGATTGTTTGTCCATTTCTCCGTGCCGATTTTTTGTTTAGCAAACTACACACTTTGTTAAACAAGTTTGACAGTTAGTAGCGATCTAAGGAATTTACAAGTTGGTTTAAGTGAGAAAAAAGTGTTTTGTTAGTTTAAGATTGGTGAATCTTGTTCAGTTCAGTTCTTAGAACAATTAAAAAAATTATTTAAAAATGTTCGAAGGTTATAAAGATTATTGTATAACCTAAAACTACGTTATCGCCCTTTCTCACTCAGGGCCACGCTAATCATTAGTCTATAGGTAGGTTTCTCTGTCTACGCCCTTACTCAGTCTGCTCAGTCATAGGGATGGGCAAATGAAAAAGGTATCGATTTTTATTGTATCGATGTTTTTGAACAGTGAACAATCATCTGACAGATGACGGACCGTAGACAGAGAAACCTATTCTCTGTCTACGTGACGGACGGACTGATCTGTTCTGACACTGACAGGATAGACAAATAAACGTAAACAGACAGTAAATTCACATACAATTTAATTATTTAATGCTAATGAAATTGGAATTATGAGTAACCGTAACCCTAATACTTTGATGAGCGTTCCCGATGAACAATTCGATTACTTATTTAAAATTGTACTCATTGGTGATTGCGGTACAGGAAAAACATGTATTGTGCAACGACTAAAATCTGGGAATTTTATAGAAAGGCACGGAAATACAATAGGCGTAGACTTTTCGATGAAAACATTGATTGTTGATGGCAAAAAGGTCAAGGTATGTATGTTATCTAACTATTAATATGCAAATTAAATTAGTTTAATATTTATGCCTTTTTAACCAGCTTCAGATATGGGATACTGCTGGACAGGAACGGTTTAGAACAATCACGCAAAGTTATTATCGCTCAGCAAACGGAGTAATTATAGGTATGTCACATTTTAGATTTTTTACACTTTAAACAACAATTTTCATTTTTTATATCTATATAAATTGCGTAATAACTAGAGGTGAGGCGTCGGTAATAATTTCTTGTAAATTTATATACCTATATAGCTCTTTAGAAATAGTTTTATAATATGTATAGTAAAATTATTATATCTAGTAAGTTGTAAGAGGTGACAGAGGGCAACTATAATAGAAGTAAATTAAGAACAAAGTAAATTAAAAAGTTGCAGTTGTCAACTCCCTTGCTAAGCATGGCAATTATTGCAAATTTCCTCCCTGTAAGGCAGTCTACGGGGGAGTACTATCATAGTTTAAAGTACATCCTAAGGGTTGGGAAACAAATGTACGTGTGCAGAGCAACAGGGCAAGCCCCCCCGCCCCTTGCAGGGCAGAGACGGGCCTACATTGTGCGAGCACACTTCACTGAGTCTGATAGACAATACATGCAATTGGCATCTCTCAACACTCTAAGCTCTTTTCTTTTGGGCTCAATCCCTTCGGCTGGTCAGTTTCATTTAATTGTATCTTATACTTCTTATCGAATACAAATCGTTTTGGGTTCCTATTGTACTTGGCTTGTAAGATAGGAATTTTTGAGTAAAATATATCAATTATACCCGTATGGGGGACTCTACTCTTAATTAAAAGATTTAGGGTCTTGAATCTAATGGCAGCTAAAGTTGCTTCTTGTTGTATATTAGTAATGGGCATTGAATCAACGAACGGTTTAAATAGACGGTCTACGTTCAATCGACGTTTCGACGGTCTACAGTTCATTCGTTAACTAGTCGAATTCATAGAAGGCTAAACTGAGAGTCCACAGCGTTCTTATCTACTAACAATGCGACGACGACGCCGTAAACATACCCGGTTAATGTAAGTGCATGCGTTCGTTGAATTAGTATCATTGTACAAACCAATTTAAACCTTAAGTATATGACATAGGAGTTAATATTTCTTTTTTAATAGAATTGTTTGAGTGAAAAGGCAAGAGCATTCTGATATTGCGCGAAAGAGCATGTCGACGGTCTGGCGGACTATTACCGTACCTAAACGTTGCCGTTGTTTAGAAATTTGAAATTAGTGTGTCGACTCGCGTCGCAAGGTCAAAGCTAAAGAAATTCTTCCAAGAAAGGACCAGAGGGGACATTTGGCGTGCCCCCTTGAATGGTGGAGAAAACACCAATACGTACGTCTTCCCAAATTAAAAAAAAATAGGTATTTGTAATCCATTGTAACATTGTAGCAACATCTGTTCCTTGCGAACGGATGTTTTCTAAAGCAGGTCTTATAATTAATGAAAGGCGAACGAGACTAACGACAAGCAAAGTTGAGCAAATTATGTCCTAAACGTAAATACACCTGATGAGAGATTTTAGGGTTTTTAAGGGTTTTTTAATTCATTTATAAAATAATTTACATGATTCCTCTGTACATACATTAATAAAAAACGAAAACAAAGAAAAAAGCAAATAAAAATATTCATTAAACACCTATCCATAAAAATATGTAAATAAAAAATGTAAATAATTAAATATGTACATAAAATCAGTTGATCTTCTAAATACGCCTGAAATACGATAGTAGTAAAATCTTTTAAAAACGTATTGACTAGTAGCCTGGAAAAGTACGAAGGGAAGTTTAAATCGATTGATTGTAAAATTCGATAGTAGGTATTTACCAGTGTATACACCAGTGAGAGCGCTTTGTGCTCAAATCAAATTTCTTTGAATTTTAACTAACTTTGCCGTTCATTCAACTGTCGAATAGTGGGCAAAACTAGTTAAGACACCGTCGTTGCGTTGCGCCCGTAGACACCGCGCTTTAGTCGATTGAACGTCTGCCGTTATCGCGTTAACTAGTCGACGAATTCAACTAGTTGATCACCTAGTCGATGAACGGCAATAGACGGTCTAGTTTCGTTGACGAAAATTACGTCGACGACCCACCTCTATTGTATATGTAGATGAAGTGGGGTTAGCCGTAGTATAGACTCGAAAGCTGCTGTTGGTGTAGTTCTCATGCATCCTGTGGTAGCCATACATGCCAATCTCTGGTAACGCTAAAGCTTTTTTATAGTGTTGGCTTCAATTGTTTTGGTCCACCATACCAGAGAGCCGTACGTGAGCATGGGCCGAAATACAATTTTGTACAGCCACGTATAATTTTTGGCGACAAACCCCATTGTTTACCAATCATGTTTTTGCATTGCCAGAAAGTTATACTAGCTATGTTGATTTTGTTTTCTATGTGTTTATCCAGTTAAGTTTACTGTCCAAGGTAAGATCTAAGTATTTTACCTCTGAGGATAGCTGCAGTTTTGTGCTGAAAAGACGGGAGATGATAGTTATTCAGCATTAGTTTTTGTGTAAACATTACTAGAACCCTTTTGTTTGGATTAACAGGTAGGTCATATTCCCTGCACCATCTCTCCACTATATGAAGAGCTGCTTGGGTCAGGTCGCACACCAACACCATGCTTGCTGTCTTTCCAGAGACCAGTATTGTCAAATCATCTGCATAACCTACTGTGTAGAAATGATTGGTATTTAATTTGCTGATGAGTTCATTAATGACCATATTTCACAGGAGAGGTGAAAGAACCCCACCCTGCGGGCATCCTTTCATGATCTGAATTGTTTGAGATTCACCAGCAATCCTTATTGTTCGTTGATAATGAGTATTCATTATCAAAATTATTTTATTTCCATTTTTGTGGCAACTCCTAGCATACATTCTGGTCAAGTAAATATGTGGGTGGCAACATCCCCTGACATCAAATGTGTTTCACAACTATAAGGTCTTTAAGCCATGGTACTATGTTCAGCAGTGGACTTTTGATAGGCTGTAATGAATGACAAGGATAAATAAATGGTAAAATTAGTATAAAAGTAAAAGATATAAAGTTTTAGGAAATTAAAAGTCAGAATTGAGAATTCTATTACTTTTAATATAATATGTTCTAATCTCCTTTTTACATATATGGTTCAACACAGATAGATACATTTTCTTGCTGTTCAGACCTTTAATAATTCAAGAATTATATAGTAATAATTAGGTAACATACAATTTAATCAATGTGAATAAAGAATGGGATTAGAAATGGCGGCTCATTGAGCCCGTACCGTAAACATGCACAGTGCCAATAGGGAAAACCCGCCAATACACGGTATATCGTTATAATATTATATAACTTGGTTATTTGGAAAGTTTCTATTAATGAAAAAATATTTGACAAGAATTGTATGTGAAAGTATGCACATTAATTTTATAATAACATTTATGATTAGCGACCCAATCTGGCTTCACCTGGTGGGATCTATTAATTTGGAGTTATTTAGACTAGAGAAGATAACCTTAAAGACCATTTATTTCATCTTGTCAATATTTCTTTTGATATATGTGGTAGAGCCATGCTGCAGTAGTAGCATAGCATAGTTGTAGCACAGATGGGTCAACTCGACCGGGGAAGGACCATGCTCTCACAGAATACCAGTGTAAAATAGTAGCTTAATGCTGCTGTGTTTCGTATAGTGAGTGTAGAGAACCGGAGACCCTTTTTACTGGAAATGAGGTATTCTATCTTGGTCCTCACAGGTGACAACACATCTGCATTTTGATTCGTAATCGAGGATAGATGTAGATGTTAATGGGCCACAGCATCCACTTACCATCAGGTGGACTGCGTGCTCGTTTATCACACTATCCTATTAAAAAAAACTATTTTTATAAAGTCTAAATTTTTCTGATAAAATTTAGTCTAGATCACACTTGATATTACTCTCAATTTTTTTGTGAAGTTTTATTACAACCAGTTCAGTTGTTCCAAAGATTACCTCAGACAAATGAAAATTTTAAAAATGGTTACACATGTCTCAAAGCATGAAAATATTATATACAAAAATATTAATTTTGTTATCATTAATTACAATAACAAGTTGGACTGATATTATAGAACGTACGAAAAACGCATATCGCAACGTATTTTATTTGCAATCTTTACGGATGGGTGTGATTATAGACAGCGACAGTGTGAAAGCGAGAGGTTTATTAATATCGTAAGTTCACAATCTCTTATTTTGTAATTTGACGAAGCAATTAATTGTCATGCTGCCTTGGATTTTTCTGCTGAATTGAAATTGCATTTGTTTTGGTGAACTTGACAGATTTTTGAAATATCTTATTTCTTAGATGCAGGTTTTCTCAGCATTTTTTCTTTTCCAAAAATAATGTGGTAATTCATTCTGCACTTAAAATTGCAATTAATGATTCCTATAGTACCAGCTTTAATTTAACCTGAAATGCTTCTTACTATGATAAAGAAAAATTTCTAGTTCCAAACAATTTCCAGAAATAGTAAAATTTCCATTTATATTACTAATTACTTATTAGATATTATATTGTTGTTATGTTAACAACTCCTATCCACTCAGTCATGTCATGACTTATCAACAACACATAATGTAGACCTTTGATGTTGCTGTCACATGACTATTTGCTTAGAACTAAGATTTATCTGGCAATTTGCTATGTCCACTCAAATATCTTGGATGTAAATTCCTGCTGCCATGCCATACCATGGAGGATTTATTCTAATTTCCATGATTCAAGAATACCAGCGTAAAATAGCAGCTTAATGTTGCTTTGTTTCGTGTGGTGAGTGTAGAGAACCGGAGACCCTTCTTACTGGAAAGGAGGCATACCATCTTAGTCCTCACAGGTGAAAACGCAACTGCTTTTTGATTCGTAATCGAGGATAGATGTAGATGTCTATGGGCTACAGCAACCACTTACCGTCAGGGGACTGTGTGCTCGTTTTTCACCTTATCCTAAAAGAAAAGATTAATAGTCACCGTACCAGATAATTTTGTACCATTGATGCTGCTTCCTGTTGATCAGGATATAGTTACTCTGCCATATTATATTGGAGGCAAAGCAATCATTCCAGCACTTCATATATTTGTATCTTATATGATATGGGGTAATGACCACTATCACATGGCAACTTCACCACAATAAGTAACAATATTAATGTGTATGTATTTTTATATTTACTGGTTGTTTAGCATCTCAACATCACAATGTAACAACAAATTGTAACATGATAATATCATGTATTATTATTTATTTATGTCTATAAGGCAGGTCAATGTTTAATTTGAAACTTTACTTGTTTCCAGTCTATGACATAACAAAAAGATCTACTTTTTTGTCTCTACAAAAGTGGATAGAAGAAGTAAGGCGGTACACTTCATCTAATGTTATTGTCTCATTAATTGGAAATAAATGTGATCTGACAGACCAACGAGAAGTAGAGCCTGATGAACCAAAGTCTTTCTGTCGTTACATTCCTGAAATTATGTTTGTAATGGAAACATCTGCTAAAGATAATACTAATGTTGAAGATACATTCCGCAGTTTAGCTACAGAGTTAAAGGTAAACATGTTTTTGTATATATCTGATTTGGTTAATATTTCAAATTTATTTTAATATCTATAAAATAACATAGTGTCATTGATATAAATGACAAGATATGGCCGTGCGAACAAAAATTGTTCACGATTTAGGCATAGAATAAATCAGTGCCATCTTTTAAATACTCATCAACAACCACAGAACCAGTGTTTTCCCTTATGATTTTGGTTTTATCCTAGAACCTGCAGAAATACTCCCTAAATTATCGTAAAAAATCAAAATAGCCTTATTTATTGCACCTAATTTTCAATATTTTTCATGCTTAAAAATCTTGAGTTTTGTGATAAAAGAAGACTTTCTTATTTTCAAATAATAGTAACACTTAGTCTCATATAAATAACGCATATGTAACTAAGTAAAAATATACCATTATTCCATTCTATTTATTATTTGTCACCCAATAATCTATATATAGTAATAAGTAATAAATATATTAGTAGTATAGTTGTAGCACGAATGGGTCGGATCGACCGGGGCAATAAAATAGTATAATAGTGTTTCGTATGGTGAGTGTAGAGAACCGGAGACCCTTTTTACTGGAAACGAGGCATCTTAGTCCTCATGGGTGACAACGCATCTGCATTTTGATTCGTAATCGAGGATAGATGTAGATGTCTATGGGCCACAGCAACCACTTACCATCAGGTGAACTGTGTGCTCGTTTGTCACCCTATCCTATAAAAAAACGCACGGCACGCATTGGTGGTCGCGTTGGTGCTCCATAAACATTTTAGCACCAATTAGTCGGTGCCATTTTGTTTGTTCTATGACCCTGTCCATACACAGTAGTATATTAAGTCTATGCATAGTGTGCTCACTCTATATAAGATTGGTTCAAAATGAAGAGAATCTTGCGCGAGATATAGGAATCGGTTCGGTTGGTATTCTACATCGCCACGTTAAACTTGACCCGATTATTTGGAACTGACGGAACTATAAGCAAACCAGAACAACTTCTTATTTGAAAGTATTTACGGTAATCTAATTTTGGGAGACGCAAATTTCAACATATCTTCACGTTTTAAAATGCTTATACGCTCCCATTCTAACACCCCTTCCCATAATATCAATATATTAAGCTCTTTGCTGCTGTATGATAATATTAAATCCCTTAATAACCTTAAATGACCAGGAAAATAGACCGTCTCTTATAATTATTTTATGGCATGATCATCTTAGTACCTTTATTATGTACTTTGTTTTTTAATTGACTTTTAGGTGTCTCTTCGAAGAATAAATATTAACGAAAGTAGTCGGAAGCCGTTGGCAGTGTCTAATAATTATGTTGTTGATAGATATTTTTTAATATATGTAAATTTTACTCCTAATAATTATAGTTTACGTAAGAACCCTTTAAAAAAGGAAAGAGGTTGCGTTTAAGACCTTGTTCACACTTCCGTGACTAGTCGGGTAAAATTTTAGAGACTTTGGTTCAAATAGAATATTTGAAATACGTAAACACTAACATCTGAAGTCGTGCTGATACAAATAGCTCATCAAAGAGTCAATAGCGCCAAATTGCGTGTAGCATCTGCGCGGTATTCCCTGGGTCAGATAAAGCTGTTAAAACCAAAAAACTAGCAGCACTAACATCACAGAATACAATGCGTGGGATACACTTTAGTTTGAATGAACTTTTAAAAACGGCCGTTATGTATGTATATATGTCATCCGACGTAATTTTACGTCGGATGACACTGAATTCTTACTTCTTACTTTTCTGCAGAAATGTTTTTATATATGCCCAGTACAAAGTGACATGTCTTAGATTACAGATAGATATAAAAAGTCATTTTCAACCATTTTTTTAAAATATTTATTGAAGCATTTTACGTGGTAGAGCCATGCTACAGTTATATTAGTAGTATAGTTGTAGCACGAATGGTACGACTCACCCGGGGAAGGACCACACTCACAGGATACCAGCGTAAAATAGCAGCTTGATGCTGCTGTGTTTGGTAAGATCCTTTTTACTGGAAAAGAGGGATTCCATCTTAGTCCTCACGGCTGATAACGCATCTGCATTTTGATTCGCGAACGAGGATGGATGTAGATGTCTATGGGTCACAGCAACTACTTACTATCAGATGGACTGTGTTGTTACCCTTATCCTATAAAAAAACATCGTATATTCATTAAAAATATAACAGGCTACTGTCTCATATAAAACATAGTTTTTTCGCAAAGTTTTGCCTGGTCTATTATGTATTAAATCTTTATAAAAGTTTTGTCTGCGATTTTAATATTTCCTGGGAATTGCGATAAAGAATTTTATTTTTGTCATCAGGGATTGTACTAGGTTTCCTCACCTATTTTTAAATATTAAGACAATTGGTTATTACCTGAGCAACCTACAAAATGTAGCTGTACATTATGAGTAGTGATCGGCGTAGGTAGTGCCATTTTCAGTCAAAGAACTTGAATGATAATGTTAATGTGGACATGCCCCGGGATTCCTGAGCATATTTTTCTGAATGTTGTTGTAATAAATGAAATTAAACTGTTTAAAATATCATGTCAATGACTTTGTGAATAAGAATTCAAAAAATAGCTCTCATTAAAAAATATCGGTTTAGTAAAATAAATAAATAATATATTTACGGATTTCAGTAGGCATATCCATGTTACGATAACGGTCACTAAATCCCGGGAATAGCACTACGTACGCCGATCACTAATTATGAGAGATGATTAGATCCATTATAAGATTATAACTCACCAGTCTCCTGTGTTATATGTGGATAATTAGGTAGGTTAAAAAGATATTTTTATGAAGGCTAATAAACTAACCCATGCTATCAATTCTCCAGGGGCATCATTCATAAAATGCCTCTGGAGAATTTCTAACATGGGGTAACATAATGATTTCTTAAATTTACACGTACACTACACATTGAATAAAGCTGTTTATACGGAATTTATCGCGTTTAATTAACTTATATTTTGCTACCTGCTTAGATCTGATCAAAAATTAATATTCAAAAACTGAAGGTACCCGGGACTATGACATTGGGACGTCAAACATCTCAGTCCTCCCCGTGACCATGGGTGCTGTAAAGCACCCGAAACGTCAGGAATTAAAATACTTTAATTAAATGCGATAAAATGCGTATAAATATTTTTATAGCATGGGGTAATTTTTAGAAATATAAATTTTATTGTTAGTAACAGTTTTTAAGGAAATTTATTTTTATATTTTCAGAGGCAACATGATAACAGTGAAGGTCCACCTGCTGAGCCTGATTCAGTTGTTCTTGGTGAGAGTCATTCTGTTAGTAGATGTCAAACTTGCCGTTCATCTTAGTCTGATGTAAAGTTTGACCTTCTTGGTAGATCTTCTACGGACAGGAAATCAAATTGGTTAACTATAGTTGTTGACATTTATGGCTATGAAATAAGTATCTGTAAATATGTTTCTTTTGAAATAATGGTCACAAGTCAGAAGCTTTATCTTTAATTTAGTTGTTTGTATAACTCATTTACATATTATTGCATTACTTAAATATTATTGGGATATAACAATATTCCCATTTAGGTAAAAGAAACTCATTTATGTATTAAGTTGTAGTGTAACAAAGTCGTAAATATAAAATTCAGCCCTTATTTACAAATATAGCGCCATTGAGTTATATGTACTACGTACTAGAGAAGCTATTCCAAACAAAAAATGTGCACTACTCTGTATCAGCACATGCGCGGGAAACAGTAGAGTTGAGAAAACTGTCATAATAAATAATTGTCTATTTAGATTGTATTGTTAATCGCGTACATTTTTTTTTAATTTTCGTTTACTTTGCTTATGTGTTAATTTAATATAAAATTATTATTAGCGCCGCTCCGCACTGCATGAATATCGAAGCCACAATAACAGGTGTACGGATGCAGTACAGTTCAGTTGAAGTTAGTGAGTGTTCGGAATGCCATATCTAGTGCGTAGTATATATATATCGATGTATAGCACCAATGTTATGATGGCAACAGTGCCGGATGATAGCACATGCTGTTAAATTACTTATTTGAATATAAGTAAGTTATGTAATACATATATATTATTTAAGTCCGTTGTATGTGTCAGGATTTGATATATATTTTTGTTGAACAGAGTTTAATTTTAAGCACTTTTAAAAAAGAAATGTCCAAAATTTATCAAAATTTTTAAGCAATAAAACTATAGTTTTAACAATACTTTGACACGTAATATGTAACCATATTAACAATTATATGCAACACTGTCATTTAATAAGTGTTATAATATAATGACAAGGTTTTATTTTATTGTGAAATGTAAGTATACTTAGATAAATAGATATCTTTGCGATATGAGATTTGAAAAGCAATTGCCTAATCTGAGAAAGGAATTCACAGTGATGTGCTATATTGGTTTTTCTATTAGTATTGTAGCAGCTTGTTAGTTTAATATGCACTTATTTATTTCAAATTACTTTATTTTATTAGCTGTTCATAAATTGCCATAAGCACGTTCTCATGTTCACGGATTGCGAAAAATAACGAATCCAAAAAAAATGGTTTTCGCTTAGTCAACGAATTGTACAAGCATTCTCGGCCTTTGTACTTGCAATCGTTGCAGAAGATGGCGCTTGATATCCCATACCGATTATGAGTTTAGAGAAAAAAATGTATGTCTTATGGAAGGCGCCTTATAAGGTGAATACGCTGACGCGCGATACCTCACCTCAAATGAGGGGTACCTTGTGAGTTATCGCGAAGTAAAACGAGGCACTCTTTCATACTCAAATAAAATAGATGAGAAAAAGAAGAGACTATGACTAAACTACATCGGTAATTTTTGCCACCCGTTCGCATCTACGCCTGGGCTATTACAAGTAGTTTTAGTAATTCCCTCTCAGAAATGAAACGTTAAAAAATTAATTTATTTATGGGCTTGTACGGCTGTACATTTGCCAGTGTCAAATATATAAGGAAATTATCATTTATATATATTTGCTTAAAAACTTGATCAACATAAATGTTTATGCGTTTTAAATTTAAATTTTCGGAGAATAACTGTGTCTAGATAGGTATAACGATTAACACAAAAACCTTGGAGGCTGCTTTGTGGTGGCCGTGTCAGTGACCTTAGTGGCCGTAGATAATATGTCGGCACGTGGTCTGTTAGTTCAGAAATAAATAAATGTAGAAATATTAAAATTAGTTAGTTATCTGATTAGAAACTCGAAAATCTCATTTAAAGCAACTAAAAAAATGTTCATTATTAAAGCAATTAAAAAAATGTTAATATTGAAATGCCGATGTGTACACCTATACGTCCCTATTTTATTTATTTTACGTTACATACTGTATATTTCATATACAAACAAAGCTCTTTTGCATGATGTAAAATGCACTTACGTAATTTCAAATTGTTTGGTGTATTATAGTTATTAATCTTTCGAGTTAATTCGAGGTAATTCGTAAGTTCGTGAAATTGTAACAATAATAATACAATTTTTTATTGAAGAGGGGACAAACAAGCATTCGGCTCTCCTGATGGTAAGTGACTACCGCCGTCCATGAACAACCGCAACACCAAAGGAATTGCAGATGCGTTGCCGGCCTTTTAGAAAGGAGTAAGCCCTTTTCTTGAAGGTTCCTAAGTCTTATCGGTACGGAAATTCGCCAGTGGTAAACAATTCCACAGAGAAGTTGTACAAGGAAGAAAACTCCTAGTAAAACGTACAGTAGTGGACCGCCAAGCATCCATATGGTGATGATAGTATCGGGAATTTTGACGCGATGTGCGTTCGTGACATTTGGCGACTGGAACTAATCCGAACAAATCCTCAGAACCCTCCCCAAACTAGATACGATAGAAAACGAAAAGAGATGCAACATCCCTACGCAGCGCCGATCAGAAAGCACTCAGTCGTCGACGATTTGAATCGCTCTGCGCTAGATGCGGTTAAGTGGAAGAAGCTGGCACTGGGGTGCCCCAGCCCAGAGATGAGAACAGTATTCCATGTGAGGCCGAACATGCGCTTTGTAAAGTTGCAGGCGATGTGCTGGCATGAAGTACTGTCTCGCTCTACTGAGCACGCCAAGCTTTTTAGAGGCCAATTTGACCTTCCCATCCAAGTGACCACAAAACTGCATACTGTTAGATATGTCGACGCCGAGGATTCTGATGCTAGCTGAGGCAGCAAGGGGAGTGCCTTCAAACTCAGGAGATAAGACAAAGGGGTTCTTTTTAGTGATTAACGCGCAAACTTGTGTCTTCTGAGGATTGAATTGGACTAGATTTAGTCGCCCCCAATCCAAGTCTCTGTCCAGCAAAGACTCGACTTCAGACGCAAGTTTGACCTGGTACTCGGCGACGATATCCCGAGAAATATTGGCACGGCCGGTGTATAAGGAATCACCAGTACTGTCGTCTGCATGGCAATGAATGTTATCAGTTTGCAACATATCAAGCTTCGTAAGAAGTGCTTTGTGCCAAACCCGATCGAAGGCCTTTGCTATGTCCAAACTAACGGCCAATGCCTACCCCTTGGACTCTACTGCCTCCGCTCATCTATGAGTAAGGTAGACTTAAAGATCACCAGCTGATCGACCACGACGGAAAACGTATTGGTGGTCACTGATCAGCTGGTGATCCTCAAGGTACCTCATGAGCTGGCAGTTTACAACAGTCTCCTTATTTTGGAGAACAATGAGGTGATGGCGATAAGACTGTAGTTGGACGGGTCTGAGCGGTCGCCTTTTTTAGGGATCGGGTGGACCAAAGCTGTCTTCCAAGAATTCGGGACTACGCCTTGGAAGTAAGAGTACCGGAAAAGACGCTTTGAAACCGCGTAGGTGAAATATGAAGTATCAGCCGGAGAGGATAATAGGATAATAGGATTCAAGATTTAAGATTTTAGAGCTATGTGTGTCACATGAAGATTGGACCTCTTTCTATGGTTGATGTGTGAGGGGCGGTTCCGCTGGAAGGAGACTAGCTGGCGGTTGGAGCAGGCTGGGCTGTTAGCCACAGCATGCCGGCCTTTTGTAAGCTCTCAATACGCAGATTCATATTATGAGTTAGTTGTCGATCCTTGTCCATCCTCTCTACTAGCGAGTACATCATATTTAGCATCTTGCTCTGGTTCTCTTCAACTTCCATGAGCAAGTTGTATACGATCGAAATGTCTAATTGCCCTCCCGATCCTCCCTGCGGAGCTGACGGTGGAGGGTTTGGTGATGGGGGAGGAGGAGGGTCTTCTGTGGGATCATCCAGGTCGGAGTCATCTTCACTAATGGCTTTGATTCTTTTCTGCCTAGGTCTTGCCCTCTTCGGGGCTGATGTGCCTTCCTCGGACGCCCTTCGGGTTTTCCCCCTGGTTGTAACGCCTGTTGCCTCCAATACCGGTACAGTAACACCCTGATGTATTACTTCAGGATTCTGAGTCCCTTTTAACTTATCAATGGCGGCTCCCAGATACTCGTCCATCTGTTCGACAGTGTATGATGACATTTTTCTTTCTTTGTGAAGGAGAGAACACCTGAGTCTCGGTTAAAATGAGCAAGGCCGGCTTCGCCGTCTCCAGATAGTAGTGGACAGCGTTAAGGTTGGAATGAAGAGAATGAAGTGAGTCCCTGATGTTGCAAAAGTTCACGGATAGCGTGGGAAAGGTCGCCTTGGTTTGTTACTCCGCTTGCCCTGAGCAGATTTTGTCGCGAGCGGAATTGCGCCCACCCAGAATACGCGGCGCCGCCTGAGCACCCACGCTCAGGAAGAGTAGGATAACTTGGTCGTGGATGATAAGCGAGGGATTCTCCGTCACCAGGGGTGCTGGTACCCCGCTGGGGTAGATCGAGATTAGTTCCACTACCATGTTAAAGGGGGGGGGGGGGGGGGAATTGGGCCTCTGGCCACCTGCACTCACCAAGCGAAACGCAGAGGTCACTCTCTACTTCACGCTGGTATTCTATGAGGTTGTGGTACCACCCCGGTTTGAGCCGGCCCATCCGTGCGACAGCCGCGTGGCTCTACTACTGTTAAAAAATTGTGCATAAAGGAAAATGTTAACTATTTATATCTATCCATATTTATATATATATATATATATATATATATATATATATATATATATATATATATATATATATATATATATATATATATATATATATATATATATATAGTTATCCGTCTGGGAGCTACGATGCCACAGACAGATACAGATACAGGTTGAACATATAACACCTCTGTTTGCGTCGGGCGTTAATTAAAACAATATTAAAGTACTTTATATTAGGTACTATTTTTTCCAAACCCAATTAATTATATCTTTTGTAATTAATTCTACCTCGTTAACTTAGAATTTGGTGCAAAAAAAATGGTTTAGATTAATAAAATGAAAAGCATATTTACTAGATCTGTTATGGTTTTAATTAAAAAATTTATTAGATAAATTCTCATTAGCATTAACTTTTGAACATGCGTTAGTCTCGGTTTTTGTAAATAATTGTAAATATTTTGTTAATACTACCAAATCGAAACTGACATAAGCCATATAGGAATTTTATAGAAGAAATATTTTTTGTGTATAAATATGGGGTAAATATGTTTACTGGTGTATATATTTTACTAAATCAATATTCCACTGTAGTTAACTGCAGTTGTGTATTTGGCGGTATATTTTGATTTTGAAAAACTGATGTCGCTCAACTTGTCACGCTCAAGTTTGTTATGAAGAGCGATGTCGAATTAATGTAGTAAAAATGAGGTAGTAAAGACAAATTATTCATTAGACGATAGACTAGGTGCTATCTTGTTGCGTGTAACATTTGCGCTACCAAAAGGCAACATGCGTCTTGCTCGGTGTGTCTGGCGACTCAGCCTCATATCGCTCACATAAAACTTAATATACGTATAATGCGATACAATTAAGAATAGGAACGCCAATGACCTCGAATAAAATACTTTTTGGTTCATAGTTTTTTTGTAAATAAATATTATTTCAAAAATTGGTATATGTTATGCTCACCCTACCTAACTGGTTTGAATTGACAATTATGACGTCACAATGTGGCGTCGGGTCAGTCCTATTTTTTGGGTATGTTCCAAAATAGATCCCAGTGTACTGTCCAATGCAAATGACGTCATGAATCGACGCTATACTGTTGATTCGTTCCGAAACATAGTCAGTATATGACGTCATACATTTGCGACATATTGGAAAAGTGTTGGCGATTATTTTGTCATTTTGTGCTCCAAAAATCATTATATTCTCCTAATGGAGATACCAGCAATTATTCTATATTTTTTGTATTTGAATAAACAAAAACAAATTCTGGCATGCTTCATTCAGCGTACACACAATTAAAAATTGTTTTATTATGGCCGGATATCCGACACAATATAGCAGCGGCACGCCAGTGCAATATAGTGTCAATTGATGAGGTCATTTGTATTCGGCAGTATACTGAAAACGTTTTGGAACATACCCACATATATTTATTTGAATCGCATATTAACTATTTTTAAATTTGAAGCCGCTAATTAAATAGAACATACCTAAACTTAAAGCGTGCAGTTAGGGCCGGCTTTAAGAATGCATGCCTCTGGGGCCTTGAATGTGTAGAGGCCTTTTAGAAGTAAGAAAACATTCTAAATGCACTTCTATTTAAAAGCTAACGGTTATTATAGTTAGCTTTATAATCAATTAATAAAATTGTTTGAATTTTTTTAATTTATATTATAAATATATATGTGGACATGCTTTTGCGGGGCATATATCAGGCCCTGTGCTCATGCGCTACCTGCCTCTAGGGTAAAGATGGTGCAGGACATAACAAAATGGGATCTAAATTTGGTTTTATAGCAATCTGTCAATTTCTAATGAAACTGCCATATTATATGATTGATATGGAGAAGTGCTAATTGTAATTATTGATAATAGTAAAGCAATAGTCGGACATGTTAAATGCATAATATAGCTGAATATAATTAATACTATTAGACTAGCAATGAATATTCGGCTACTATTCGGTATTCGGCCTATTCGACTACTTTTATCCTATTCGGTAGACAGATAATTGCTAAAATGAAAATATTTATTTATTTTTAAATTATTTTTTTCCTTGTAGTCATATTAGGTACATAATCAACTTTAATATTGTATAAATAAAAAAGGACTTTCGGATAAATGTCTATGCAATTGAATTATCACCATGAAGTGGAAGAAATTGGTGCAGAAATGGTATTTTCAGGCAGTAGTTTACTCTCTTCTCATAGACAATCCCAGCTTCAGAAAATAGACGCTCTGAAGAATAAACACTACTCCCGTCCTGGCCGAATAGCCTAATATTCGGCTACTCGGCCGGGAAGTCTGTAGAATATTCGGTATTCGGCGTGGCTGAATTACTAATACCTACTATTCATTGCAAGTCTAATTATAGTTGTAATAGAGTAAAGACGCGGTATTGGTCCTGACTGCGCTTGTTATAGCAAAAAGTATCTCATGAAAGCAAAATGCACGCATTGAAGTATGCAGCCGTAAACTTTACGCATCGAGTCTTAAAAATTGAATAATATCAGCTAGCTTAGGTTTTTTTATAGAGCGTTGACACTCATCCACCCCCTTATGACGTTTTGTCGCTGACATCTCGTTGTAAGTACAATTTTTTTATGTTGTTGTTTGACATCCACTCAAAGTATATACATAGACTTTTAAATCTTTATTCTGTAAAAAGTGTATTTCATTAATTTACAAAGAAGGTCATTGTTTTTTAAAATCAATAGTTAAAGGATTTTAAGTACTTAGTGCGACATAGACGACGCTCTACATACGGACCCTTAGGATTTCTCTACAGTTACAGTTTCAGTTGAAATATTTACTTCTGCGTATTTTAATTTTAATTAAAGAGCATGCAGTTTTATATTCTACATTTTTTGTAAAAACAGTCATTTATACACTCCAGTTATAGTCATTATAAGTGTAAGTAGTAATTTATTTATTTTATAAAATTTTTGTCACAATCCAGCACGAAATTACACTGCGATCAAAGTATTAATTTTAACATTCGTTTTAAAACCAGTATGCTTTCAAATACTACCAATGAATCTTTTTCTTGTGATATTAATGCCTTAACGCTAAGTTTATTGTAAAAAAACCTAAGTCTTTTTTATAGAAAAACCAGTGATGGATTTGTTTTTAATTAATATTTTTCCACATTAAAAAAGTAGAATTAAAAGGTGTTTTATTTAAAAAAAATTAACGCTATGATTTTTTGTATCACTGACGATGACATCCAGCTGCTTAGTGACATATATCCCTGATATCCATCCGAATTTTCCTGGTTCTGTTCCCAGCCTTCCGAACACTCTCACCAACTGTCCATTCGGTTTGAACACCTGTACTCGACAATTGCCTGAATCGCCAACGAGAATAAAGCCCATAGGGTCCACTGCTAAGACTTCAGGTTGCCTGAACTGCCCTTTCCTGTGACCTAAGGACCCAAATTCTAATACTTTGTTCTTATCTTGCTTATTATAAACTTTAACTCGTCGGTTCCCACTATCTAGCACGATCACTCGATCGTTCGTGACGGCGACGTCAGTTGGTGCGTTCAGTTCTGTGCACAAGATTTCTTTTCTATCCCAAACGCTGGCCGTGTGCAAAGGTTGCTGCCTTGTCGTAACACCTATTCGATCCACAAACTTTCCATCGGGCTGGAGTATCTGATAAAGAAAAATAACATATTTTAAGCCTTCATTATCGTTCACATTTAAATCGACTACGGTAAATGCGAGGAATGGTAACATATTACTGCCTACAAATAACCATCTTGTATATAACAAATTAAAAAAATCCAATTCGACGACGTGTGGCATAGTAAAAATCCATATGTCTCCGCTTGCTTTCTTAAAAAAAGAGATCCATGCTCGACTCAATTAAGGAAACACGGGTCTTATGCATGATCTCAGATATTATGCGTCCACTATACATTTTTAACGGAAAGTATATAGTAGAACTACGCTACGCAGGCTAAGGTCAGTAGCCTTATATGGTACACCGATAGGTTAAAAACGGAGCTCGACGTAGGCTTTAGAATTCATGGGGAATGCCCCAATTTAGTATGAGTTAGGGTAGATTCACCTCTATCTTCCAGGCAGAAATTTTCGTCGTACTACCGTGTGCGGAAATCAATCTGCAAAAATACTACGTCAATCATATAATCTACATAAACTCTGATAGTCAAGCGGCACTGTTAGCGCTGAGATAAACTTAGTGAACTCGAAGCTAGTTGGAGACTGCGTGAACCGTCTAAACGCCTTGGGATGTAACAACAGGGTCGTTTTAAGATGGGTTCCGTGCCACGCGGGTATTGTGGGCAATGAGCTCGCATGAGAGGGCATAAAGAGCACACAATTTGGAACCGAGCCTTTTTGTGGAATCTCAAAAAGCCTAGCCCAATTGACCCTTGAAACTCACAATAAATCATTAAAGATTAGGTCTGATACACCAGGCTTAAAACATTGTAAATCTTTAATCCGAGTTTTTGATCATAAATTCGCTTCAGAGGCCCTGCGACTAGGTGTCTGATTAGTGCTCGTCTGACATAAGGATTGCTAAAACAGAAACCCAAGTTCAGTTAAGGACTGCTTACGGGTTGATAAATAGAAAAAGCCTTAACACAACTGCCTTCAGCCATGGCTCCTTTTTCATTCTAGGTCCGAATTAAAGGCGTTAATAAGCTATCGCAAATAGGTCCATTGTACATGAAGTCGAGTAGAGAGTGCGCTCGTAATCTAAAAAGGTCACCGCGGACAAAATTCGGCAACATCCCTCACTTAACTTTCCAATCTACTTAATGCCAACAAAATGTAAAAGGAGTGAAAGTTTACAAAATGTTTTGTAGCCTGTTCATTATGTTGTTGTAAGGTTGGCCAATTGAAGCTGTTTTTTTATAGAAGTGAGGTAAATGAGCTCACAGTCCATCTGTTGATATGTGGATGCTGTGGTTCATGGTCACCTACATCCATCATCGATTAATAAAAATAACGTGATGTTGTCACCCCTAAGGTTTAATATAGGGTGCACCAGTAAAAATAAAAACCGGCCAAGAGCGTGTCGGGCCACGCTCATTGTAGGGTTCCGTAGTTTCCCGTCCGTCACAATAAGTGTTCCCACTTATGAGTTTAAAGGGTATCCTTTATGTTCGCGCTCCAGCAGCGCTCCGCGCTCCTGCAACTGCTCCCGGTAGTGGGTACTGTTGTTTCCATCCAAGTTCAAAATGATTTTCCTAGAAAGTCCTTATAAAGTTCTACTTTTCAGATTTTTTTTCATATTTCTAAACTTATGGTTCAAAAGTTAGAGGGGGGGGGGACACATTGTTTTTTACTTTTGGAGCGATTATTTCCGAAATTATTGACATTATCAAAAAATTTTTGTAGTAAACCCATATTCATTTTTAAATACCTTTCCAACAATATATCACACGTTAGGGTTGAAATTAAAAAAAATATCACTTCCCACTTTACATATAGGGGGGCAACCCTAATAAAACATTTTTTTCCAATTTCTATTTTACCACTTTGTCGGCGTGATTGATACACATATTGGTACCAAATTTCAGCTTTCTAGTGCTAACGGTCACAGAGATTAAGCGAGGACGGACAGACAGACATGGCGAAACTATAAGGGTTCCTAGTTGACTACGGAACCCTAAAAATGATGCTTTATTATTTATGCTCCGATGCTTTACTACCCCCCACAAAAAGGCAGTGTAGTATGCCCGTGTTTTACTAGCATTGTGCTGCTTTTCTCGCTATATATGGCAGCGTGGCTCTACCACGTATAAGCATCGTATGCTCTAATATTTTTGTATGTTACAGGTATTACAATTGCTCTTACGACATCTGTTTGCTTTTAGAAGTTGCCATTTGTGAACAATATTATAGCGGCAAAAACAAAAACCTACATTTTCAATTCAAATCGACAATAGATGTTTTGATTACAACGTTGCTCTACCACGTATTAAATAAATGCTGATACAGAAAGAATGTTTTCATTATTCGGGTACAAATTCTCAAATGCGTGAACTTTTGGTCACCAATGATTTCACACTATTTTATTTACCAGTCACGTATCAACACACTTAAGCGCTTTGTAAGTGCAATTGATGGTTAGTTACTTTTAGCTCGATGGTATTCTTAATTAACGTGGGCTCTCTCCACGTGAGAGCTTATTACAGACTATCAAAAGTCCAGTGCACAACAAAGGCCTTCTAATATATTGCCTCATAGAGGAGATATGTATGTGCCATAGATTCCACGCTTGGCAAACAGGTTTGCAGCCGCAGTTTTTTTGTTATTAGGAAGATGCTGCCCATCTCTTGGTTTTTCTCTTCTGTCGCCTCTTGCGATACCCACGGGACGATATGAGGTAGTGGATGTACTTACTCCGCCACTACACTACACAGTCTATTAGTTTATATGCAGTAAAGTAAGTGAGCCGTGGTAGCTCAGTGGTTAACGTTCGTTGTAAATATAACAGAACGCGAGTAACCCGGGTTCGATCCCCGCCGGCACCAATGAAATTGTTAATTGCAATTTTAAGTGCTGATTTACCACGTGCTCGGCGGTGAAAGGAAAACATCGTGAGGAAACCTGCATATCTGAGGAATAAGAAAAAAATATATATATTTCGAAGACATGTGAAGTCCGTCAACACGCATTTGGGCAGCGCGGCGGACACTTCCTTGCCCTAAACCCTCTCAGAAATGAGGGGAGGCCTGAGCCCAGCAGTGGGACGTATATAGGCTGTAACTTTACTTTTACTTTAAACTATACGCGCAAAATAGACGTTTTTACTTGTCCTAACCTACTCCTGATTGATGTGACCACTTCTGTGTCGTAGACGTAGATTTCTTTTACCGCCGAGCAAGCAGTTACATGGAGGATGGAACTGAGATCCAAGTACGAGTTTCTGAGAAAACGTACCTATAGTTAACTTATTCGTATCTTAAAATCTTGTTGCAATGCGATTAAATACTTCTCGCTTAGGATACGAAAGTGACTGAAAAGTTTGTGTTATTTATTGCTTACTTTCAAATACGCACTCTGGCGCTAGGTAAGTTCCTCTGCTAGGCACACCTGCACAGGGCTCCTCTCATTTCTGAGAGGGTTTTAGGGCAAGGAAGTGTCCGCCGCGCTGCCCGAATGCGTGTTGGCGAACTTCACATGTCTTCGAAATATTTTTTTTCTTATTTCTTACACATGCAGGTGTCCTCACGACGTTTTCATTCACCGCCGAGCACGTGGTAAATCAGCACTTAAAATTGCAATTAACAATTTCATTGGTACCGGCGGGGATTGGAACCGGGTTATTCGTGTACTGTAAGATTTACAGCGAGAGCTAACCATCTGAGCTACCACGGCTCCTACCAAACCAAAGTTAGCGTAAAGTTAACGTATTCTTTAGTCATACGTCACAAAAACTAGTACGGGCGTTGAAAACTTTGTGATAATCTACGTAAATAAAAATGTAAAATGTAGATATGTATTTGTTTGTTTGAAATCTTTAATATTTGAAAGTTCTTCCCTTCAATTGATTTTAAATTTTTTAGAAAATATTTACCTGTACTCGATCGTTACCAGTGTCAACAACGTAGATCAGTTGTTGGGAACTGTCTGTTGCTATTCCCTCTGGTGATCTGAACATACCGTCGCGGCTACCTTTCTGTCCCATAGACCTCAGGTATTCGCCCTCTTTAGAAAACACGTGAATACAGTGTTTCCATTTATCTGAAATTCGTGAGATGTTTATTACAAGTTATATCCATTATATAGGATATTTAATATTATACGTAATTATGATATCCTGTTGGCAAATTTTGACCATAGTGACAGCGTCAAAATACTATTGGAAGCAATCAACTACACAGAGGAAATCATAAAGCCATAGTGTTCGTGCCAATACTCTTTCTTGAATAAAAATATATTGGCAACGATATTAACCTATTCGACGACTCCGTAGCGCAGTGGCTTAACAATGAGTGGCTGCGTCGGGGGCCCGGGTTCGAATCCCGCACGGAACAAGTGTGGCCTATAAATAATTGTTCCGGGTCTGGATATTTGTCCATGTGAAATTTATCCTATACCTTTAAACGAGCAATTCTTGTATATATATATATGTAATCGGGATCTCGGAAACGGCTCCAACGATTTTCAAAAAAATTAATGTCCAGGGAGTTTCAATAAATCGATCTAGTTAGGATTTATTTTTAGAAAATGTCCTTTAAAAACTGCTACAATATAAGAAGGTAAATTTTGACAGGTTACCAACGATCTTAATAGCTCAGATGGGATAGTGTTCGGCCGTATATCGCAGTTCCGTGGTTCGCGTCCCGTCTTTGGTCCGACTTTTTTTCCTTTTTTTTTTCAAGTTCCCTTCTTTTGTGAGAAAATCTATTATTTCGAGCCCTTTTTTAGTATTTTTTAAAAATACGAAAATTTTAATTAAACTAATTGCACTGATGATTTTTTATTCAAATAACCAGTTAAGTTTTTTCTATTATGTCAATAGGATCAAAAACTATTATTCGTGTAATTTGTATATAAATGCAACTTAAAAAAACCGAGCAAAGCTCGGTCATCCGGGTACTGTTTGTAAACTGCCCCGCGATACAGGAGAAAATCGTAGTGTAGGGGTAACTTTTTTTAAGAAAGAAAGAAAAAAACCTTAACAACAGTACCGTTAACTACTCCCAATACATTAAAAATGCTTGTGCTAAAAGTGATTAGTTATCAAATGGCAGATTACTTAACATAACATTATTTTAATTTACGCTCGTGAGATACGCATTTATCGATGGGACTACTTATACTGCTTCTTTCAATGGAGTTTAGTGGTTAAAATAAAATTACCAATGTATAAAGGAGTTGTCTGCCTAGTTGATCTAGTGGTTGTACATCTGGTTGGTGATCACGAGTGTTGTCGATGAGGGTCCGAATCCTGGGCCAGGCCAAAATCAATTATTTTCTCTTAAGAAATTCTTCGAAGCAGCCCGGAGTCAGGAAGTTGGCGGTGTTTCCTCCGTGCTTCGGTCGAGTCTGATTGCCGTCCCATCGGACTCACATAATTGTGGGAATAGAGAGTGCATCTGTGCTTGCGCATACACTTGGGCTCTATAATCCCGTCCTGTGCAGATGGCTAGGCTCCGTTGATACGATATAGGATAAAACGATACGCGAAATCTCAACTTGCGTTCCAGTAGGATGTATGTACCGTGTAGTGACGGTGTAAGAATATCCACTACCCCAAGCATCATTCTAAGCTGTAACGGTAAATATTCCTTATCATCACGTCGACACTCACGGGATGATATGGGGTGGTGTTCTTATCACTACCTCGCCTCTTAAGGCAACAGAGGGAAACAAATACGTGGTATGTGTGGTAGAGCCACGCTTCAGCTATATATTATGCGGGGGCTATATATGCTCGAGCGTTGAAGGACCACGCTCTCACAGAATACCAGCGTAAAATAGGAGCTTAATACTGCTGTGTTTCTTATGTTGTGAGTGTAGAGATCCGGAGACTCTTTTTACGGAAAACGAGACATTCCATCTTAGTCGTCATGGGTGACAACGCATCTGCATTTTGATTCTCAATCGAGGATAAATGTAGATGTCTATAGGCCACAGCATCCACTTACCATCAGGTGGACTGTGTGCTCGTTTGTCAACCTTGTTCTATAAAAAATCAGGAGATGGTAGCAGCGTATTCCTAATAACGACTAAAAATGAAAATAAAAACTTCGGTTGTCAACCAGCTTGCTAAGCCTGGCAACTATGACAAATATCTGGCCTATGAGGCAATTTATGGGGGAGGCATATGTTTAGCAGTGAACTTTAATAAGATTCCAGTAGGATTCGATCTGGTTAGCGGAACTACATCATAGTAGAGTAAGATAGATAGCAAATCATCACCTGTTACGTAAATCTCGCCTAGGTTCTTCAAAAACGCTATGTGCACTGGGCACAACATTTCCTCGCAAGTAAGACGCATGACAATCTTCGCTTGAGATCGCTCCACCACCAGAACGCTATGGCTGTCCTTCGCGCAGATGTATAGATGTTCATTCCAAGGCCCGAGACCAATACCGCAGGGCCTGGCCGTCTTTCGCCAAGCGTAATATGGTGTGAAGTTGCGCGACCTGCATTTATTGTTTTTTTTTTAATTATGTTAACATATATGAACTACCTACACATAAACTATCCACTGCGAGACATGAGCAACGTGACCAGAAGTCCCGTTTTGAACGGGACTGTCCCTTTTTATAGTTACGAGTCCCGGTGTCCCCGAAATGAACTCTGGGACGCAAAATTGTCCCGTTTTCTGAAACTGCGTGAAAATTTGTGTTTTCGTTTCTAAAATACTTTTTTGAAGATCCCACATCCGAATCATGGCTTTATTCTTTACACGCTAAGTCAGCAAGTTTTCATCAAGCTGTATTGAAACTTGAAGTTCAGACTGTATCGGCTATTGAAGCTGCAAAGAAAATCAATCAACTAAAATACAATTTGACTCAGAAACAGACCAATCAGTTTCTTTCATTTACGGTCCGTCAATTAAAAGTGAAATTGAAAGATAATGGTACTGATATAGATGAGAAATTGGTGAAAAGGGCGGCTACAGAATTTTATGAAATAAACCGTAAATATCTGGAGCAGTGGACTTGCTTTCTTACCAAATAAATGGAGATATTTTATTGGGCAGGTTTAAAAAGTTCTGCATGGGAAAACGTTCTGCATGGGAAATCTCTGGATGTATTAATTAAAAAGGAATATATTGACTGTAATAAAGATGCAGAAGTTTTTGACGAATTACAACTCTCAGTTCTAAAGGCGATGTTGATAATTTAGGTGAATATAAAAAAGGTGCACAAGAGTTTCATTCTTACTTAATATCACCACCAGCTATATTAATGCAAATTTGTTCCTGTGAGAAATATAAATTTTATTAATATAAGTTAAAAATAATGTAAATTAGAAATATAAACTGCCGACAGACTCTCCGTTTTTGACATTGACCTAAATAAACCAATGTCCCGTTTTGATTCAAAAAATAAATGGTCACGTTAGACATGAGCTTCTACCCCTATTTTCGAGCATTTAACATGACAACAACGTTAGTCGAAAAAGCGGTTGAACTTTGAGTGTTGGTTGAATACCTACTCAAAGTGGTTGAATAACCCAACATTTCGCATGTATGATCCTGGTCGCCGTCACACTACTGATTAAGGACAAGTCGCTGGCGGATTTATACGATGCATCCAAATTTCACAGATTGAAAAAAGAAAAAAAAAACATAGTTATTCGTTGCTACAACTATTGAAAAATCTTTTATAACTGAACAACAATTTAAGTTTGCATTACTAACTGAAGGGTATGAGCTTTTCACTCCCTAACTCGTGGGTCTAACGAGGTAAGCAATATTATGCAGTGTTTCCAAGTAAACATGTCCGCATTCTTCCGGAAAAGAAAGCCTTGTATATCCGACAGTAAGACTTAAAGACGCTGTGTCATATCAAGAGATGGTACATATATCATTTTATTATACAGAGTGTTAGTGTAAACACCGTTATCCTTGAAACCAGTGGTTTGGTTTCACTTATAGAACGTAAATTCAATGAATTAAAATAACGCAATTTTCTTTCATAAAATTTAAAATTTTCTGTCCGACATCGTCCGTAAATTCATGGATACCCTATGCGCCCGAGTGACGTAATCACTGTAAAGATTACCGCCCGCTCTATCTACCTACACAACATTTCAATAAAAACACAATAGGTACACGTAACCTGTGATGTAACTTTTCCTTCATACTTTCATCCTGGCTTAGGACAGGCAAAAATTGAGGAATTAAGGAAAAATTGAGATTTTACTAAAAAAATGTTGTTATTTTTCATTGAATTTACGTTCTATAAGTGAAACCAAACCACTGGTTTCAAGGATAACGGTTTTTACACTAACACCCTGCATTTGTTTACTCTTTATTGTACACATCTGGAATAAACGAAGTAGTACAAGACGAATTAAGGAGTCGATTAATAATGATAGGTTAAAATATAAGGAATCAATACAAAATGATTTGAAGTCCTGATTTTTTTGAATTTACCTGTAATGCAGTACTAGACTTTCCTCGCTCTCTAATGGGTTATTTTGCTTAGTAGTTTCTGGTAACGGATCATCGGACTCCGCGTCTAAAGGGGTCGCCGTTTCCAATTCTATGCAGAAGTTTTCCTTATCGAACGCAAAGTTGTCCGAGTCCCATTTAGATACGTCAGTAAGTAATTGTAATGCGTTTCGATGTATGTTTAAAAACGTCATAACCTGAAAAATTCATAATAATATTTTCTTCATACCATTTCTATGGGGCGATCGTCAGAAGTGATTATAATCGCAGTTAAAATGTTGGTAAAATATTTACTGTTAATAATGCTAAATATGTTTTACGTAAATTTTGTCGTCTATTGGCAAACCCGCATGCCAAGTGTGACGATCACGGTTAATAACCCTTCCTATGGTGTGTCTTGATGCACGAATGGGTTGGCTTGACTGGCGTAGGACCACGCTCTCACAGAATTACCAGCAGGAAACATCAGAATAACGCTGCTGTGCTTTGTATTGTGAGTATAGAGAACCAGAGACCCTTTTTACTGATAACGAGGTGTTCAATCGCAGCTATCAGTCACCAGCGCATCTGCATTTTGATTCTTATTTTATTTAGATGTCTATGGCCACTTACTTCGTTTGTCACCCTTGTTCCATAAATATAATATGTTTTTCTAATATTAATAATGTTTTCCAAAGCAAGAACAAAATTTAAAATTTTAAGTACTTATTGCTATCTTATCCATAATTTAAAAAAAAAAACAATTAATCAGTAGTGTAATATCTACTTATGCGTAATTTATTTTACTTATGCGTCATGGCACGATATTTATTTAAGACTATGTGCGATTTCGGGATCTTCACAACAGCGCCAGCGGTGTAACCGATACCGGTGTGTATGTACCGGATCGTAAGGTGAATATAAACCATAGAATACTATATTATAATATTCTATGATATTAAATCATTTATGGATTCAAAGACACAAAAAATTTCATCATAATCACAGTCGAGTCATTTATGAGTTTAAGTGAGACTAACGGAAAGCAATTGATTTTTATATATAGGGATATTAAATTAAATGCTAATTATCCTACTAACGTAAAAAGTGAATAAGGCTGCTCCTCGTCATAAGTCTGGGATTTCTGGGATATCTCCGAGTGCCGGGACAAACTTATGTCTGGAGTCGAGTCTTTGCTGAACAGAGTCTCGGATTGGGGGCGACTAAATCTAGTCCAGTTTAACCCCCAGAAGACACAAGTTTGCGCGTTAACCGCCAAAAAGAACCCCTTTGTCGTATCTCCTCAGTTTCAAGGCACTCCCCTTGTTGCCTCAGCCAGTATCGGAATCCTCGGCGTCGACATATCGTGTGACGGGCAGTTTCGTGGTCACTTGGAAGAGAAAGCCAAATTGGCCTCTAAAAAGCTTGGCGTGCTCAGCAGAGCGGCACAGTATTTCATGCCGGCACACCGCCTGCAACTTTACAAGGCGCAGGTTCGGCCGCACATGGAATACTGTTCCCATCACTGGGCTGGGGCTCCCCAGTACCAGCTTCTTCCACTTGACCGCATCCAGCGCAGAGCGGCTCGAATCGTCGACGACCGAGTGCTTTCCGATCGGCTCGATTCACTGGCACTCCGAAGAAATGTTGCATCTCTTTGCATTTTCTTTCGCATATACCCTGGAGAGTGCTCTGAGGAATTGTTCGGATTAATTCCAGCCGCCAAATTTCGTGAACGCACTACGCGGCAAACTTCCTGATACCATCCACACCATCTGGATGCTTGGCGGTCCACCACTGTACGTTTCAAGAGGAGTATTCTTCCGCGTACAACCTTTCTGTGGAATAGTTTACCACCAGCGATTTTTCCGGACCGATACGACCTGGGGACCTTCTAGAAAAGAGCTTATTCCTTTCTAAAGGGCCGGCAACGCACCGGTGTTGCGGTTGATCATTGGGCGGCGGTAGTCACTTAACATCAGGTGAGCAGCATGCTCGTTTGCCCCCTCTTCTATAAAAAAAAATACTGTTTGACAATTACCAGATACTCGGTCATTAGTTTTTTGCAGGGAGTGCAATGTGTAAGTGATGCTTCTAATTCCAAAACAAAATAGTTGTATCACTCCCCTTGCATCTAGTTGAGGCCAAAATATAATACGTGGGGTTAATATGGTCATCCATTTAATATGGTCGCTTTCTAATTACGCAAAAACTACAGCCTTGTTTGCATAGATGGCTTTGTGATACGATAGCTCTTCACATAATAATGGGTCAAAAGGGCGCTGCTTTATCAACGTTATTTTTACATTTGACATTTTTTTTAAACTAATTTTTCGAAGTGTTTCTAATTATTTCCAAAGCTTGCTTGATAATTTTTTCTTAATATATTAGTTATAGTATACGACTCTGTGTGTTTTGTCTCTGTCCTCCTCTTAGTTTTGTTTTATAGACTGGCCTGTTGGTCTAGTGGTTAGTGACCCTGACTGCTATGCCGGAGGTCGTGGGTTCGATTCCCACCCAGGACAAATGTTTGTGTGATGAGCACGATCATTTGTTCTGTGTCTGGGTGTAATTTATCTATAATATTTATGTATTTAGAAATATATAAGTATGTGTATCAGTTGTCTAGTACCCATAACACAAGCTCTGCTTAGCTCGGGACTAGATGGCGTTGTGTGATAGTTGTGGAATATTGTTGTTATTATTATTATTATAGTGTGGCAAAGCTTAAGGTGACCATATTACCCTCACGTACCTTATTATTTAATTATTTTTGATGATTATTGAACCCTACACAATAGACAGAATAAACCGCGGATCTGCTATATAAACATTGGGTGCGTTTGGCAGAAAAAAGCGCTAGCAAGCGCTTACAAGCGCTAAAATAGTTTTCGGCCAGGACACGATTGCTACTTCAGTAGCGCTGACACAATCCGCCATTTTGCTTATTTAATTTGTTTGTTTTGAAGTAGAGTTTATAACTTGTTTTGTGCAATATTAGTTTAATTAATATAATGACATGAATAAAAATATACATGTTATTAAAAATTCATGATTGGTAAGTTTTTAATATGAATACTTCACAAACATATATTTAAATTAGGTTAGGTTTGCCGGTTAAAACTAACTTCGTGTCCTAGAGGAAAATAGCTACTTACGATTTGATAGCGCTAACCGCTTACGATCGCCATTTTGCTTACAAGCGCTTGCTAGCGCTTTTTTCTGCCAAACGCACCCATTCTCTGCTACTTAACTTCTGAGCACAACCACACTACCACGAGGCGGTTACACTAATGAGACCGAATCATCTGCTTAAATATGTATTTGATGGTGCGAAAGATGAAATGTAATAAGGGCGAAGATAAAGTAGTGAAGCCAGAACGGTGATGTGGAATAAGGAGACACAAAGTCCCCGATGAACAAAGCTGTCGGTGTCTCACAGAAACTAAAACTTACCTTTCAGATAATCCGGATAGAGATTAACGAAAAGAACAGATAGAACTGTGGAAAGTAACTTGATATTCTTTGCTGGCGAATGGAAATACATTTCAGTTGAGCGCGAAAACAAGAAATTATTGATGATTTGATTAAATTAGCGAAGACGTAATATTGTATTCTCTTATAATAAATAACAGATAAAGTTATTGACGAGACGTCAAGGAGGAGTTCCGTATCCGTGCAACATAATACACCTACGTATATTAATTAATGGGTTAAAAAAGAGATTGAATCAGAATTATCTTTAACTTAACCGGAAGAAAGTTTATGAAGCGGCATTTGACGATAACCAAACCAGCAATAATCTTGAATTTTGATTATTAATGTGAGAGGTTAAACGTTTAGCTGTAAACTAGCAGATAGCGGCATTAGTAAATAACGACAATGGCATTGTGTTTTACAATTGTTATATTTTTTTAAAGTTACCTTAGGATTTTCTCCTGTAACGTGGGGACAGTTTATATACATAAATTTCACAAGAACAAACATCCGTCCCCGGAACAATTATTTGTAGGTCATACAAATGCTTGTTCCGTGCGATATTCGAACCCGTGGCGCGGCGCCCACCTAAGTAACGTACCGCGTGATCTGACGCGTGATTTGACGCGTAACTTGTCACTCGGCTCAACATTCAAAGAGATTGTATGTAGCAGCGCCCATTAGCGTGGCGTGACGCCTGGTGACGCCGCATGACGTGACGTGCCATTCAGCTTGCTACTAGTGACGCATCGAAGTGGTGCGTAACACGAAACTTGTAGTAACTTTTCTATGCAAAATGAAAGACGACCTAGCTTAAAAGCTACTTTTTAATTTAATATTAAATTCAATGAGTTAGTTCATGAAAGACCATGTTTATATGATTACACTAGACTATGTTTATACGATTACAGTAACAGGAACGCGCAAGATGCGTCTTGGCTAGAAATAGCGAAAACTGTCGAAGAATCGGGTAAGTACCTGTACACCAACTACAATAATAACAATAATGTTTCATACATGGACTATAGTTTGTGGTTTCATTATTCTAAGTACCCGGTTGACCGAGCTTTGTTCGGTATTTTTCGCTCGGTTTTTTTTTAATTCGTGTGTTTTGGAAATTATATTTAGATACAAATTACATACTGATGAAATATGAATAATATTTTTTGATCTTAGCGACATAATAGAAAAAACTGAACTGGATATTTGAATAAAAAATCAAGAGTGCAATTAGTTTAATTTAAATTTTCGTGTTTTTAAAAATACTAAAAAAAGGGCTCGAAAAAATAGATTTTCTCAAAAAAGAAAGGAACTTGAAAAAAAAAATTAGAAAAAGTTGGTCGGTCGGTCTGGGCTCAAACCGGGGTTTTACGATTCTGTGACCGACTATTATACCAATTAAGCTATTTATAATCATTGACAACGTTTCAAAATTTACCTTCTTATTCTAACGATATTGTAGCAGTTTTTCATTGCCTAAAAACACGGACAAAAAGACATTTTCTAAAAATAAATCCTAGGTAGATCGATTTATTATCCCCGAACTCCCTGGACACTAAATTTTATGAAAATCGTTGGCGCCGTTTCCGAAATCCCGATTATATATATATATATATATATATATATATATATATATATATATATATATATATATATATATATATATATATATATATATATAAGAATTGCTCGTTTAATAGTATAGGATTTGAGTAGGTACGAATAAAAATGCTTTAACTAGGGATTATTTGTTTTTAATAGTCTCGTTTATCATATCACATATAAAAATCAATGTTCAAATCAATGTCAAAACTTCGTCAAGATATAGTTTCGACTTTCGACCGGCAGGAGCTATTGTCAAGTTCAAAAATGGTGTATAATTTACTCCACAATACCCGTGCGAAACCAGAGCGGTTCAATCAGTACAATATATATATTGACTTGGTATTGGAGCGCATTCAACGAAGTATTTCGTTAGATGATTTATAACTAGTTGGGCTGTGTTTAGACGTGAAGGTTCATTGATACTTCTTGTCATTAAGTTGGCCGTAGTTGGAGAACATCTAACACCATCATGCTTGCGGATGAAGTTATGAAGTACACAAATAGCTTGAATAATTTCGTCAATCCTATTTACATCACATTTAATGGGTCGGTTCAATAATTTAAATTTACTAGTTAACATTCCGAATGTACACTCCACTGATCTGCGACCACGTGAAAGACGATGATTAAACATCCTTCGGCATAGGGTTTCATAAAGTTTTTGGTTAGAGCATACGCTTTATCTCCAACAAAATAAAAGGGAAAGTTTATTTCCTCACCAGGTAAAGGAGATGGTTCAGGTAAATTTAGATTGCCATGTGCGAGTGCGTTCCTGAAACTGTTTTCTTTTAGTAATCTACCATCACTATTTCGACCTAATTCTCCAATATCGATACATATGAACATGCTATCGGCGTCCACTACTTCTTGTAAAACTATAGAATAATATCCTTCATAGTTGTAATAAGCAGATCCTGATCTTGGTGGACATTGTATCCTAATGTGCTTCCCATCAACTGCTACGATGCAATTAAGTAGATTCCATAGGTCATAAAAGCGATTTCCTACTTCTATCCATTTATTTGTAGTCGGTATCGGCATGTACTCAGGTTGTAATAGCTCCCAAATCACTTGTGATGTCTAATGAACAATTCCGCGAATGCTTGTCGGACCTCTCAAGAAATAGTATGACAGCGCTTTAAATGAATTGCCTGATGCAAAATACCTGTAAATATAAAAAGCATAACATTATTATTTTTTTTTATAGGATAGGGTGACAAACGAGCACACAGTCCACCTGATGGTAAGTGGTTGCTGTGGCCCGTAGACATCTACATCCATCCTCGATCACGAATCAAAATGCAGATGCGTTGTCACCCGTGAGGACTAAGATGAAATGCCTCGTTTCCAGTAAAAAGGGTCTCCGGTTCTCTACACTCACCATACGAAATACAGCAGCATTAAGCTACCATTTCACGCTGGTATTCTGTGAGAGCGTGGTCCTTCCCCGGTCGAGCCGACCCATTCGTGCTACAGCTATACTACTAATATAACGCTGCTATTTCAGTTGCTGATTGCAAAGAAAGATGGAAGAACCTACGAGGTTGCTATACAAGACATTTAAAAAACAACAACAGACCTTCTGGTTCTTCAGCAAAACATGTAAAGCCCTATTATTTAGCAGATCATCTTCAGTTTTTAGATCGGTACACTAAATCTAGGAAATCAAAAGGCATATTTAATAAAGAAGAGCAAAACACCGAAATACACAAGGAAACACCAAATGAAATAGATGATGAACACGAATCAAGTCGTGAATTTAATAACCCTCCTCCCGCTATTTCTATAACTAATGAAATAGAAGCCTGTAGCCAGGAAACCGAAAATTTCTCAAGAACAAGTCAAGTAAAAAGGAAAAAAGTTTCTTTGAGCGAAGTAAACGCAGCTGCCAAGGCATTTCAAAGCACAATGAAAATCAAGATCTGGATTTTGCATTTTTTATAGCTTACTTCCTGATGTCAAAGATATTGTTACGAGCCTAAGTTGACGTCATGTACCCGGCACTAGCGCCATCTAGTGTCGGGGACGAGAGCGAGGGGAGCTTTCCAGAAAATGACATCATTAATCTTTCAACCGACAGCGCCATCTAGTCTCGAACGTTTTTTAACTTTAATTAGTGTAAAGTGAATTAAAGTGTTAATTTAGGTAATTCTATCGGCAATTTTTATTGTCACGAACCTCAAGCTCGTAACAATATGAATCGTGACCAAAAAAGAAGATTTAAAATGGGTGTTCTTAAATTAGCCAATGACATATTACAAGAAAATATATCTCAAGAACATGCAACAATGTCAAATTTCAAACCATACGAGTATATGGGGGTTCCAAAAGCTACATACATAGCTACTGGTCCGGAGTCACCAATCAGTGTAGTAAATTCAACATCAATTCATCCTATGCATGCATTTCATGAAAATTCATTGTCGGAAGGAAATGAAGAACGATCTCAAATATATATTAATAATGACGGTACACTGTCCATTAAGTAAATTAATGAGTGAAATAATTTGTATTAAGAATCTTAATAATAAATAACTCGATTTCTACGAAGAGTTTTATTAAGACATAAATTAGCTTCTTACCTTAAAGTGATGAGCAATCTTTCTTCCGGGCTTATTGATTCTCTAAACTTGGTCCACTGTTTCGTTAAACGAGTTCTCAATTTATTAAGCAAAATATTATGTCTCCTTTTCCATTCTATAGTATGTCTGAAACCTGTCTGGGTATAATTCTAATTCCTTCATTACATTGAAAGGTGGTGGTACCACTTTTCAAATTTTTTTTCGAAAAAGGATGTACCCAATATCTTCTGCTAGCACTTTGAATATTCATAATCTGTAGCAAAGCAAGGGCATGTTCATCCTCTTCAGACGTCATTTTGGCTCAAACTGAATTCTGCTACTTGCTATAGTCGCACAGGTTTGTGCAAGCAGTGTCACCCGTTGTCACGTCAGAGTATCGTCAGATTCATATTACAAGCCATGTCGAAATCATGTAGCTTAGGTTGGCGCCGCGGCTTAGTGTTAACTCATTGCTAAGCCACTGCGCCACGAAGCCGTGAAAGTCGTTATCACTACTGACTCGTTAAAGAATGAATTATAAAATCAAACAACGGTGTGGTGACAAAAGGGGACACAGCCCACCCGATGGCAACTGGCAAGTGGACCATACTATAGACATCTATAATTTTCCTCGCTTAAGTCCTCGATAAATGCAAATATGTTTTCACGCCCAAGGTTAAGATAGCTACCGCTGTATATTATGCTGTTTTTCCGCTAGTATTTTGCAGAAAGTTGCCCTTCCTCGTTCAAGTATTTAGGCTACTGTTTTAGACATCGGTAGTCCGTCAGCCGAGTTCGAAAAAGAAAAGGTCAACGCATCGGCACGTGTATATTTATTTACACAAACGATTTCTTGTCACCTTCGAACCACCCATAACTTAAAAGGTATCAGACATATTTATTTATTTATCCTAATTACAAAGGCTTAATGTCTTAAGACATTCTATACTCTTCTTCGGAAATTTTATTTTTATATTGCAGATGTACTTGTTTCTCTGATATTCACTATCTGCTTATTTTTAACTGTCCGACGTTTGTTTCCCATTTTCAAGTACTTACCTATGTATAATATACTCTCTTTTACATTACGAAACTAGTTGTAATTCGTGTCCCAATTACAAAAATTAGTTGCACGAAAGGAGACAATCTTTTTTGGGCTCACTAGAAATTTTAACGTAATTTAATGGTTTTAACATATAAAAAAATACTAATTTACTAAGATTTTATGAAATGATAAATAATACAATTAAGAATCAATGTCTATAATTCACCGCCGTCTGTTTATTCGTGAACTGTTTTGTCCTGAACTACTAAAAAAAATCTTTTAGTAGGTCCGAAGAATCCACCAAGTAGTATTTAAGATTTTGAAAAACCTACAATTTTTTTATACTTTATATTAAGTGCACTGTTATAACTTATAACGTAAAATATCGATAAAAACTATTAAACAGTCGCACATATAAGATTTAATTGTTAACTTCTCAGTGTTCCCGTAGATATGGTAAAACTAATATTACAAGTGAATTCTAGAGATTATAAGGAATAAATCCACATGCATTTCATAGTTACGCCACAATTTGTGATGGGCCCATTCTCCATACAAATAGAAATTGTCTCCTTTGTTTTATCAAACACTTCAAAAGTACGCGTGACGCAAAAGTATTTTAGTTTCCTTAAATTACATAATTACTGTATTATGGTTTTTCAACTATCGTAATAATATATTGCTTGCCTACTATACCACCTGATGGTAAGTGCTTAGTTTAGTAAAAGCCTATTATTATTCAGTCTCGCCTTGAAGACGTACATTACGCGGTCATGCAGGCGTCAATCACTGCATTACACGGTAGGTTATTCGTCAATCACAACCATGATTGTTGTAAAATCCTGCATGAGCGTGTAATGTATGCTTCGATCAACAATGTTGATCGAAGAATGTACGCCATTACATTGCGGTGGGAATGACAGCAGATGCTGGCAGTTATCGAAATTAGTAATTTACGCGTCAAATTGTAGATTAAATGAATGGCATAAAACTAAGTGAAGGCCGCTAATTTCTTAAATTTAAATAAAAGTGGTGAGTTATAAAAGAGCATAATGATATATTCAATTTCACAAAAATTCGTTTGTAACATAAGTAGTAAGTGTTGTCATTTAGTTTTAAATTCGGTTTGCAACTAACCTTCTCATTATCATCGAGAGTTTCTTTCGAAGTCATTGCTCGAGTAGCTACTTCTCGAGCTTCTCGCAAGGACGATTGAAGTGTGAGTGCGGACATGTCCCCTGTTTTCTGCAGCTCAGATATTTCTTGTAAGAGATGAACCTTGGACTCAAGTATTGCATTAATTTTCTCTTCGGCAACCATGTTTATTTGTTCTGTTATCCGTTCACAACGATCCTAAAATCATTATTTTTTTTGTAAGCAATTTTAGCTAAGAAACTGCTTTTCAAAATGGCAGTTTAAGTCACTACAGACTGTTCAAATGAATTATATCTTATCTCTTAAATTTCAAACAACACAAACAACTCAAACAAAACAAATTAGATACTTAATGAAATATTGTTTATTCGTGGCCTCCTATAGATTGGTCATCTCGTATTATAAAAGGTCCCAAGTGTGGCGTTTGTGACAAATCATTCCTATATTGGTAAAAGTCCATATCTAGGAGGCAGTTACGGGCTGTTAAATCTTTTTGGGGCACTTTCATATAAATTACAATACGTATTTTCTAGTTATATTTAGAGTAAGCAATACTAAAAACATGGTTGAAAAAAATGTGAAAGTTAAGGCTGTTGAGAAATGACATGGTTAGTTACGGTAACCACCGCCGGTGTAGAACAAACCAACACTAATTACCATACAATTTTAATCATGAATACAGGTTAAAAATATCAAAACGTATCAAAATACTTTGTTATCTTGCCTCTTTGTTATCTTCGAATAGGAATTTCCTTTACGCAAACATAGTGGAACCTTACAGACTTTGCACTTCCAAAAGTACGTACTGGAGTAATACTTGTACTAAATTTGGCGCAACTCCATTTTTTTATAGAATAAGGGTGACAAGCTAGCGCACAGTCCACCTAATGGTATGATGTTGTGGCCTATAGACATCGACGTTTATCCTCGATTAAGAATCAAAACGCAGATGCGTTGTCACCCCTGAGGACTAAGATGGAATACCTCGTTTCCAGTAAAAAAGGGTCTCCGGATCTCTACACACCATACGAAACATAGCAGTGTTAAGTTGCTATTTTACGCTGGTATTCTGTGAGAACGTGGTCCTTCCCCGGTCGAGCCGACCCATTCGTGCTACAACAATAGTATAGCTGCAGCGTGGCTTTACAATGTACAAGAAATGTCCATGATGTGCTTCGCTCTGGCTGATAGCGATTACATTCAAGGCACTCTCGTCGGCCAATGTTGTCTGATGCCGTTTTATTGCGGCCGAACCTGGAGAAGTCGCTTTTAAACTGCGTGGACAGTCCACCGCATGCCTGCGCTGATTGACATACGCTGGAGCTAAGATTCCTTGGTAAACGGAACGACGAAATTCCTTCGACGTCAGAGTTTCTAGATCTGGTCGTGAAATGAATTGCAATTCTTACTTACTTACTTACTTACTTATCGTCACGCACAATCCCTAACGGGGTAGCCAGAGAGAACAGATCGCCATGTGTCACGATCCTTACATACCTCTTTCGCTTCTTTCAGGTTCATTAACTTCTTCATACATGCACGTCTAGGTATCCGAGTACTCTTGACCATCCCCTCTTCGAGCAATTTGCTCACATGGTCTTCGAAAGTTAGTCTCGGTCTACCTCGACACCTTTTAATATTTACTTTCGCTCTATATATTTTCTTCACCATTCGGTCTTCACTCATTCGTTCAACGTGTCCAAACCATTGGAGTACGCCCCTATCAATTTTTGTGATAAGGTCATCTTTCAATCCTGCCATATTGCGAATCTCTTCGTTTCGCTTTCGGTCGGCTATGGTAACGCCACACATTTTACGAAGAGATCGCATCTCCACTGCATTCAACTTGCTTTTATGCTTCTTCTGGCATACCCAGGTTTCGCTGCCATATAACAAAGTCGGTACCAACACTGCGTTATGTATTGCAAGGCGTGCACTCTTCACCACGCCTTGCCTTTTTATTAATGCATTCAGGGCACCATTGACTTTGTTTCCGGCAGCGACACGCCTATCCACATCTAAATCACATCTTCCATCCCGGCTGAAAGCACTCCCCAAGTATACAATTTCATTTACCTGTTCTAGACATTCCTGATTTACCCATATTTCACATTTCGTTCTCTCTTCGTCCTTTTCAAATACCAGAACCTTAGTTTTATTAGCATTCAAACGGAGACCTTTAATTTCACATTCCTCTTTCATACACGTGACTAATGCCTGCAGTTCTGCTTCTGATGGTGCAATAAGCACTGCATCATCAGCATACAGCAGACAATTAGCTTTTATGTCACCCAATTTCACACCCAAACAGCTATCTTTCAGCTTCTGTAAACAGCTGTCGAGATACAGTATGAACAGCCAGGAAGACATGACACAACCCTGTTTTACGCCCGCTTGGACGCTAAACATGGGTGACAGGTCATGCCCTACCCGCACACAGGCTTTACAGTCATAGTAGAGTGACTGCACAGCCCTTAACAATCGACCATCCACACCATATCCCGGCAACAGTTCCCACATTTTCTTCCTTACAACCTTATCAAATGCTTTCTCCAGATCCACAAAAGCACAGAAAATCCTCTGGTTAACACTCAGAAGCTTCTCCGTGATCATGCGGAGAGAAAACATTTGATCCGTGCATCCTCTTCCAGGTCTAAATCCGCATTGTGCCTCCCATAAGAATCTTTCCGATTTCTCTTGCATCCTGCGTGTCAAAACCTTCGAATAAACTTTACTTGCTAAACTGGTCAAGCTGATCGCCCGATAGCTCCCGCAGTCAAAATGTGAACCTTTACCTTTATATAAAGGCACAATGACCGCGGATCGCCAATCATCCGGGACATCTCCCGTCCGCCAGCACAAATTGCACAGCAGATGAAAGCTGTCCCAGACGCGAGGCCCACCGTACTTGACCATTTCAGCAGTAACTCTGTCTAGTCCCGCAGCCTTACCACATTTCAAACTTCGAATCGCACGTTCAATCTCTTTCATGCTGATGACCTCAGAATCATCGAGGTCCGTGTCTGGCGTGCCAGTCACGGCGTCACCCCCGGATCCTTCACTAAGATCATGACACGCATACAATTCTCTATAAAATTCACTCCATCGCTGCATGACGTCCGATTTTTCTGAGAGGACGTCATTGGTTCTCGAAAGCACTTTGTTCATTCTTAAAGCTGTCGCACCACTCCGGGACCTTCCAACCTCTTTCCAGAAGAGTTTGGAGTTTTCCCTAAAGTTGTGCGACAACCTCTCGTCCGCTTCTATTCTACACCTTTCACGTACTTCCTCAATCAATGTTTTCGCATGAACTTTCTGCAGTCTCTAGTGTACATATGGATCTTCCTGTGATTAAACATAGTGTTTGTCACAAGAAGACCCTTTTCCTTGCATACAGCCAGTATAAGCTTGCCAGCATCATTAACCCTTTTATCTCCAAACTTTCCAAGCACCGACTCGTATCCTGGTCGAGCGATGCCTACCCATCCATTCAAATCACCACATACAACAGTTCTTTCGTTTCCCTTAACCAAATCTAGAACTTCTCTTACATTCTCCCAAAACTCCTCCAGCTCAGCCCTGGACGACGAAGCTACCGGCGCATAAACAGCCAAAAGGAATAACTTCGTCAGTCCCATTTTGAAGCGAACCCAGAGAAGTCTTGAGTTCACAACCTTGTATTCAGTCATAAGATCGACCAACCGGGACGACAACAGCACTCCCACTCCTTGGCAGGCGTTCTCGCTTTCCGGGACTCCGGACCATATAGCTAACGTCCCGCCAGGGAGCTCTTCAATACCACTGCCTTTCCGTTTGGTCTCCGACATACACACGACATCTAATTCTCTTTCTTTCATTATTTCGATCAACTCATTCGTCTTATCTCTCATGCCTCCTCTAACATTCCACGTGCCAACTCTGCACTCCGTCCTCCACCTTCCGCCGTGTCGGGCTGTGCGTGACGGGTGGCGGTCCCCATCGCCGCTTTGCGCGCTGCATTCCACACCAACGGGGACGAGCTGGTGTGCGTCGCCTTGGGGGGACGCCCTAACCCTCGTTCGCATGGGTGCGCAGCTGTGTAGAATTGCAGCCCTGAAAAGGGCTGGCAGGGGTCGCGACGAGCACGCTTCTACAATGACCCCCATGGGGTCTTTTTATACAAAAAAAGAATTGACAACAGAAAAATCCAGAAAATGGAAAAATCCGATGTCACTTTGTGCGGCTTTCGGTCAATTTCATAGCAGCTTTTGAGTTGGTCGAACTTATCAATTCATATGCGAGTTGTAGTATTTTACAGCTTCTGGACAAGATATTGCCACACTCTCTCCATTACATTTTCTGCGTATCACCTACCCGACGTTCTTAGAATCGTGATAGACAGTATGAAAACTGATAATTTGTCTCGCCACTTCAAGATACTAAAATTTGAGACTGATAGTCGTGATATCTTCTCTGTAAGTCCATGTCTTCTGTTAGTTTAGGTAAATGCTTGCTATTTGAGTTTACCGAGTATTTCGCCGTCTATACCGAACAATGGGTGGATTTTGTAAACTTTATCGTAATCTGTGCTATTTTTTGCAGACTTGACATTATTATAACTCAAGTGTAAGTAATGCAAAAGCTAGCTAAATCTCTCCAATGCCATGAACATTGAAATGTAAGTATCATGCAAGTCCGGAGCTGAACATGAACAGCAATAAAATCGGTAGCTTAGTAGTTCTTTTATACCTATAACCAAGTTCAAAGCAACAAACACATCGCTTTCTTCAGGCGTAGAGCTTTTCCAGATTTAGTAGCATAAAAGTTGGTTCGAAAGTATATAATCTTGCAAATCATGCGACCGATACATACGATATAATGCGAGAGGCGTAATACTTTTCAACTCCAGTGTATGTGCTGTTACACTCACATCTACAGTAAACTGACCTGCTGGGGAAAGTGAGTAGTTCTTCTTCCACTTTGGCCCTCTTGTTTGAAAACTGCTGGAGGTGCTCTCTTATGTTACCAAGAGCGGTAACCTCCGTGGGCAGCGCACAACGGAAACTCGACAAGGGTTTCTTATCTTCTTCATCAAAACTCTAAGTTTGACGGAATTTTTCTATTAAGTTTGCGAACGTTCCCCCACGACATCACCCAATAGGTGGTCGTGCGTTATGAGTTTCCTGGTCCGATTTCATACTGCAGTAACTGTCGTCATCGGAGGGTATCTCTTCCAAAGAGTTTTCAATATTCCCGTCAGCTAACACATGATACATGACATGTTTACATTACATTCTGTAAGATATACTAAAAATACGGTTACATCTATACGAACAAATAGAACATTCTATCTACGCGCTGGTTAGCTAAAGACTCTTACCATATAATTTTGAGTGTGATATTCCATTACATGCACAAAATTACAAACATTATTTATCATAGATGCGAAAGGTATCGTACGTTCAAAAAACAATCATGGGCATAAAAATAAGGCTTACCTTATTTTTAATAGTTTTTTTACGAGGACGTTACAAAATAACCGTTACCGAATTTTTTTCACGCCATCAATACACACGATTATCGGCATCACTTACTGTCTAAACTAAATCAAGTTTAAAGTGTATTTCTATTGTTTAAGAAATAAAGAGAATAGCTAGAGAAATAATAGAAAAATACTGAAATAATTGTTACAAATGATCCGTGTTTGATTCTTTATTGAAAATTCATCGCCTATTTGTATATTGTGTACGAGGTACGAGGTGTTGTTGATTGGTATATTGTAGTATATTTGGTATACATACACATTTTTTGGTGTTTAAGCAAATTATACTCTTTAAGTTTTTTAATATTATGAATTGTTATATTATATTAATTGTACAAACAAACGCACAAAAAGCTACCTGAGTAATAATAATATCCTCCAAACCGAATTTCGGCCACGGCGGCCTGCCTCAACGGAGGCTAGCCATCGGCGCAGGACAGGATTATATAGTGCCCAAGTGTATGCGCAAGCACAGGTGCACTCTCTATTCCCTCACTCTCGTAATCCGATGGGACGGTAAACCGACACGATCGGGAGAGAGATCAGGCGCAGTACCAACGGCTTTACGTGCTTTCCGAGGCACGGGGGTGAGACACCGCTAACTTCCTGACTCCGGGCAGCTACTGAGAATTTCTTGACAGAAAAACTCAATAATTGATTTTTTGGCCCGACCCGGGATTCGAACCCAGGACCTCATAATCAGCAGTCGCACTACTATAACCACTAGACCAACGAGGCAGTCCTCGTTGGTCTAGACTTGTCCACCTGAGTACAAGGAGCATGGATAACCTTTAGTCAAACAGATGCGATGATTCCACCCTGAGCACAAAGGTGCAACGTTTTACAGTCTGTAATTACATACCTCTACATACCTTACAATATTCAATTTTATGCTCAAGCCGGTTGGCAGCGGAGTCAAGTTGTTTTAAGATGGATCCAATTTGTATGCGCATGTCTTCTAAATGTTGTGACCAGCATACCTTGCAAAATTTCTAAAAACATTTCCAACTGTCAGTAGAGACCTCCATAATTCAATTTTAAATATGTTCTGTAATGTTAACTTATCTTTTATCTGTTTGTGACAAAACTGATTATCAAATAAAGATTAACGGAATGAATTGTACGTACCTAATGTTTAGTATAATATACAATATATGATTGTATAGATAAATCTTTCAAAACAGTTTGGGAGTCCAGGAGGCTTTCTAATATTCTTAGACCAAAAAAGAAAGACAGATTAATACGTACATTTTAAGTTAGGACTAAGCCCAAACCATGATCAAGTTTTTGTAAGAACACACACTCCCAAGTACAAGTAAGCATTTAAAATCATTTGCAACCAAAAACATAGTCTATGGTAATTAAGCATGCGTCCAGAAATGAACTTTTACTGGCTGATAATAAAAGAAATAAAAAAGATGTGTGCATGAGTACGTGTCAAAAAGTTGAGCATGGTTTCATTCGAAATGTACATAGTAATCTGTCTATGTTTTTTTTTGGCCTAAGGTATAATTTTAACTATTTTAATTTTTATTCTTTATCAGCCAGTAACCCGTTAAGTATAATTATTCGCTTAAAGATCTTGATTAACTACAAAAATAAAGTCAACGTCAGTAAATTAACGGTAGAAGTTATATAAGGAAATATTGTACACATACCAATTTGCAATGTTCGCATGTTATAACTTCATTGGTGTCACACATGGTACGACAATGGCAGCATCTTAATCCACCAGCATACAGGTCAACATTTTGCATACCGCTTACGCCAATTGCTGGTGTTGAGGGCGGCGTTACTGGTTTTTTCGGCTTTGCTGTGCTGATGCCCACTACTTGTAGAAGCGTATCGATATATAAGTTCGGCGGCAAATCATCTAGATGATTTGGTCCATGTATTTGTATTTTCGTGTAACAAATCGGACAGTCAATAACAGGCTCAGCTGTAATAATAGCGAAAATAAATCACGCATGGAATTTGGAACTCTATAAATACGTATTTTATCCCTTTATCATTTTTACCTTCGACGTAGACTCTAAGGCAAGCAAGGCAGAAAGTGTGCTGACAGGGTAACATTTTGGGATTGTGAAGGACTTCCAAGCATAGAGGACATTGTACCAGTTCCTTGATCCCGCCAGCAGATATCCTGTTTTAAATAAAATTATTCCGTAAAAAATATTTACTAAAGCCACGGCATGATGGTCGTTTAAAAACTTGAACATATTATCGATCCAAAAAGCAATTAAATAAATAAAATATCTAAATAACCTTAAATAGTTTCAACATGAATAGCCTCTGCAGTCGGTACCAAATACATACTCGTAGTGTATAAAAAAATCTGCACCTCAGAAGCAGTTACTTAAATTATTGAGAAATTATTTAATTCTTTTTAGGTTTTTAAAGTCGATTTTTACTTTTATTAAAGTCAATTTTTAACATTTTACTGAACGAATCACAAACTTGCGGTAACAACTAGAATATTCTCTAAATATATATTATGTATATACATGAAAAAATTATTTAGTATAGTTTTTTAATTTGAGTAAGCCGTCCTGGAGGTAAGCAATAAAAATTAATGATGAAAATTATTTGATAATTTTTTTATTAATATCTGTTTACAAATGGCGAAGTTATCGCGTAACATATAAAAAAACAGTCGAATTGGGGATCTACTTTTTTAAAGTAGTTTAAAACTAGGTTCTCTGGGCACTCCTCTCGCAGAACATAGACAAAATAGTCGCGTACAATATTAAGTCAATTTTTTTTTCAAATGAATATTTCACTTATAACTACCTAACCAGTGTGACTGCTAGGAGTAAAAAGGATTCCTATCAACTATAAATAAAAATTTATGTAATAGGTATAAAATTTATAGGTGGTAGGATTCCTATAAATTATACAAGTTTATTTTATTTATAGGTGGTTGAATTCTTATAAAATATACAAGTATATTTTATTTATTGGTGGTAGGATTCTTATAAAATGAACAAGTATATTTTATTTATAGATGGTAGGATGCCTATAAAATATACAAGTATATTTTATATATAGGTGGTAAGATTCCTATAAAATATATAAGTATGTTTTATTTATAGGTGGTAGGATGTTTCTAAAATATACAATTTTATTTTATTTATTGGATACTTATAAAATGAACAAGTATATTTTATTTATAGGTTGTAAGATTCATTTCCTTTCTAGCAGTCCAACTGGTTAGGTAGGTACCTCCATCTTAGTTCTTATTTCAGCAGTGTTACCCAGTATAATTACAGGCTGTGAGAAATTCCATCTTAGTCCTCAGATCTGACAAAGTACCTTACGCCATTTTGTTAACTGTGCAGTGGCAGTGTAAGAACCTGTGAGTGTCGTAAGAGGCGTTAGAGGGAGAAGCAGGGTATGGGCAGCAGCAACCTTCTGATAATAAATCAAAATTATAAACATCAGCGACGGCACGTCCACCTGTCCAGCATGGAAACTATGGCCAGTTACCTATTATGAAGCAATCTATGGAGGAGGCCTATGTTGTATGTAAAGTACTAAAATACGAGTAGAAAGGCAAAACTACTACTAGATACAATAATATAGTATAAATTATATTCGATAACAAGCTTTTACACGCGCTGTCTAAGTCTCCGGGTCCATATTCAGATCATAGTGTGTAGTGCCAAATTTAAGCCAAATCCTATGCCAGCAAGTGCTTCTAAAATTATTAAAAATTTTGTACTCAAAAGATATACGAAGACAGTAAATGAATAAAAATGCTTTAATGGAATGGATTACTTGTATTGAAGAATACATCTCATTAGATAGTTAATATTTTTAAAATTGTTATACTTTAATCTCATATGTGTTTTAGATATTTTAAAATAAATAAAAATTAACGTATTACGCAAATGAAATATAGTTAAAACTACTGCGATTAGACGGTTAGGAATTTTAGTACATATTGATAAAATTATAAAATAAGGCTTTTTAAGGCATTACGCACTTTTCTCAATCCATACAGAAGCGCCCTTGAAAAGAATTGAAACGAAGTAATGCCAGCATTTTCTTAAATTTTTTGTAATGTTTTACTTACGTTAATATCATTTTATAACAAATATCTAAAATGTATTTAAAACAATATCAAAGTACATGACGAGATTGAATTGAAATGAATCCAATATTTAATAACTCAGTCAATTATTTTCTGCGTATTCTACTTACTATTAAATGGTCTATTATAATATATTTCAACAGTAAATTAGCAAATACGTGTTACACGTTACCTAGAATGAACTTGAACAATACAAAAAACGACACAAAAACAAGCTATCTCGAATGAAATAAAAACAGTAAAAGGATAAAATGATAAAACCGTGCAAGATATGAGTTTAAAACAGTTTCACTAAAAGTATGAATTACTTTTCCACGCACGTACGAGTACATCTCGTCGAGCTTTATCATCGACACCAATCTTTATTGCTCGACATTGGAAACCCCTATGTAATGTTTCTTTACCCTGGCAACTTTCATTCGACGTGTATTAAACATCAACGAAATAGAAGTATTTGTTTTTTAGCAATTTTAAAGTAAATAGTCTTTCCTTGTTATTCGTAACTGTGCAACCTTTTGTTTTTGTCAAGGAAGTTTTTTCCTACAATGAATTGATGCCTCTTATCCGTGAAGTAGCAGAAACAGAATCAGAAACAGAAACTTTTTTATTCAATGTAGATTACAAACAATACTTACTGAAAGTCAATTTTTTCATTTACCACTGGTTCGTAAAAAAAACCTCTGTCCTAGGAAGAACCAGCAAGAAACCCAGCGGGCCTATTTTATTCTTCTTCAAATAATAGCTTACAATCATGTTTACAATTAACAACACAAGACAAATTAGAAATAGCTTGGTAGCCATTCCCAGGCGTTATTTTTGAATTTTGCGTATGACAAATTTTGTATATTTTCTGTGATTTTGTTGTAAAGCGTATACATCGCCCCAAGAATGAATTACTGACTCGGTGAAGTCGAGTAACTGGTACTACTAGCTTGTGTCTGTTCCTAGTATTTACAGAATGAATATCACTTATTTTTGCAAAACTACGTTTATTCTTGTGTACGTACATTATATTTTCATAAATGTATTGAAAGGCCAGAGTTAATATATTAATACATTAGTTTCCTTAAATTTTTGTCTCAGTGACTCTTTTGGTTTAAAATTATATATCGCTCTAATGGCCCTCTTTTGTAAAATAAATACAATTTCAGTTTCAGTCTCGTGTCCCCATAGCAAAATACCATACGAAATAATGCTTTGGAAATAACTAAACTATTCTAGCTGTTTTAACACTGGTAAGTGTTATCTTTTTTACAGCATAAGCTGCAGAACTAAGTCTGGTAGCTAGTTTTGATATATGGGGGAGCCATTGAAGTTTTGCGTTTAGTGTGATTCCAAGAAAAATGGTGGTATCAACAAGACTCAGTTCCTACCCATTTAAATTTACATTTGTATTAACATGTTTGACATTAGTAATTACGAATTTTATACATTTAGTTTTAGTTTCATTTAAATGCAAATTATTAACATTAAACCAATTGTTTACTTAGTTATAGCATTATTTACATCGTTGTTATTTAATAACTGTCGTTTTAATTTGAAAATTAATGAAGTATCATCAGCAAATAATACTATATAATGATTATCCCCTAATATGTAAGGTAAGTTATTAATATATACAAGAAAGGGACCGAGAATTGAGCCCTGAGGCACGCCCATTTGTACAATCGACCCGAAAGAACTCCTGGTATTAATGACAACTTTTTGCGTTCTGTCACTTAAATATGAAATAATTAATTTTAGAGCATCACTTCTTACACTAGCAATGTTAATATGGTCCCGTGGATGTTATATATAGGCAACAAAGGGAAACGAACCAGGATATGTACAGCAGCGTTTTCCTTATAACAACTAGAAGAAGCATCAGTCGGCAAGCGTGGCAACTGTGGCGGATATTCCCACTATAAGGCATTCAAGGGAAGGCTATGTATGGAGGGCGGCAGTGGAATTTGGATAGACTGTAATGAATTAATGAATGATAGACGAAATTGACGCATCGGTTCTACTGAGTGAAGGTAAAGTGATCAGTTTTGATATTGTACATAAAAGAACATGATTTCAAATAACGCTTTCTGTGTATGCATCATAGAATATTATAATTACATACATAATAGAACGGGGGAGTGGGCGGAGCCCGTGTAACCACTAAAATGTCACTAACACGTCAATTCACACGTATAAATGTCAACGCGAGATGTATTTTTAAGTTACAATCGTTTCCAAATTTCGCACGCAAATTATTTAGAAAATGACAAATTGCACGCTATTTACAAATAAATACGTATTAAAATCTGTCTGTCAACACAGCGAATCGGGTTGGTAGTAGTGATAATACTACGTAATTGCTTGCATGCGTGCTCTGGCGACGCCTATCTTCGTACAAAATAAGGTTGACAGCCATTCTATTGTGTATTATAGTATTCTGTGGTATGCATAATATGCTACTTAGTTGACATTTTGGTATAAATCGTATTTATCCATGGAGCCTATCAGATGGTTTCTGTTATGTATAAAATACTGGCGATCTGCCCCGGCTTCGTACGGGTGATTTCTGGATATCAACAACAGCGCTACATATCGGGTCCAATTGCTATTCTAAACCATCCAAGGATCCACTCATACACACAAAAATTTCATCGTAATCGTTTCAGCTATATTTGAGATTTTGCGATACTACCGGACAGCAATTGATTTTTATGTATAAAGATAAAAACAATATATGTATGTACATAAGTGTTATGGTAGAAATAAAAATAATTTATGGAATAAAAATTTCAAGCTACTACTAAAACAAGGCAAAATACGTTAAAGACAAACATTATCCGAACATCATAGTCAATTATCAAACATTTTTGACTTTGAATCTTTTTTTACTGTTTGCGGGAAAGGATTCCTGAGTGCTTTAATTAGCAAATTATTATAATTTTATATGAGTACATTATTTTACTACATAGCTCGAAGAAACGACGGCCAATGGGATAGAAAGTTTCTCGAGTGGCAGCTTCGTACCGCTAAGCGAAGTGTAGGACGACCTGGTAAGAGATGCAGGAGGTCGATGGATGTAGGTGACTTATGACTGTGCTTTGTGGCATTCCTATGGTAGGCCTGTATTCAGCGGTGGATTTATGAAGGTATGTGATGATGATGAACCACTTTTAATAATTCAGTTTTGTTTTTACAACAACCTCAAAAGTACTGCAATATATCCCCCTACCTTATCTTTACTTTTTAAAGTGTAACTAATCTGAAAACCTCTACTATAAAACTAGTCAGGACTATAATTACAGTGAACACTGTGGTAGTGTGTGGTAAAAAAATATTACAGACAATGTTACGAAACGATGATGATGATGATATATTATATTACCAAAATGGTAATATTTAAAAACTACTATTTGGTGTACCAAAAAAACTGTTTAACTCACTTTCTAGGCTTCGCTTCCGAAACAGGCGCATTAGCTGGCGATGGAATAATTGATTTAAACATTAGTGAAGGATTCTGATTTTGTATTAGTGGTGTCGTTGGAGACTTTGGAACCTTTGTTTCGTCCATCTGTTTATTACTGTTCCAACGTTTCAATGCGAAAATTGGCGGCTTCTTTTTTACTTTATCCGCCATTTCTAATATTTTTAGCACTTATACGATACACTCAACGATACGCTTTTGCAAGCAGTGATGAAATTATAACAATTTTCTTATTATTAAGTGTTAGATTAGAGTATAGTGATAAGATAGGTATTTATTAATCCACCAATTAGGTTTGCGTTAAAATAATCGGTACTTTACTTTTGTAAATTAATAATTGATTGATCATGTCTGATTACTAATTGATAAAGAGTGTTTATTTTATATAGTAAATGTAATATAAATACTAACTAGTTGGGCTATCTATCCTTCTGGGGTGGTACAAATCGGCTTGGTGCCACTCGGCATTGCACTCACCGCTGTGTTTCCGGTTGAAGACTGGGGGATCCCAGAAGTAAAATTACATGCAATAAGATCTACATGGGTATAAATCGTAGTCCTCAGGGGTGATATTTATGGCCTCTGGTGCTGCACTGATATAACACAATTAAAAAAACACTATTACAGCCTATTAAAGTTCACTGCTTTTTTATTTTAGTAGGATAGTTGTAGCACGAATGGGTCGGCTCGACCGGAGAAGGACCACGCTCTCACAGAACACCAGCGCAAAATAGTAGCTTAATGCTGCTGTGTTTCGTATGGTGAGTGTAGAGAACCGTAGATACTTTTTACTGGAAACGAGGTATTCCATCTTAGTCCTCACGGGTGACAACATATCTGCATTTTGATTCGTAATCGAGGGTAAATGTAAATGTCTATGGGCCACAGTAACCACTTACCATCAGGTGGACTGTGAGCTCGTTTGTCACCCTATCTTATAAAAAATAACTGCTATAGGCCTCCCCCATGGATTGCCTCAAAGGGTGGATTTTTACCAAAGTTGCCAAGTTTTACAGACGCGTTTTTCAACGGCAGTTTTTATTTTTATTTTAGTTGTTATTAGGATTACGTTGCTGCCCAGTACCCATCTCTCATTGTTGCCTTCTGTCACCTCTTACGATATCCACGGCACGATATGGGGTAGTAGACATTCAAATACCGCCACTGCACGGTGCAATACGAAATCATTATAAACCATTTCGTATTTCAATCGTCTACGTGCAACTTCGACAGAAATTTCTGTGACAAACAAGCAGAAAAACACCGAGGTGATGTTGTAAGTGTTTTTTTGTTGTTAAACATGGATCGATTACTTTTGTGTGAGATACGATTGTTTTTGTTTATATTAAACGAACAATCCTTTTACAGTTTTCGCAAACTAAGTACTAGGTATGTATGTATGATAACGCCGTTTCTTTGAGAATTCAAAGAATAACCATAACTAGGTAGGTAGGACAAGCGTACGAAACATAAGCGAAATATTAAAAAAAATAGAAACAATTACCACGTTTTGTTTTGACATCATTTTCATCATATTCTTGCATTGTTATCCGCATTTGAGTCAATTTCAAATTATTTTCAAGTCTCTAGCTCCTCGGGAAGTGCTCGAAGTTTGAGTTGCAAGATTCCACCTGGAACGACAGACAAACAAGAAGGTCACATAATAACATGGGTATATATGTACTACACACTAGATTTGGGATTCCGAACACTCACTATGTTCAACTGAACTGTACTGTAATTCGTACACCTGTTATTGTGGCTTCGATATTCACGGAGTGCCGACTAATAATAATTTTATATTAAAAGACATCATCTTTTTTGGTCCAAATATGAAAGTGCCGGCCAATAAAAAAATATGCTGTATTCCGTTAGAACTTGTCCCCCTGAGTATTTATTATTATGACACCAAAGCTGTAGGGTCATTGTCCTTGGTTTTATTGGAGTTCAAAAATTCAACATCTTCATACATTTTCAGTTGATGGAGTTTCACTAGATGGAGTGACGACCTGGTAAGATATGCAGGAAGTCGATGGATACAGGTGGCTCAGGACCGTGCTTTGTGGCATTACTTGGGGGAGGCCTATGTTCAGCAGTGGACTTGTGAAGGGCTGTAATGATGATGATGATGATGATACATTTTCAGTGAATTTAATAAACAAAAACAAATGATTTGATCTACCATATTTTTATTTTGAACATCGTTTAGCAAAATATATTCGTTCTTGACCTATTTCTGACAAGATAACATTTAAACCACTAATATTACTGCATAATCGGCTGGGATGCCGGGACTTTTTCCTAGAAAATGGCAATAACAATGGCCGCGCAGGTAAACACTCACGCGAACAATGGAATACGGTGCAGCGAGCAGATCCCCTCTCTTTCCCGCAAACTACCGCCATCGCGCCAGGCTCATTCGTTTGCTAGCATTCGCGTTTATTGTTTAGTACCGAAAGCAACGCTGCCGTGTATGTCTGTGTGATGCCCACTAGTTCTTTTGCTTTGATTTGTTTTGTTTTTGTTATCTCCGTTGTTAAGTTTGAACATTGCTGCGAGTCATGGCAGAGTTGTGTATCGCGTGCCGTGCATCGACAGAGAATCGGCGAAGATATGATTGGGTTTCCAGAGAAATGCAATACCTTGATATCGCCCAAATAGTGATAGAAGATATAGTAGCTCGACAGTTGGAGCCTACTGCGTTCATTTGTCGACCCTGTTGGCAAAGAACGGAACGAACGCAACAGCGACTTATTCGGGAGGCTGAACAGCAAGCTGATCAAGACCGTGATCCATCGGAAGTTCCAAATCAAGACCAATTTCGCTGATTTTGCCAGGTCTTCTTCGTGCTCCAAACACCGCAAATAGTTGCATTTTCCTACATTGTACGAATGAACCTCGCCGTCGTGTACCAAAGAACATAATTTTTCGCATGGTATGCCGCCACAACTATTTTGTGCCAGAAAGCGCGCGTGTCTGTAATGAACACGTGAAGCAAAATCTGTGGCATTTACTTCCTGTACAAGACAACTCTTCTGAGGAATTCACTGCAGCTCAAATAATGACTATCGTGTCGATGTTACAAAGACATATTACGGAGGAAATACTTGATTTTGAGCAGTATGAAAATAATGCACCAGCCGAGTTTCATACTTGGACAGGACTGACTCAAGATCAGTTTACTGAATTATTAGACAGTTTACCGAGTCTCAGAACTAAAAAGAATAAAAGAACCGTACTGGCGGCAGTATTAGTCAAGTTAAGAACAGGTGACTCGAACGCGCGGCTTGCTAATATTTTTAAATGTAGCGAAACAGCGTTTCATACGTGGTTAAAAATCGGACGCAACGCTCTGTTAGAAGATTTTGTGCCCTATAATGTTGGGTTTCACCATATTTCCCGTGAGGATGTAGCACACAGGAATCTTTTTCTACCCAACAATCTGTTTGGGAACCCATCGAGCCCAGAAGATGAAAGGAAAGCTATCACGATTTGTGATGGCACGTCTTCACTGCATCTCATCTTGCATCTGCAAAAAAGTGGAAATTATTTTTTCCAACGCAAGTCTTACAGCCATCACAAATACAGAAACCTCCTAAAACCGTTCCTCTTGGTTTCTTGTGATGGACACATTATCGAAGTTAACAGACCATATGCTGCCACCACGTCTGACGCAGATATAATGAATGATATGCTTAATAATGCCGACAGTGCCTTCCACTGGTTTTATAGGAGTGGCGATGTTTTTATTCTGGACCGTGGTTTTCGAGACTCAGCAAGAAATCTGGAATCTTGCGGATACGTACAACATATGCCTCAAACAAAGTATCCAAATGAGACACAGCTAACCACGGATCAGGCCAATAAGTCCAGACTGGTAACAATCTGTCGTTGGGTGGTTGAAGTGGTCAACGGCAGGTTCAAAAGAGATTTTCGCCTGTTGCGAAATGTATATAATAACAGAGCTCTTCCCAGCATGGTCGACTATTTCAAGATAGCAGCGGCGATGATAAATCGTTTTCATGTTTTGATTGAAGATAATCCAAATGCTGCTGCGATTTTAGAGATTATCCACCAAAGAATTAATATGCAAAATAGGTTGGTAGATTTTGTAATACGCCATAACTACATTCGCAGACGTGCTCAGTTTACTTTAATGACTGCAGATATGCCAGAGTTTGTAGATTTTCCAAGAATGGATGAGAACGAATTATTATTATTCGCTCTGGGCGTTTATCAACTAAAACAGGCCAAAAGCTATTACGGTGAGCACGTCCTTGACAATGGAGCATTCACAATTGAGCTCAGCAATGAGTTATCAAAAGAAGACGGCGGAATTGCAGGGCAATGATTTATGGATGATAAGAGGCCGACCGCAATCGCGGCATGTTAGAGCAAGACAGTATTATGTCTACATTATAATCGATAGGTCGTTATCAGGCCGACAAGCAATCGCTCACTATTATTGTTCGTGCATCATAGGAAAGCGAACAATTGGATGCTGCTCCCATATTATGTGCACTATATGGTACATGAGCCATGCACGACATTTGCCAGCAATAACCCCTCCAGCTTATGGATTGGAGAACATTATTGTTGTACCAGACGATGATGATTTTATAGTGTTTAATTAAACAAAATAACCCCTGTATACATATTTTACTTATAATCCTCAAAAACACAAAACAAGATCAACATGTCCAAAATAGGTCAACCAATATATTTTACTAAACGATGTTCAAAATAAAAATATGGTAGAACAAATCATTTGTTTTTGTTTATTAAATTCACTGAAAATGTATGAAGATGTTGAATTTTTGAACTCCAATAAAACCAAGGACAATGACCCTACAGCTTTGGTGTCATAATAATAAATACTCAGGGGGACAAGTTCTAACGGAATACAGCATATTTTTTTATTGGCCGGCAGTTTCATATTTGGACCAAAAATGTATGAAATCCCGATGATGTCATTAGCACATATGTAAAATAAACGTAAATGAAAGTAATACAATCTAAACTAAATAAACAGTGATAGAGCCACGCGGCAGCTTTGCTGTTGCACGTATGGACCAGCTCAAACCGGGGTGGTACCACGACCTCACAGAATACCGGCGTGAAGTGGAAGCTCTGCTTCCGCGTTTCGTCTGGTGAGTGCAGGTGGCCGGAGGCCCAAATCCCACCCCCCCCATCAACATGGTAGCGGAATTAAATAATGATAGACTACCCCAGGAGGGTACCAGCACCCCTGGTGAATCCCTCGCTGAGCATCCACGTCCATTTTTCTCCACTTCTGAGCGTGGGTGTTCAGGCTGCCCCGCGTATTCTGGGGGGGGGGGGGACAAATTCCGCTCAAGACTACAACTGCTCAGGGCAAACGGAGCAACAAGACCAAGGCAACCCCTGCCACACTGTCCGTGAATTTCTGCAATACCAGGGGACTTCACTCTAACCTAAACGCCGTCCACTACCATCTCGAGACGGCGAGGCCGGCTCTGCCTCTATAGGTCCCATAGCGGTAATGCCGAAACAGACCGACTCTTCGACCACGTCCAAATGGCTACAGATTCGTTGCTACAGCAGAACCTCTCCGCAGAGATCATGATCCTCGGCGACTTTAACGCCCATCACGCCGAATGGCTTGGGTCATGTTTAACCGATCATGCGGGGAGATCTGTTCATGATTTTGCCTTGGCATATAGTCTGACACAACTGGTTACTTCGCCTACGCGGATTCCAGATGTGGAGGATCATGCACCTTCCCTGTTGGACCTTCTGCTGACCTCTCACCCGGACGGATATCAGATTTCCGTCGAAGCCCCTTAAGGCTCCTCGGACCATTGTCTTGTCGGGAGTGTGGTGCCACTCACGCTGAAATCGCAGTTGCATTCTGCAGGCTGCCGCCGTGTTTGGCACTATAGGTATAGGTAGCCGATTGGGATGGGATGCGGTCTTTCTTTGCATCCTACCCTTGGGGGCGGGTTTGCTTCTCGCCGGACGATCCCAACGTTGTTGCGGATTATGTCGCTGATGTGGTACTTCAGGGTATGGAACTTTTTATTCCTTCTCTGTGGTGCCCATTCGAGGCAAATCTAAGCCATGGTTTGGTCGCTCCTGTAAAATAGCATCATGCTATAAGCAGGAGTGCTACTGAGCCTAGGCTGACGCATCAGCGTCCCGGGATGTAAATACCAGCGCTCTAAAAAAGAAGTATAATTCCGCCTCTAGGTCCTACAAAAGAGTCATTGCCAAGGCAAAGTCAGAGCACATAGGCAGAATTGGCGAGAAACTAGTTCGCCTTCCTTCTGGAACCCGTGCATTCCTGTCTCTCGCCAAGGCTGTCCAGGGGAATTTCTGTCAGCCATCTCTTCCATCTCTGCACAGGGAGGACGACTCACTGGCCCATACCGCAAAGGAGAAAGCCGATCTTCTAGGCTCTTTCTTTGCGTCTAACTCGACTCTCGATGACGAGGGGAGTACGATGCCGACCATCCCGCGGTGTGAGTGCTCCATGCCGGAAGTGCAGTTCACACAGCGCTCGGTTTGCAAAGCACTCCACTCCCTGGACATCCACAAGTCGAGTGGGCCTGACGGAATCCGCCCAATTGTGCTGAGGACATGTGCTCCAGAGTTGGCACCGCTTTTAACGCGTCTTTTCCGATACTCCTACTCCCTAGGCGTAGTCCCAAAATCATGGAAGACGGCTTTCGTCCACCCGACCCCTAAAAAAGGCGACCGCTCAGACCCGTCCATCTACCGGCCTACCGCCATCACCTCCTTGTTCTCCAAAACAATTGAGTCCATTGTAAACTGCTAGCTCATGTTCGCGTTTCACAACCCTTGAGGATCACCAGTTGATTAGTGACGGCCAATACGGTTTTCGCCGTGGTCAGTCAGCTGGCAATCTTCTGGTCTACTTAACTCACAGATGGGCGGAGGCAGTAGTGTCCAAGAGCATTGGCCGTTAGTTTGGACATTGCGAAGGGGTCTTCTTCGATCGGGTTTGGCACAAAGCGCTTCTTTCGAAGCTCCCTTCCTGTGGGTTTCCCGAGAAATTGTGCGATTGGATCACCAGATTTCTTGCAGATGGGAGCATCAAGGTCGTTGTAGACGGTGCAAGCTCCGCTTGCAAGCCTATTAATACTGGTGTTCCACAAGGCTGCGTGCTATCGCCAACGCTGTTTCTTCTGCATATCAATGATATGTTGCAAACCCGTAACATTCATTGCTATGCAGATGACAGCACTGGTGATGCTCTTTACACCGGCCGAGCCAATATTTCTCGGGAAAACGTCTCCGAGTGCCGGGACAAACTTGTGTCTGAAGTCGAGTCTTTGCTGAACAGAGTCTCGGATTGGGGGCGACTAAATCTAGTCCAGTTTAACCCCCAGAAGACACAAGTTTACGCGTTAACCGCTAAAAAGAACCCCTTTATCGTATCTCCTCAGTTTCAAGGCACTCCCCTTGTTGCTTCAGCCAGTATTGGAATCCTCGGCGTCAACATATCGAGTGACGTGCAGTTTCGTGGTCACTTGGAAGAGAAGGCCAAATTGGCCTCTAAAAAGCTTGGCGTGCTCAGCAGAGCGGGACAGTATTTCATGCCGGCACACCGCCTGCAACTTTACAAGGCGCAGGTTCGGCCACACATGGAATACTGTTCCCATCTCTGGGCTGGGGCTCCCCACTACCAGCTCCTTCCACTTGACCGCATCCAGTGCAGAGCGGCTCGAATCGTCGACGAACGAGTGCTTTCCGATCGGCTCGATTCACTGGCACTGCGAAGAGATGTTTCATCTCTTTGCATTTCCTTTCGCATATACCATGGAGAGTGCTCTGAGGAATTGTTCGGATTAATCCCAGCCGCCAAATTTCGTGAACGCACTACGCGACAAATGTCCCGATACTATCCACACCATCTGGATGCTTGGCGGTCCACCACTGTACGTTTCAAAAGGAGTTTTCTTCCGCGTACAACCTTTCTGTGGAATAGTTTACCACCGGCGATTTTTCCGGACCGGTACGACCTGGGGACCTTCAAAAAAAGAGCTTACTCCTTTCTAAAGGGCCGACAACGCCTGCAATTCCCCTGGTGTTGCGGTTGATCATGGGCGGGGGTAGTCACTTAACATCAGGTGAACCGCATGCTCCTTTGCCCCCTCTTCTATAAAAAAATTTACTATGACCTTTTTTCGCGCGTTTATATCAGTTGCGCATGTGCTAATCTACTGTTACAGAGTAGTGCACATTTTTTGTTTGAAATAGCTTCTCTAGTACGTAGTACAAATAACTCAATGCATAATAAAAACGTGGGAAAATAACAAGGCATCTCGACATCAATTTTTGGAAAAATATTTTCATTTTATTTATATTATATCTTTTTTACGTATTTACGGTTTGCAGGGGTAACTTTTGTAAGGTGGGCCAGCGCTATTTTTCGGGTTCAAGTTTTGTGATATTATTTTATGCACTCATTGTATTTGGTCATGTGGAAAGAATGAATGAGGAAAGAGTGACAAAGAAAATTTATGTTGCAGAAGTGAATGGCAGAGTCGGAAAGGGACGTCCTAGGCGAAAATTTATCGACCAAATTGGCGATTTATTGAAAATGGGTCAAATTAGGAGTACCCTTAACCGACGAGCATGTATGCGTAGGTGTATGGATGTGAAGGAGGCGAGAGAGGTGTGTCAGGATCGTGCCAAATGGAAGTCTGTAGTCTCTGCCTACCCCTCTGGGTGACAGGCGTGAGTGTTTATGTTTATGTTTATGTTTATGTCATTGAAGTAATATGTACTTACGTACTAGAACAGCTATCTCAAACAAAAAATGTGTGCTACTCTGTGTTCGCGCGGTTGTATTTTTTATCATAGAATTAACACAGGTAGAATGATCCGTAGATAATAATAGATTGTATTGTTAAATAGGTAAACTATATCGAGAACAATATTTAAATTTTGTCATTTATTTTGTAAGTATATTATATTTGCTTATTTAACATAATATTACATGATATTATATCACAATTACATTTTAATAATATTTTTATCTGGATATTTTAAAAGGTATCTAAGTCAAATATAAAAAACTTACTAAATGTATGTTTAACAAAACTTATTAACATAACATTTAAATTACAAATATATTTATTTAAATTAAAATAAGAGTCGTTTATAAATGCTGGGCACGGGAGAGTTAGGTACAAATGGACGATTTTATTCCACTTTGACTTTGATGTGGAAACCTAAAATTAATATTAAAGAATAATGAGCAGATTTAAAAAAAATGCCCTAATTATGATAACTCATATATGTTTCTACAAAAAAATGTGTATAATAATATATTCGTCCTATACTTAAGTACCCACAGAAATGTCGCATCTGAACAAGTTAATTTCATAATCTATATTACATGACACAAGGTGGCGTCTTGGGAATAATTTGTTTTATTATTAATTTATAATACTTTTCTATTGATTAAGTACCTTATTAATCGATGAAAAGTAACGCCTTGGTTTTTACTGACATTTCTTGAATTATTTGTGCAATAACTGACTACACATGACGGCATATTTTTATCAAGAGATTTTTTTTTTAAATTAACACAACACATGAAAACTCTACAAGCGCCTAGCGAGTGACTGCTTAAGGTGCGGTGTATGCACCGCAGTTGAGAGGAACAGACAGAGTAGCTGAATGCAGTGTACGTAGTACATAATAGCTCAATGTTGGCACTTAACCCACATATCACAATTGTGAATATAAGCCACTAATTTAAAAAAAAAAATAACTTGACTGCATCGACCAACCATCGGCTTCAAGCATAGCTCGTAATAATAAATTATCATCTCTACAAAACAACCTGTATTTGTGTGAATATAAACTTAATCGGTCAAGTCGTAAGTCAAGTACATAAATAATGTTGCTTTTTAGTGCATAAGTTGGTATATTTTTCTTATTTCCATTTAATTCTTCTTCCGGGTTGTCTGAAAGAGATTGTTATGTAGCAATACGACTAGGTGTTTTTCCCTAAATATTTGTTTATTTTTATTTTGTTATTTTTTATGTTTCCTTGGTGCTTAATAAAATATTTGTTTATTTTTATTTTGTTATTTTTTATGTTTCCTTGGTGCTTAGTAAAGAGTATTGTATTGTGTGGTATTGTCGTGTCACCGAGACACTGTGACAACGCGTTCACGCAAAGCTTTCATGACGAGGAACTTCGTCAACGGCACACCGGTAAATTTTTTTAATCATTCTCTTTACAGTCCTGATTAGGCACAGTATGAGCGAGTTGTTTTTATTCCATTTAGTGTTCGAGCAGGCGTTAGGTGAGGTGCCTGAATCTGAAGCAGACTGAATAGTATTTCGAATTATGAATTCAGACGCATGAAATTTTTTGTGCTGGTGGAGGGGTTGTCTGAAATTATTAATTAACTTCACAGTGGGAAGTTATTATAATGGGTCGGATTTAGCAAATTTGAAATTTTGACATATCTCCACGTTTCAAGGTCTTTAGAGTCGAATAATATGGTTTTTAAGAGGATATTTGTGTGTGCACATGTACGTATGTATGTTCGGATTCAATTTTCGCCTCGTGTATCTCGAGAACCAAGAGTGATATTGACATGGGACCAGTTTCATTTAACGCATTAGTATGTAACTTAGACCCCATTAAATTTTGAGCAAAATCGGTAAGTCGTTTTTTGTGGCGAATTAAAGTTTTTATAAAATATTAAAACATACGATATTTTTTTATTCTTTCCACTGGGAAGTTAGTCGTGTGGACCTTTCGAGTCGCACCTAAACCGCTTTTATTTAATTATAAATAGGTACTTGCACAGTGGTCCCATATAAATTTCATTTTTTTTATTTTTTTAAAGCTATGTTCGCTCAGGGAGTAATCACTTACTCTTAATTTCACAGTACGCGAGGAAGCCGGGTTCGTTCCCATTCGGCACCAATAAAATAGTTATTCGCAATTTTATGTGCCACATGCTCGTCGATGAAGGATGACATCTGCTCGTCAGTGGAATAAAAAAATATTTAGGCTTTAGGTTATAGGCTATATTTTATCCGAAAACCTTATTTTTTATAAAAATTAATAAAACAAATGGTCTTTGACTATATTAAATGTGACAGGCCTGTTGGTCTAGTGGTTAGTGACCCTGACTGCTATGCCGGAGGTCGTGGGTTCAATTCCCACCCAGGACAAATGTTTGTGTGATGAGCACGGTCATTTGTTCTGTGTCTGGGTGTAATTTATCTATAATATGTATGTATTTAGAAATATATAAGTATGTTTATCAGTTGTCTAGTACCCATAACACAAGCTCTGCTTAGCTTGGGACTAGATGGCGTTGTGTGATTGTTGTGGAATAAAAAAAAAATTAAATGTATTAAATCCATTTTTCAGTATTTAACAAACAGCACACACAACTGACAGTTTCTCAATAAAATATTGAACCTACGCTGTAAAAACGATGTTAATTTTTATATGGTTTTTACGTTAATTATAAGTAGTAATATGCTACTTTTATGTGTCGTTAAGGCTATGTTTCGTATGGTGAGTGTAAAGAACCGGAGACTCGTTTTACTGGTTACGAGGCATTCCATCTTAGTCCTTTGGGGTGACAACGCATCCGCATTTTGATTTTTAATTTCGTAAATGTCTGTGGGCCACAGCATCCATTTACCACCAGGTGGACTGTGCGCTCGTTTGTCATATTTATTCTATAAAACAAACAAACAAAACATGTTCAATAGAGGTGAAAAAAATTGCTGTAAATTCTCTATGAGAAATAACAGTTACAAAAAAGTTTCTATCTGACCTTTCCAAGTTAAAAGAATGTCTTTGTGACTTACGGTGGTTGTACTATAGCAACTATTTACGGTAATACAAATAGCAACTTAATGTTGCTGTATTTCGTATGGTGAGTGTAGAGAACCGGAGACCCTTTTTATTGGAAACGAGGCATTCCATCTTAGTATTCAGGGGTGTTACGCATCTGCATTTTGATTCGAGGGTTATTCGGGTATATAAACATTTATTTTATCAATTTAATAATGTTTTAAAATCTTGACTGTCTCGGCTCGATTGAAATGATTTATTTAATAATATGTTTTTTATACGATAGGGTGACAAACGCATAGACTATCATCTACATCTATCCTCGATTACCAATCAAAATGCAGATGCGTTGTCACCCGCGAGGACTTAGGTGGAATGCCTCGTTTCCAGTAAAAAGGGTCTCCGGTTCTCTACACTCACCATACGAAACACATTAAGTTGCTATTTGTATTACCGTAAATAGTTGCTATAGTACAAACACCGTAAGTCACAAAGACACTCTTTTACCACTCTTTTACTACTTACTCTTTGACAGCAACATTAAGCTACTATTTGACGCTGGTATTCTGTAAGAGCGTGGTCCCTCCCCGGTCGAGCCGACCCATTCGTGCTACAACTCTACTACTAATATAACTGCAGCATGGCTCTACCACGTAAAATAAAATATTAAATTGCGATTAATAATATATAGTATTTGAGTGACTGAGCTGCTTACACACATAATTCTACCTACCGGCTCTGTACAATGTAGGGGTGTACTTACCAAATGAGCAAAAAGAAAGACTAGTTAAAAAGCGGTATCTACGCTCAGGCCTTCCCCGCGTAGTAACGAAGATAGCCGTAAACCAAATTCCTCCGCTATAGAGCTACAAAAGTTCTCAAACAATTAGACCAGACAATTTAGAATATCTCTTTCTGAATTATTAAATATTGTGATCTTTTAGTCTAAATATAGACGCCAATTTCGGCCTTCACCGCTAAAAACAATAAGGACATTACCACTATTACTTTAAATAATGTGACAAATCAAATATAATGACAAGGTTTTCATGCAAAAGGGGCACATATTTAATATCATATTCACTGCATATAAATTGAGATTAACAGTTACAGCGGATGTTTATGGATAATTCGAATAAAATTTATCGTAAGGATGTACACTGCGGTTAAGAGCCTAAAAACAAATGTAGGCTTTGAGGTTGCCATACCTTAGGGGGCGATTATTGCATGATAACGGTATCGGAAGATGTCCCGAAGATCCCATAAATGGAAATAATTTAGACGCACAAGTAGGTGGACAACTTGGTATTAAATGTGTATTGTGTATTGTGACACTAAATTCCTTTGGATACGAATTTTATTCTTGGTACGAGGTAACTTTGTAATTCGAGCAAGTGATCAAATTGTAATGTTGAATTGGACAAGTTCAAACAACGGTTCAGTACAGAATAAACTCGTGAGGGTTGTTCCGTAGCATCCGTGTCAAGTGGACGCCGCCCGGCAGATCAAGGCGAACAACTTCGCAAGGCACTTACGCTGCCAATTAAATCCTAACAGGCAGGCGAACTATAACTTGTACGCTTTATAAGAATGCGTTTTATTAATTATAATATAATAATGTTCTCCAGACCTAATAGTCTCCGTTGAGACTCATGGCAGAGAGTCTCAACGGAGACTAGCCATCTATGCAGGACGGGATGGTGGTGCACGAGTGTGTGTGCACTCGCACGTGCACTCTCTGTTCCCGCACTATCATTATTATTACTTTTTTGCATATGAGAGGGGCCAAACGATCATGCCGTGGTAGCTCAGTGGTTAACGCTCGCTGTAAATATAACAGAACGCAAGTAAAACGGGTTCGATCCCCGCCGGCACCAATGAAATTGTTAATTGCAATTTTAAGTGCTGATTTACCACGTGCTCGGCGGTGAAGGAAAACATCATGAGGAAACCTGCATGTCTGAGGAATAAGAAAAAAAATATTTCGAAGACATGTGAAGTTCGTCAACACGCATTTGGGCAGCGCGGCGGACACTTCCTTGCCCTAAACCCTCTCAGAAATGAGGGGAGGCCTGAGCCCAGCTGTGGGACGTATATAGGCTGTAACTTTACTTTTTTACTTTAAACGATCATGCGGCTCATCATGTTAAGTGACTACCGCCGCCCATGTTCATGTTGTTCAACTGCAACGTCAGGGGAATTGCAGATGCGTTGCCAGCCTTTTAAAAAGAGTAGATCTTTTTTCTTGAAGGTCCCTAAGTCGTATCGGTCCGGTATAAATTCTGGTGATAGTCGATTCCACAAGGAAGTTGTGCAAGGAAGAAACCTTCTTGTAAATCGTACAGTAGTGGACTGCCAATCATCCAGGTGGTAAGGATGGAATCTCGAGTTCTGGCGCGATGTGCGATGGGACGAAATTGAGCGGCCGCAATTAGTCCGAACAATTCCTCTGAGCACTCCCAAAAGTACAAAAATACAAAAAGAAATCGATGAAATCGAAATATTGCTATGCCGATAGACACACAACATATTCAACTAAAGAACTCTCTTAATCACAGTTTTGTTAGTATTTTTTTTAAATAGACAGTTATGGTAAATCATGCAGACATTGATGTTGTAATAATAAGTATTTAATAGATTTGTGTTTAATTTAACCCGTTATGCACGTATTATTAGTTCATTTAGCAGTAAATAGATGGCACTATTGTTAGATTAAAACTATGAGAACCAAAACTGTACCCTCTGGTTCTCAACCACAATAAGGTGAGGTGCAGGTGGGCTAGCTCAATCGCACAATAAAGCCGCGAATATTTATATAATACAAAAATTTGGCATAGAGATGTAGAATCAATGAAAAATCTGCTTCAGTCAAAAATACACAATCAGCGCAACAGTGTTGAATGAAATTATTTTACGATATAACAATACTATCTAAAAATAGCAATGTCGTGTTTAATTGTTAATATCGCCAAACAATCTCTGTTTTCGATTGATTTCATCAAGCTATATGATGATATAGTCAACAAACACTATTAAATTTTATGAACTACGGTCATTACATGCAATAATCTACTAATTCATGATATTATTAATTCTAAGATCTGACCAATATCTATATAAAAATCTCTTTATTTAAACTAAAAGTATAATAAGAGTTTTGTAATTTTGCACAAACTTCGGTAATAGTGCACCGATTGATGTGAAATAAAAACTAGAATTATGTGTTTGGTCTAGACTTTTTACCTACGTACTTAAAAGTCTAATATTGTAACCTTGTTATCTTCTCCATTAACTTACAGTTATACGTATCAAGAAATTTATTTGAAAGTTCTATATCATTCAATATCAATGAATGAGTTATCATTCCTAATTAAACAATATAATGAACGACACACACGGTCAGTTCAACTGATCATTGTAACTGATCAGTTCAAACTACGACTGTTGATATTTTTTAAATATCGGATTTTCGGTAAATAAACATAGTTATATATATATATATATATATGTATATATATATATATATATATATATATATATATATATATATATATATATATATATATATCTTAATATATGTAAATACGTGTCACGTTGTTGTCCGCGATAGACTCCTAAACTACTTAATCAATTATAATCAAAATTGCACACCGTGTGCAGTTTGGTCCAACTTGAGAGATATGATAGTTTTTTACCCATTAGTGACCCACAGTTTGATTTTGCGAATTTAAGGGTTTTTAATAGGAAGTGACACAGGGTCATCGAAAGGCAACAAGACAACGTCTGCCTGGCAAGCTAGTATATATATATATATATATATATATATGAACTTATACGTGCATAAACGCTGTTAAAGTAGAATCCTATATTATAATAACATAACATAAACACTCACGCCTGTCACCCAGAGGGATAGGCAGAGACTACGGACTTCCATTTGACACGATCCTGACATACCTCTTTCGCCTCCTTTACATCCATATATCTTTGCATACATGCTCGTCGGTTAAGGGTACTTTTAACGTGGCCCATTTTCAAAATATCGCCAATTTGGTCGATAAACTTTTTTCTAGAGCGTCGCTTCCCGACTCTGCCGTTCACATCTGCCATATAAATTTGCTTTGTCACTCTTTCCTCATTCATTCTTTCTACGTGACCAAACCACCGAAGCATTCCTTTCTTAATCCTGGTCACAACATCATCTTGCATACCACATTTATCTCTTATCACGCAATTTCTCACCCTGTCATTCAGATTCAACCCTAGCATCTTCCTTAAAGACCGCATTTCTACGGCATTTATTCTACTTTCGTGCTTCTTCTGCCACACCCAGCTTTCACTACCATACATTAAAGTAGGGACTAACACAGCATTATGACTTACCATACGTGCCTTTTTTGATACATTCTGGTTCTTCACAATAGAATGTAGTGCCCCATTCACTCTATTCCCTGCATTTACTCGTCGTTCTATATCCTTATCATATCTACCATCCCTGCTGAATACACATCCCAAATACACAAACTCATCCACTTGCTCAATTAAATCTGCTTCTATTCTTATTTCACATACCGTTTTGCTTTCCTCTCTTTCAAAAACCATCACTTTCGTCTTACTTGCGTTCACTTTCATTCCCCTTTCTTTTAATGCCCAGTTCACTAATGTAACCATCATTTGAAATTCAGCCGCCGATGACGTAAATATGACTTGATCATCGGCATACAAAAGGCATTTGACGGTTAACTCGCCCATTCTTAACCCACATTCTTCATCTTTCAAAGTTTGCAAACACCTGTCCATAAATAGGTTGAACAGCCAAGGGGAAGCCACACAGCCCTGTCTGACACCTTTTCGGATGCCAAACCTGGTCGAACTTTAATTGCTCTGTTTTATTGCTGATAATGATTAATGATGAATATTATGATGAATTAAGTAAGCAGGAGAGCAAGTTCAACATCCTTTCTCACACTAATATTATTTTCGTCCTTATGTATTTCGTTGTGGTAGCTCAGAAATATTATTTAGTTTTTGTGAGCGCATAAACGAACGCTTATACTTACCACCTTAAATTTTCATAATACGCGACCCACCCACCCAAACTTCTCACTTAGATTCTCGCTTGCATCAAGAATCCGTTAAAGACAGTGCGATTGACCATCTAGGGTATCATCACCACCACTTAATAAAAGGTGGGGTGTAGTTAAGCACTGGGTTATAATAAGTTAAAAAATATATGCTGATTTATTTTTTTTTTGGTGAAGAAAATCGTGGTGAAAACCGAATCGATACACTGTTTTTAGTCGAATAGATTATAAACCGGTTAAGCCTACTCCCAGGTTTACGACATTTCTAATGTGTAAAATCGATAGAACTATCTCAAGCAACAGCAATATATGTATGCAAATGTTTCCATTCTCCGATTACCCAGCTACATCTTAAAACTAAGATCTCTTTTTCCGTACTGGTCCAATTGAATATTTTCTTATAATGTAATAAAATTAGTAATTAAAGAAAATTAAAATGTCTTCAGTAGTTCACTGGATGAATTAAAAAATTAAGTAAAATTAAATGCCATAAAATCCGTAAAATTAGGTTTATTTAAAATTCTATTTAAGAATATAAATTATATTTATATACGTTTGCAAATCCTTTTTTGCATAATAATTATTATGCATATTCGTACCATATTTTTAATTTTGGATGATTTTCTATTTAAGTTCGATAATATTATATAAAGATACAAACGTTTTCAATAGCTTATATTATCTAAACTTGGATTATGCTAACGGATATAATGAGTTTGGATATTCTTGAAGTATGAAAACAACATTAAATTTTTTCATCGTACGCGTGTACGTTTAGCTCTATGTGTGGTTTGGCTGTCAGAACCTAGTGACCTTCTGGTAAGAGCACTTGGCTGCTACGTCTTGAGACCAAGGCTCTTTTTTAGGGTTCCGTAGTCAACTAGGAACCCTTATAGTTTCGCCATGTCTGTCTGTCCGTCTGTCCGTCCTCGCTTAATCTCTGTGACCGTTAGCACTAGAAAGCTGAAATTTGGTACCAATATGTGTATCAATCACGCCGACAAAGTGCTAAAATAAAAATTGGAAAAAAATGCTTTATTTGGGTAGCCCCCCTATATGTAAAGTTGGAAGTGATTTTTTTTAATGTCAACCCTAACGTGTGATATATTGTTGGAAAGGTATTTAAAAATGAATAGGGGTTTACTAAAATCATTTTTTGATAATGTCAATAATTTCGGAAATAATCGCTCCAAAAGTAAAAAACAATGTGTCCTCCCCCTCTAACTTTTGAACCATAAGTTTAGAAAATATGAAAAAAATCTGAAAGTAGAACTTTATAAGGACTTTCTAGGAAAATCATTTTGAACTTGGATGGAAACAACAGTACCCACTACCGAGAGCAGTTGCAGGAGCGCGGAGCGCTGCTGGAGCGCGAACATAATGGATACCCACCTTTAAACTCATAAGTGGGAACACTTATTGTGACGGACGGGAAACTACGGAACCCTACACTGAGCGTGGCCCGACACGCTCTTGGCCGGTCTTTATTAGCAGTTTAAAGTAGGTTTTTACTTTTGTTAAAAGCTATAATTTATTTTATCTTAGTTTTCCTAAAATTTAGACATAAGTGAAGGTCAGGGAAAATGTCGAAATCGAAATTAGAGAGTATTTATGTATATATGTCCATTTCCTCGACATGCTCTGTAGACTAAAGAGCTTGATGGATTTTAACTATAAGGTCTTGTTAGATTCATCCTAATTGTGGGTGTGATATATAGTATATGTGATATATCTATATACTATAATATACTACTATTATATATATTACTATATTTATTTTTATTATTTTATACTACTATGATAATACTATATATATATATATATATATATATATATATATATATATATATATATATATATATATATATATATATATATATATAGTACCCGGTTGACCGAGCTTTGCTCGGTATTTTTCGCTCGATTTTTTTAATTCGTGTGTTTTGGAAATTATATTTAGATACAAATTACATACTGATGAATTATAAATAATATTTTTTGATCTTAGCGACATAACAGAAAAAACTGAACTGGTTATTTGAATAAAAAATCATGAGTGCAATTATTTTTATTTAAATTTTCGTGTTTTTAAAAAATACTAAAAAAAGGGCTCGAAAAAAATATATTTTCTCAAAAAAGAAAGAAACTTGAAAAAAAAAATAAAAAAGTCGGTCGGTCGGTCTGGGCTCGAACCGGGGTTTTACGATTTTGTGACCGCCCATTATACCAATAAGCTATTTATAATCATTACCAAACTGTCAAAATTTACCTTCTTATTCTAACTATATTGTAGCAGTTTTTAATTGCCTAAAAACACGGACAAAAAGACATTTTCTAAAAATAAATCTTAGCTAGATCGATTTATTATCCCCGAAACTCCCTGGACACTAAATTTTATGAAAATCGTTGGAGCCGTTTCCGAGATCCCGATTATATATATATACATATATACAAGAATTGCTCGTTTAATAGTATAGGATATAGTACTTAGAAATTCAATCTTCTTATACAAAAAAGGGAGGGCAAGATTTTTTTTCACTCGGGTTTTTATAAATACGTGGTAGAGTCATGCTGCAGCTACACAAGTAGTATAGTGACTGACTCGTTGGTCTAGTGGTAGTAGCAGTGTGACTGCTGATCATGAGGTCCAGGGTTCGAATCCGAGCAAAAAAAACAATTATTGAGTTTTTCTGTCAAGAAATTCTCAGTAGCAGTAGCGTCAGTAGCCCGGAGTCAGGAAACTGGTGGTGTCTCACCCCAGTGCCTCGGAAAGCACGTAAAGCCGTTGAGCCGCTGATCTCTTTCTGATCGTGTCGGTTCGCCGTCTCATCGGATTATGAAAGTGAGGGAATAGAGAGTGCACCTATGCTTGCGCATATACTTGAGCACTATAATCCTGTCCTGCGCTTATGGCTAGTGTCCGTTGAGGCAGGCCATCATGACCGATATTCGGTCAGGACGACATTGTTATTATAATTGTAGCACGAATGGGTCGACTTGACCGAGGAAGGAAAACGCTCTCACAAAATACCAGCGTGAAGTAGCAGCTCAGCGCTGCTGTGTTTTCTATGATAACTGTGGAGAACCAGAGACTCTTTTTACTGGAAACGAAGCATTCCATCTCAGTGCTCAGGGGTGACAACGCATCTGCATTTTCATTTGTAATCGAGGATAGATGTAGATGTCTATGGGCCATAGTAACCACTTACCATAAGGTGGACTGTGTGCTCGTTTGTCACCCCTTATCCTGTAAAAAGATATTTCGTTCTTATTCTTGTTATTAAGATAATTATGCTGCTGTAATATTTTGTTATTAGTTTGGATATGAAACATATAAATCATGCAGGGATCCACTCAGATGAAGTAAAATAAAGACACACAAAATATTTTATCGAACTTGTCTATTATATTTATGTATTTAGAAATATATAAGTATGTTTATCAGTTGTCTAGTACCCTTAACACAAGCTCCTACTTAGCTTGGGACTCGATGGCGTTGTGTGATAGTTGTAAAAAAAAATTATCGAACTCGGTGCAGCCTTTTAAGAGGAATTCAGTAAATAATAGTTTTCATTAAAACAAACACACGTACAGAAGAATTATGTATATAAAGACTAACGACCCGCGCCGGCTTCTTGATTTCCGGATCTCAACAACAGCGCCACCTACTGGTCCATTTGTTAATCTAAATCATCATGGGACCCATTCAAACACACACAAAAAACCAAAGATTTAAATATTTAGATGCACCTTCACCTTGAAAACTGTGGCATTATTTTTGGATGTGTTCGTTTGCAAGACGCTGACGCGCGCACACTAATGCAATAGTGTCGTCTCGTATTATCTTACAGAAAATGTGTATACTACTTTCTTTGTCGCACAAATGAGCACTGATTGCGAATGAGTGAGCTCACTCATTTGAGAATGGACACCTAGTATATAGTCAGTAATCTGTGATGGACACATTTCGGAGTGGTCATACTATGGTAAGGGCGCATCTAACTATTTAAATCTCTGCAAAAAACTCATTAAACCAGCTAATTACTTTACAATAGTTTTGCACTGTTTTCAGAAGTAGTCGTGGTCGCTATAGTTGTATGATATAATTATCATCTTTGGTGATTCTACCATTAAATTTTTAGTAAAATTATAAGAACAATTTTCTCATTAAGTGTATTATAAGAATCAGCATTCAAGCGAACCACAGGGTTTTTGTTGCATGTTGTATAATGGTTTGATTTGAGTTGGTTGGATTTATATATGTAGGAGTAGTGCGGTGTTGTGTAATGAGCGCATGTGAATTATAAGTGAAAATGATAGAAGGAGGGCTCCGATAGTGACATAAAGCTCAAGTTATTTAGCCCGCTTCGCCGCCTTGAGATACCATACTTAACGACTGTCTGCTGGGTTTAATTGTCCTCAAAACACAATGTGACGCATTAAAATACTGTGAAAATATTCCTAAAAATTTACAAACAACTATTATTATTTAATAATTTCCGAATCGACCCTGTAGTGGCGGCGTAAAAGTAATTAAAAGTAGCGGTTATGAAGGCGCTCTCTAATTTTCAAGTGATGTGAAATATACCATTTGATTATTAAATTTCTGGTTATGGCACCACGGGCCGCGGGTTTAATCCAATGCGGAATCAGTATCTTTATCTAATGCATAAAATTCATTTTTGTTTGTTTGTATTTTATGAGCTGCCATACCGTTCATCAGACCGCGGTAAAACTTTTGTCAACATATTGCTTGCACTTCCGCGAAGATTATGGACAAAGTTGGACCCGGTAGGTGGCGCTGACTGTGGAATCCAGATATCACCCGTGCGAAGCCGGGGCAGATCGCTAGTAGTTTATAAATAATTATTGCTCCGGCTGAAGACCCCTGAATCGCACATAAAATACAGGAAATATCTCTAGTATAGAGACTAAAATGACCTTACACTTATTTTTCTTCATAGAATAAGGGTGACCAACGACCACACAGTCCACCTGCTGATGCTGTGAAATCTGATGAAAATGAATGCTATGGCCCATAGACATCCACATTAATTCTTGATTAAAAATTGAAATGGAAATGCGTTGTCATCCCTGAGGACTAAGATGGAATGCCCTGTTTCCAGTAAAAGGGGTCCCCGCTTACCTAAAGTCACTATACGAAACACAGCAGCACTATGCTGCTATTTTACTCTGGTATTCTGAGGGAGCGTGATAAGGCTCGACTCCGGTCGAGACAATCCATTCGTGCTACTACCATAACATAGCTGGAGCGTTGCTCTACCACGTAAATCATTGAAATAAAATTAAGAAGAAATATATCACCCATAATTTGAAAAAGAGATCCGAAGCCGTTTGCGTTCTAATAGAACTGGCCATCATTAACTATGTTTTGCATAGTAAATTAGATGTCGTGCAAGTCAACGACCAGACTTGAAACTGGAATATAAATAAAAAAAATATTTTTGCACATTTTTACGCTGACCGCGTTTAATAATTAATTTGCGATAGCGGTTCCAACAATATTGGAAGAGTTCTGCATTGATGCAATGCTAAGAACAAGGAAGTTATGGCTCTAGTTATCGTGGGTGATGTAAGGCACAAAATGTGAAATTATTACTTGTTACCTTTTTGTTCTTGACTTAACCTTACCTTTACGCGGTGGACACTTATCAATGTAGGCTTTCCACTTATATTGGAAAATCTAACCATAAAAGATAAACCTGGATTGTACAGTCTTGATGAAGATCTCCGATGAAGATCTTTTATGTTTTAAATATATAGATTGACTTGGCCATCGCATGAAACCACAATGTATCTCACAAGTAATACGTACTAAATTAAATTAGTTTCTTAATGCGATTGCCAAGTCAATCTATATATTTAAAACATAAAAGACTATTAAAATTGATGTGGTCACTATAAAATGTTGTTAGGTTAGCTAATTACGTAATAACTTAAAACAGAAGGACCCTTAAGTAGGAACTGAATAAATTAACCGACTTGGTATTACATGGATCTCACTACTTTTACGGTAGAAGAACTGAGTTGCGAGACTTGGTTTTTTTACAAGTTATGTTTTTAATGGTATCTCATTTCTTTTTGTATATAAGATAGTCCTGATTTTTTACCTTTCCGGTACCGTCTACTTCTTGAGTACCAACAACGTACCTATGTGCACCTGTAATACATATACAAGTACACAGATTCATTCACTGCAAATGTAACTTTGTAATTCTATATATTTATATGGGATTACAAAGTTATTTATGCAGTTAGTGTATCTAAGAAACAGGACAGAAATTAACAAGTGTTTTAATTTTTCCTTAATTTATACACTAAACACTAATTATATTCTAAATTTGAAGCTTCTATGTCTGCTAGAAGTGCCTTAGAGTTTTGATGATCGGTCAGTCAGTGAGTGACAAAATTAAGAAATTTTGACTGGTTACAATTCTTAAAATACTGGTTCAAATTGAATGAAATTTTAAATATACCATGTTTATACAATGTTTACTCGGTTACTGAAAATTCAGGCTTCTAGTTTTATTGACCATGAAGTTATAAGGGGTCGAAAATGGCCTGAATTGCTTCGAGAAAAGATGGTACGGCCGTGCCGGTTTTTTGCTCGACTTGGCGGGGGCACTGCCGTGCCCCCAGATATACACAATTTATAAACACAGTTGAAGCATAAACCTACATAAGATTTTTCTGCACACTGCAGTTCGCCGCCTTTCGATCTTTACGCTTTACTTTAAATATTATTTAGAGTAAGAAGATGGGTCGGTCACTGCTATGAGATAACGTGAGGCTGAGTTGGAACAATTATACTGTTTTACTTAAAAGGATAGTGTAGACGGGAAGAAATGTGATGACTCAGGGATAAGCGGTGGCATTAAAAATTGTATGCGAACGAAATGAGTTTGATTTTGCCCGTGTGCAATTATAAGTGCTGTATAACCAGGTGAACTTCAATGAAGGAAACGTCGAGAGGACATCTGCATTTGTGAGAAATAAAAGCGGTCTAGGTGCGACCAGGAGGGTCCACACGACTCCAAGTGTAAAGAATAAAAAAATATCATATGTTTTAATATTTTATACAATTCTTCATTTGGCATAAAAAACGACTTGACCGATTTTGCTCAAAATTTATCTCATCTCACTAATATTATAAAGAGAAAAGATTTGTTTGTTTGTTTGTTTGAATTGAATAGGCTCTGAAACTACCGAACCGATTTGAAAAATTCTTTCACCATTAGAATCCTATATTATTCCTGATGAACATAGGCTATAGAACGTTTTCAAAAAATTTAGGGATCCGTATGAAAACTTCGTTAATGTAACCCAAGGTGTGAAAAAAATACCAAAAAAAAACCTTATATCGCGTACGCTGCGGAAACTATTGACAATAGAGCAAAGTGATGTGCTACAGTTTTATGGAGGACATCAATATCTAATAAAAGTCTGCAATACCATATGTCTAACTATTATAGTTATCTCACAATAACTACTTTTCATCATACTTATCATTATCTAAACTTATATATATAATATTATAAAGAGGAAAGATGTTTTTGTTAGTTTGTTTGTACCAAATAAGTCCGAAACTACTGGACCGATTTTAATCAATTTTTACCAATAGAAAGCTAAATTATAGGGGGGGGGGGGGGGATAGGGAGTGTATAAAATTTAAATTTTCTGTATAACGTGTATATACGCGGGTGAAACCGCGGCGTACAGCTAGTTGAGATCTAACTTACAAAATTATGCGTTAAATGAAACTGGTCCCATGTCAATATCACTCTTTGTTCTCGAGATACACGAGGCGAAAATTGAATCCGAACATACATACATACATACGTACTTCCTTACTACTACCGTCCTACTATACACGGACATCCTATTAAAAACCGTACTATTCGACTCTAAAGATAAGGTCTTTAGAGTCGAATAGTATGGTTTTTTATGGAAAATTGAATCCGAACATACGTACATACGTACATGTGCACGGACAGCCCCTTAAAAACCATACTATTCGACTCTAAAGACCTTGAAACGTGGAGATATGTTAAAATTTCCAATTTGTAAAATCGGACCCATTGCAATAACTTCCCACTGGGAAGTTAATAAAAAAACATACTGGCAAGTTAATAAAAAAAACACATTGATGATATACTAAGTTGCCAACGCAAATTGGGGCAGCTCGACTCTTATTTTTGTTTTAAAACGCTCTCAGGAATGAGAAAATGATCCTAACAATAGGATATATTATATAGACTGTACCCTCTAACTTCGTTTTTGTTCATATGAATGTATGCATTATTTTTAGCGTGCATAGTGGCGGCAAAAACATATCCACTACCACATGAGTGTCTTAAGAAGCGACAGTGGGAAATCGAAACAGCAACATCTTCCTAATAACAACTGAAAATATATAAAAATTGCGATTGTTAACCCGTCTGCCATGCCAAGCGTGGCAGCTGAGGCAAATATGTGGCAATCTACGGGGGAGGCTTTTATACAGCAGTTGACTTTCGATAGGCTATAACGAATAAATGTGAGTTCAGAGGAAACGCAAAATTATTCGACTTCATACATATACATAAATACATAAACATATAAATAAGATTGAAGTGTCTATAACACCTATCGAAATAAATGCTTTATAATATGCTGAGGGGTTATTTGTATCTATTAAGACACGAATAACCATTATTTTTTTTAAATCTGTCCGTCTTAATAATATTCTAATATTCGGAGTAGCTGAACAGATCGATATATTTATTTGTGAATATAATATATAATTTCTATTTTTCATTATGAATTTTATTCTTTTGGGCAATAAATGACTTAACCGTAAATAAGCGGTTATGTAGCTATAAATTAACATTTTTAATTTATTAGCAAATCTTCCTCTAAAATGTAATACAAAAACTTGTTATATGATTGTAAAACTAACACCGTTGTTTCACACACAGAATTTAAAAGTTGGAAACAATGTACTTATTTATAAGCATGTTTAAAAATATGTAGAGAATACGGTCAAATATCTGAGTGTACGTTAAACCTATATTTATTACCTATAGAAACTATAACTTTCTCAGTAATGAAACCTGTCTAGATTAACTTGAAAAGTTAAACATTACCTAAATACTACATGTACGAGAATATTACATATACGAGAACTGCTCACTTAAACTATATATTAGTGTTTATTATATAATATGTGTAGTACCCGGTTGACCGAGCTTTGCTCGGTATTTTTCGCTCGGTTTTTTTTAATTCGTGTGTTTTGGAAATTATATTTAGATACAAATTACATACTGATGAAATACGAATAATATTTTTTGATCTTAGCGACATAATAGAAAAAACTAAACTGGTTATTTGAATAAAAATCTTGAGTGCAATTAGTTTAATTTAAATTTTCGTGTTTTTAAAAAATACTAGAGAAAGGGCTCGAAAAAATAGATTTTCTCAAAAAAGAAAGGAACTTGAAAAAAAAATTAAAAAAGTCGGTCGATCAGTCTGGGCTCGAACCATGGTATTACGATTTTGTGACCGCCCCGTATACCAATTAAGCTATTTGTAATCATAAATAAACTGTTAAAATTTACCTTCTTATTCTAACGATATTGTAGCAGTTTTTCATTGCCTAAAAACACGGACAAAAAGACGTTTTCTAAAAATAAATCCTAGCTAGATCGATTTATTGCCCCGGAAACTCCCTGCACACAAAATTTTATGAAAATCGTTGGAGCCGTTTCCGAGATTCCGATTATATATAAGTATTTATATATATATATATATATATATATATATATATATATATATATATATATATATATATATATATATATATATATATATATATATATATATATATAAATACTTGCACCATATTCCTATTTTCTGCTCGCCCTGGAGGTAGACTGGTAGAGAATGTGGTTTGGCATTAACTCCGTTTGTTTTTTTTTGTATGCGTTTGTGTGTATCAAAGCTAAAATAAATAAAAGTAAGGATTACAATAAATGTGCAAATTTAAACATTCACTCATTCTCTACTACATTTAAGTAATTTATATTTATTTGAAATCACTTCATCATGTCATGGACTTGTGTTATAAGATTTGTAGGTCTTTAAGTGGTTATTTTATTTAGGCACTTCGACTAAAGAAACAAAATAAATAATGCCCACAACAACGTACACGTATAGTTTACCATTAATTGGCTAGACCTTCCATCTGCTAGTTAAATCGTATTTATAATAATAAATATACGAGTTTTGAATTTATTATACGATCTTTTAAGCGGGAAAATCTAACATTAGATACAATACGGTCATTTGCATGGCGGACGCAATTCTTTTGTACATGAATCATACATATGGTTAAATAAATTAAATTTTGCATAGAAAGTTATGCTTTTCAGCTGACCTAACGTAGACAATGGCGTGTATACCGTTCAAAAGAAGCTATTTTAACGGAAACATCATATTTCGTTGTTATTAAAATGGTCATATTTCTGGAAAGAAACTTCCTAGAAAATCTATGCCAGTGCGAACAAATAGGTTTGTTAATAAAGCGTACCTACGTAAAGCACAAATGGTTTTTACTCCGTAGTTTGTGGGTTAAATAGTTCATTATCACAACAATGGTGTCTTTAAATACATTATTTAAACTAACTCAATCGCACAAGCCATGCATAGGTTAAGTGCAAGGTTTCTACGTAGATATGAATGAATAATGTACTGAATAAATATCCCTTTGTTACTAACGACAGAGCCTGGTTCTTACGACCATTAAAAAGTAATAAAATGTTATACTTCGGAAATTGTTTTTCCTCTTTCGAAAATTTACATAAATTTTATATAAAATGAACAAACAAACAAAGCATTTAGTATTTAATGAATTTTCTTTTGTTCATCATATTCACTAATCATGACTCGACCACTTAGGGTGTCTTCAGGGACCACCAATGGTCCACGGACCACCGGTTAAAAACCAATGATTTAAACCAACGATAATGCTATAGTTAAATCAACCTAAGTGGTTGTAAAATACTGACATTAAAGTATAATATCCCAATGAATTCCACAAAATATGATAATATAGAAGTTATATACTCGTATGACACTATAATCGCAATATTTGATATACTTAACTAGAATTTAATCCTATGATTGAAGTATTTTTGCAAGTGTATAAAGTTATTAAAGATATATTGTTCTACCCTAATCTGCTTTCAGATGTGTATGAGCTGATTATGAGGGAAGGAAATTACCTCCAACAACTTTGTATGTACGAAACGAAAACATTCAAGTTCCAAAGTAGATATTCCAGCTCTAAAGTAGATATAACAAAAATATTAACTTAATATAGGTATTGATTAAAACTACTTTTACGGATTTTATCGCCTTTTACTTATTTTTAATACCCCACCCCGTGACCATGGGTGCTTTCCAGCACCCATGGTCACGGGGGACTGAGGTGACTGACGTCCTGATGTCAAAGTTAACCCGGAGTACCTTCAGCTTTTTAGTTATTGTCTTTGGTCCGATCTACGCAGAATGAACTAACTGTGTTTTGAAGTCTTGCAGTTTTGAAGTCTTGCAGCAGTAAAACACAGTTAGTAGTTAATGTATAATGTTCGCGTAAATATAAGAAATCATTATTGTAGGTAAATAAAATTCATACATAACATGTTATTAATTCAGTAGCATAGAATACTTGATATATAGTTGATAATTTCGAAGTTAATTTAGTTAAAAATATTTCGACTTGATAAAGTTGCATTGTGTTGATAATTGTTTAATACTTCCAAAGCGCAAAATGCCTTTACCAAGTAGGCGTGTTACCCATTAAAGAGATATAGCAGGAAAAGGAACACCGCTAACCCAGTGGCCAACTGGCGAGGCAACGTCGAACGATTACATCGCCCGAGCCATCATTCCATACCGGTACCGCAACGCCATCGCTCGCAACCAGATATCAAACAGCCTTTCATTACGATTGGCAACTAATGTCATTAAACATACGACCTTAACATGGACATACTTTAACTAAACTACACTATGACGACCGAGAACCATCACCCCGGGGTGCGTCGACACGCTATTGTCTTGCAAAGAGAAAAGCGATGGACGCACCGTGCATCGCAATTAGCGAAGAGAGTTTTGGCGGCAAGTGAATACTAAGTCGTCATCAATATCGTCGAGCCCAAAGAAATTACTGACGCGACGGAAGGACCCGAGGACGAACGTGACGACTCAAAAACATATCGGTCGATAGTGCTACGAGGAAATTTTACGCGATTTTTGTAAAGGAGGATATATGGAAGTGTTTTGTTATGCATGAACGCACCCAAATGTTTGCGAAATTTTGGCAACAATACAACGCTACAAGCGCGTGTGCAGGGCATCCGCGGATCACGGATACAGTCGGATACATCTGGCGCTGAGAGCCCGTGTGTAACGCAACACTCAGTGACTGATAGTGAACTTTACTTTTAACATTTACAATTGTGTTTTGTAGGTACTCAACGCATAAAAGGTAGTATTATTCTAGGTAAGTTTTATTTTTTCTTTATCTAACCAAATGCCACCAAACCACCAAAGGTTTGACGGTTCTGTCTTGACATTTTTCTATATAGAGGAATATCACAATAACGCATGCTTGATACTTACTGGAAAGTAAATATAATTTTAAGTATTTCACTAGCTCATAAAAGCAGATAGAAAATCCTGTGTTTTATCTCAAACTCGATTCATACTCGTACTACGCGAGGCAGCGTATTACTTCGCGCCCAACAAGTTTACAAAAACACGGTTATTTCTTGCGCCACGACAAGGGAGTGTTTATAAAATTTCAAATATAGTGTGCATCGGTGAAAAATTCGTACCTACGATGTCCATTATTAAAAAGTTACCTCTTAAACGAGAACATACTGAGCTTACGATTTTTTTTCTTCTAATTTTGTAATTATTAATGAACAAAATACGCTATTGGTTCGGTTCTATACACTCACCATAACAGCAGCATTAAGCTACTATTTTACGCTGGTATTCTGTGAGAGCGTGGTCCTTCCCCGGTCGAGCTGACCCATTCGTGCTACAACTATACACATTCTGATATTTGACTTCTCTCACATTCTCACACAACAACAACAACTACAAATTGAAATAAGAAATAATAAAAATTTATCTAGATTATATTACTAAATTGGAATACGAATTCTATTACGTTGGAGGTGTTAGCCTCTAGGCTTTAACTTTATCATATTGTCAAAAACATATTTCTTTAGCCGCTCAATTTTATCAGTGAATCTGTTTTTAGGAAAATACTCAGGTAAAGCCTGAGGCTCGTTAAATCGACGTCATTTTAAGAAATGTTTCAAATGGGCTTTCTTCTCGTATTCTCTATTTTTCACTAAATGACAATATAAAGAGATAATTGATACTTAATTTAAGGAAGCGATAATCAATGAGTGTAAGGCATTCGGACTTGTTGATATTTAGATTCCGAATTAAATATTAATTTTGATATTTTAGTCATTTTATTCAATATGAAATTAAGAGTTGAATAAATATTTACACGTCATGTAAACCGTGTAGCTTAGATGCTGGATGCGCGCTTTAAAATTCATAGTATGGGATTAGCTCGAGTTCGATCCCCACCAACACCACGGTTATTCGTAATTAAATATTATTAGTTAATTATATTTCAATTATAAGTTGTGACTAACCACGGTGAAGGAAAACATGGCAAGGTATACATGTACTCGTATGAGAAATTAAAAATATTTTGAGAAAATGTAAATTTCGCTAAGTTAGCGTACAGGGCAGCACGGCGCGGCGCTCTCCTCCCTGTTCTCGAACCCTCTCAGACATAGGGACCTGTGACCAATATAACATTGATAATAGACATTCATCATTTATTTTGTAAGTGACCTTAATAATAGCAAGAAGTGGGCATCCACCAGGGCACCGCCACATAAAAGTGAGCTGTAATATTTGACAGATTTCATGACGGGGAAGTTAATTTGTCCGAAAAGTTTTAGATTAATGTTACTTTTTATACTATTATGTATACTTTACATTAGTTAAATTAAAAAGAAATAAACCAATCCACAGATATTCATAAAAGTAGAAAAATTAAAAAAAGAGATAAAGTTAAAGATCAAGCCAGTGAAGCATTGTTTTGTGTATTAATGTAATAATTTAAAAACTGGTAAACTTTTAATTAAAATTAACTTCTCAATTAAATGACATTGTGTAACAAAAAACTTCACCTCAGTGTCATCTACTGACGTCTAGTGAGCGGAAGATTATTACCAGTAAATAACTTCTTTTATTTTTGGGATATCGGAAATAGAGTGAAAAATTATTATATACACAGTATTCTACATTAGTCTTCAAGCACTTGCTGCAGTTCGCCTCTAACTTAAAAAAATATTAATACCAATATTACTTAAAATGATCGATAGGCGGATTTCTTCAATAAAATTTTTAGGGTTCCGTATCTCTAAAGGAAAAAATCGGAACCCTTATAAGATTACTTTGTTATACGTCCGTACGTATACTTATACCTTTTTCTCAGAAACGGGTAGAGGTAATAATTTGAAATTAATATCAAACAGTCAGGTCAGGAAATTCCAGCTTCTAAGTCAACGCAATTAAAAGTAGCGGGCGTTTGTCTTATATTTTAATACTCGCAAATGCACTCAGCTAAGTCTATAGAGTACTTCACGCTGAAATAAAATCCTGAAATTTGGCAAAAAAGCAAGGTCTCGCAACTCACAGTACAAGTAAAGGAAAAAAATCTAAAATTCTTTTATTTGTCGTTATGTCACATAAAACAATTTTTTGCGATTACTGATTTATACATGATGTAATTTAGATGGATTTATGGTAGAACATTTTTTACTTACTGTAAAATTAGGAGTTTTCCTTTAACCTGACTTACCTTTTCGTTAGAGCTGTGTTCGGTGCTCACCTTACCTACAATTTCGGGGACATAATTAAGTTTATACGGAACCCTCAGGGCGTGAGGCCTACTTACAGGCGCTAGTGCGTTTTTTTTAATATAAATGATAATTTATTAATATCATTATGAATATGCATAGGCATGCATGTATTCCTTATTGTATTGAGTATTTAATTCACTAAAGTGAAAAGTTATGTCTACATATATGCTCATCCCGGTTAATTAAATATTTGTTGGAATAAAATTAACAAGAAACTTCACTAATGAATTTCAAAAAATATGTGAAAACGATGCATGCAAATAATACGCATACGAATCACTATAGTTGTAATTCAGACCGTCCGACGTATGTACGAGTATATAGGGTTGCCATCTTTACTTATGTGTAAAAATTGTACCGTTAAATTGTGAAGTCACCAGGAAAAACTTAATACTTGTCATAAATTTACAATTTTTTTTACTGTCTCAAACGCGAACGAAATTTATGGGAACAAAAATAAACATTCAACTTAAATAAAATTACAAGCACAATCAACGATTAACTAATTCATTAATTACGAGGATGATATTTTTGTTATTGATTACTGCGCTACTTGTTATTCTTATACAACCTTTCTGAATTCACTTCTACATATAGGCATTTTCAAGAATGCGTAAATTGGCATGCGTAGCTTTTTTATTTATTAATCAGTCACCAACGATTCATACATTATTACACCGACAAAGAAAACTTATGTTAGGCCCAGTTCTAAATGTACGCTAACTCAAAGGTAGTATAGCTCATATACATATATAAAATTTGAAAAATATGCCCATACTTACAGTACCATCCTTCACGCCGGTGATGCTGCTTTGGATCACCAATCTGTGAGATTTAGAACCCCGCATTTACCGGTCGCTAGTAAGGTGCACCAAGTGCAGGTGATTTATTTGTGTTCGGTAAAAAATTTAGAAAAAGTTCCCATTACGTTTACCCTAAATAATTATAGATTATAAAATCTACTTGTGTAGTAAAAGTAATAGTTGCGCCAATAAAATCATTGCAGTTATTCATAGGATAAAGGATAACATCTAATATTCTTAATCTACGGAAATATTGTTCTTTTTATGACCTCTTTCTCTTTCTGATGGTAAGTGGATGCTGTTGATGTAACCCACAGACAGCCATATTTATCCTCGATTTAGAATGAAAAGCGGCCACATACACTGTGTCTCAGTTTGAAGAACCTGAAGAGCCAATTAAAAGCTATGAAGCATTATATCCGTGTCCTTAGAAGTGACAAGGCCTGTTTATTTTTTGGTCTGAAGTCGATTAAATGTGTCCACGGCATACGCTGTACCTATGTTATAATTTGAGCGTCTTAGGTGTCGGCTCGATCGGGGAAGGACCACGCTCTCACAGAAAACCAGCGCAAAATAGCAGCATAATACTGCTGCGTTACGTGTGGCGAGGATTGAAAACAGGGACCTTTATTTATTGCGAACAAGACATCTTATCTTTGTTTTTAGGGGTGACAACACATTTGCATTTTGAGTTTAATAAATAATAGATGTAGGTATCTATGGGTTACAGCATCCTTTTACCATCAAGTGAACTGTGTGTTTGCTTGTTACCCTTATATCTAATACAAAACACCGCGAGGTAGAATGTTAGATCTTTTATCACTATTGTCATAAAAAACAAGTGTATTACTGCAGTTTTGCAAACGTAAAACAAGTCCGTATTTTTATATATACGGCATATTAAAATTTTGTGCATAGTAACACTATGTGAACAGCCATAAGTATCGCGACGGTGCTATAAACCGACCCGTAGGTTAAAACAATAACACATTTGGCGGAGATGAAATCGCGCGATTTGTTATGTAGTGTCAGTTTTCATGCATTTACAATAGGCACTATGTCTAGATTACCTATGTGCCCTAGAATCGGAAGCAGTTTCGATCTGTTTCGAAATTACGTTCCATAATAAACTGGCAACACTAAAACATGCGCACTATTACAATGATTTCATATCGTGCATACACATGAATAAACTTCACCACAAGTTATTAGAAATAAATCTGATACGGGAAATCAGTTCTGGGAGGGAATGACTGGAATGAATTTTCCAACAATTTGTCAAATGACGAAAAATACGCTTAGCCCACATTTTTCTTTACGAAATAGAAGGGACAAACAAACTTACCGTCCACCTGATGATGAATGGCTGCAGGATCCATTTATCACAGCCCATGGAGGCTTGTACAAACTTAAAACAAAAAAAAAGACTACCGATGTGTTAATTGGATGGAATGCCTCAGCCCCTCTACATCCTTAGGACCAAAGTACGGCAATGGACGCACTTCTGCTTTTTTATAGGAGAGGGTGCAAACGAACATACGGCTCACCTGATGGTAAGTGATTACCATCGCCCATAAACAACTGCAATACCAGGGGAATCGCTGATTTGTTGCCGGCCTTGTGTAGCCGATTCCAAAAGGAATTTGTGCAAGGGAGAAAACTTCTTTTAAATCGAACAGTGGTTGACCGTCCGTCATCCAGATGTTATGGATGGTATCGCGAGTTTTGTCGCGATGTGCGATGGTGAAATTGTGCAGCTGAAATTAGTCCGAACAATTCCTCAGAGCACTCCCCGTAGTAAATGCGAAAAATACGCAAAAAAGTGTAACATCCAGACACTGAGTCCAGCCGATCGGAAAGAGCTCGGTCGCTCGGGAGCTTGGGCTCTACACTGGATGTGATCAAATGGAAGGAGCTGGTACTGGGGAGAGAATTACTGTTGGGAGATGGGAACAGTAATTTATATGCGTAATGTGCCTTGTAAAGTTACATGCGGTGTGCCGGCATGAATACCGGATTATACGCATTTGCATATTGCATATGCATTTGCATATTTAGCGCTTTTTAGCGGTAGAGGCATATTTTTGCATAATTTTTGAAAACATGCATTTTTTTCATTTCGCTCGATCTTCATCTCGTTCGTTGTCTCACACCAATGACGTCCGTCCGACTTATGTAGAAAATTCGTCTTATGAACTCTTCGTTGCCAGACCTATTCCCGAGTAAAGAAAAAAGTTTCAAAACATACTGAGCCCAGGGTTTGAACCCTTATGCCGAATTGATAGCTTCGTCAATGGGGCGGGTGAAATTTTGCCCAGCCGGCCACACAAGCACAATTGGGTATCATGTATGGCACCCAATTCTGCTCAGTCACCTCAGTGGACGTAGAATGGTCCTTTTCCGCTTACGAAAACGTATTAAACGATCGAAGACATAATGTGTCTACAAAACGCTTGAAACTGTATTTATTCGTGTACATTTTTAAATGTAAATTGTAAATTTCTTTATTATATTTTGTATCATTTATATTTTCGCAAATACGATTGTTATCGTTGAGCAATAATAGGTTTGAAAATTAAAAACAATTAAAGATACGACTTTTTTATTATTTCATGTTACATAATTTGGGGTTTTTATGGATTTTCGTGCATATTTTAGCTATTTTGCTTGCATATTTGCATGCATATTTTGGGCTTTTTATGTTTTATATAATCCGGTCTTCATCGATTATATATATTTTCCCTTAAACTATAGGTTCATATCATATGTATTTAGAACAAATTAAATAATACAATAAGGTGCTGAAGAGCAATATGGTCACCTTAAGCATTGCAGTCCTATAAAACTAAAACTGGGAGGAGGACAAAGACAAAAGCATCAAGTCGTAAACTATAACTAATTTATTTAAAAAAAACAAGTTTTGGCAATAATTAGGAACACTTCAAAAATGCACTTAAAAAAAACTAACTACCCTACACTATGCTAAAATCGACTAAAATATTTACATAATATGAACAGTCAAAATGGCGTCGGTAAAGCATCGCCCTTTTGACCCTATATCGTTGGAATTACCGATGAAAAGCTATCGTATCACAGAGAAAACTATGCAAACAAGGCTTTAGTTTTTGAGTTATAAGAAAGTGACCATATTAACCGGATGACCACATAACCATCAAGTACAAGTATAGCTCATAAAGCTAACAATTTGAATGATTGGCTACAATAGGAATCCATATATATATATATATATATATATATATATATATATATATATATATATATATATATATATATATATATATATATATATATATATATATATATATATATATATATATATATATATATATATATAGATAGATAGATAGAAACCATTAGCGATGATCAGTAAAATGGTTTTCTTCTGATCTCGCTCATGTCAACAATTACAGAATAACGGAAGCTGTTAATTGTGCAAGAGATATTTAGTACCTCATTTACAGACGCTCGTCAACTCAGTGGCACTCATTCGCCTTAACTTACACGAGCCCGATGTAGAGCTAACTTTACTTTTACCTAAGGACAAGTCCACATCGCACCTAATTGCATAAGCTATAAGGTCGGAGCAGACGACATGACGACTTGGGGACCTTATATATATATATATATATATATATATATATATATATATATATATATATATATATATATATATATATATATATATATATATATATATATATATATATATATATATTGCTGATTTTTAAAAACTGGTTGTAAAAACCGGCAAGTAACTCAGCGGGTCTTTTTTTAAACCGACTAGAAAAAAGAGGAGGTTCTCAATTCGACAGTATATTTATGTGTGTTACCTGTTGACAAATTTTCATCATTTTATTCGTATTGAAGTCGGTTGTACAAAATTTTTAATATTACTACTTGCTTGAACATTAATTTACTATATAATATTTTATATAATTAAGTATGAAAATATTTAGAAAACCCCAGGTAGCGATCACCTCATTCCCAGGGGTTATTATCAATTATGTACCCTTTGTAGTAAAACCCGATAAAGTAGTCGTGCTGTGTTTTTTCTACCGACTTGAATTAGAAACTTAAAGATTTAAAACTAAAACCTTACTTTTATAAAAACAAACTATAGCCTCAGGAATGATAAAGCTAACTTATAAACCGATTTTAACTGAATAAAAATTTTAAGCTTTTTGATAGATAGATAATGCCTCTATATTTTCCGGGACATTGATGTAAAAGCAAGAAAAAAGAAGCTCCTCTTGTACGGGCTGACGGTATTCGTTTACTATTTTTTTTTATAGAAATGAAAGAACGTTTCTATAAAAAATAAGACCTTTCTATAAAATAATTTTATACGTATATTATTTTGTTCTAGTTATACGTGGTAGAGTCACACTGCAGCTATATTATGGTTGTAGCACAAATGGGTCGGCTCGACCGGGGAAGGACCACGCTCTCACAGAATACCAGCGTAAAATAGCAGCTTAATACTGCTGGATAAATGTAGATGTCTATAGGCCACAGCATCCACTTACCATCAGGTGGACTGTGTGCTCGTTTGTCACCTATATTCTATTAAAAAAATGTTATTAAAAATAACATTACAGGATACGAACATTTACAGGATACGAACTCAAACCATGCAGTTGTCAGTGCAATAACAACATCACAGTAATTATAGCTGTTAACGATATTATTAACCATAGAAATCGTAATAATGAGACAATAGAAATTAATTAGCGCTCGATTACTTCCAAAACCGATGTCGCCACATCTTACCGTATTACAAACACACACAATGCACAATGATATCAAATATTTCACATTACATTGCTTGGCGAGTTTGTTAACGTTGCGTGTGTCGCGTATTACGGTAGAACAAAAGCAGCAATAGTAATTGTACAGTAAGAAAAGTAATAAATGAGTTTGCAAAGCTAAATGTCATAGTAAAGTATTCATCTAGATGTAATTAATTAAAACAATGATAATTAGTAAATATTGAACTTACTGATGAAATTTTATGCCTTTATTAGTTTAATTACATGTCCTTGATGAGTTTTTACAACTGATTATGCTGCAGTGCACCATTATAAATTTATAATAACAAAAATTCACCTACGACGTTCCCCGCACAACCAAATCACAAAATAGTGAATTATGTTCGTCAACCCATATACGTGGCGACAAGATCACGCGTCTATGCGACTTCTATTTAAACATTACTTAACATCTAGCACATAATAAACCGCCAGTTAACAAATATAAGAAATGACAACCGTTACTTAGAAGTAATAAAATTTCATCTAATGGCTATAGAATTATTTTATAAGTGACTACTATAATTTAACGACCGCATGGCCGCATAGTGACTTGAATATCGTATTACTTGACTACGGCTCATGGATTAAAATCTATGCGAAAATCAAATATGTGCAAAAACACAATTTTATGTTCGGATCGATTATCTTCGTGAAGTCTTGTATTTGAGTTTACATTTAATTCCTTATGTTTTAACGAAAAATAATAATGGGACGTTACCCACTATACAGGCTGCATGAAAGCATGCATTTTTTAAAATTAAAATAAAGAAACTGTTCTGCTTTAAATTTAAAACCCTAATTTCATACATTTATATTATGAGAGTACATGCTTTAGAATACCATTAATTACATTAGAAAATCACAAAATGATATAAGTAGTACCTAACAGCCTTTAGGTATTTTGGATGAACTCTCTATTCCTTGCTTAGGCAAACGTAGAATCAATGCGAAATGCCATTGAGAAAGACACAGAGGGAAGCCAGGCTGCTGTCTTCAAAAATGGTTCGGCTCGACCGGGTAAGTACCACGCACTCACTGAATACCATTCTAAAATAGAAGCTTAATGCGTCGTGTATCGTACGGAGTGTAGAGAACTGGATACCCTTTTTACTGGAAATGAGGTATTCCATCATTTTAATTTTTACCGAGGATAGATATAGATGTCAACGGGTCACAGTATGCACTTACCGTCAGTTGGACTATATGTTCGTTTGTCAGCCCTATTCTATAAAAAAAAAAACAACTGGAATTTCATCTAAATAGTTACATTTAAATCCTCATGTATATTCCACACAAATGGTTTTCCACACCTAAGTGTGATGAATTATTTAATAAAAAATCATTTAAAGCGATTCAGCCGTTTCTGAGAAATCGGTAAACATACATTAAAAACATACACGGCAAATATAGGACCAACTCCTATTTTGAATTTGGTTATGAAGTTACAGCTACCAACATCGTACTGCAATGCATAAATACTTACTGAACCTCCTTGCGTATTTATGGTGATTTTTTAAAGAAATTTCTATAATGCTGCTCAAATGCAGTTTATCGTTTGACCACAACTATATTTTTATTTTCTCAAACATTCAGATTGCTTCTAAGAACTGTAAGTTCCGAATAAATTTTCATGTAGAATTTAAAAGATTGAATTCGGGTTTATACTATTAAATTTAAAGTAAACGATTTTCTTCGGAGCCACCACAACATATACGTGTTACTCATACGTAATTATTAATGAATAAAATATTGATTTAGTCGGCATATACATATAACATACAAAGAAATTCAAACAACATTTAAAACAAAAATCAATACACACAAATACATTGGGTTGCAGCAACGAAGAGTCGTCCGACTCAGCATGATGTGGCATGATGATGATGTTCTGGCAGTGTCGCCTCTTTACTCTGTGGTGTCGCCACGATCACAACGCTGTATTACCGCTTATATTTACCGGGCAGTTGGACATATTTCTGTTAATATTGATCATAAAATTAAATTAAATTATTAATACAATAATATTTAGAACAAAATCGAAAAGTAACTCAAAAATAATATAAAATACATAATATTATAAACCAAAAATAGATGGTATTATGTATGCAATTCAACGTTGAAAGAAATTGATTTGGAATCATCATTTCAAAAAACATTATTTAAAACTAAATAATTTAGAAAGTAGGTATATACGAGGTTATTCGAACGCATACATCATTTTAAAACAATAGAATCTGACTCTGTTTAAACCTCAACACGTAGACATGTGTTAAAATGGTAAATGCACGCGAATCGTATTAACATTTAAAAATAAATACTTATTATTATGTATCTAAATACATGCGTGGAAATGCAAACAATGCATGCAAAATGCAAACTTATATTATTTAACATGCACTTTAGTTTAAAATGTACGGAACGTACATACCCTTAATAAATTAATCATTTTTACTTTCATCCAAAAGGATGTTTGATGTTTTTTTCAACTGTGAAAGTAGATACCGGAATGAATACAAAACGAAACGACTGCGTGATTACAATCGAAAACTAATCGATACTTTATCGGTTCTTAAGTGACTGCCGGCAAGATTTCGATTCGGAAATACGTTTATGGAATGATAAGTGGATTTACGAAAGACATTACGAAATAAAATTAAAAATAACCAATTGTCGAATTTCATGACTTTACTTTTTGAATAAAATTATAAAATAAAATTTAAATTTATTTCCAATCCTAAAAATGTTGGGTAAGATTCCCTTCTTTGTGAAAATAACCAATGTAATGCAACTGGTTATTGATTTTATAGTAACGAATCCGTATAGTGGTTAAGTTAACAAACTTTAAATAAGGAAGTAAAGTACCTAAGCAAATTTTAAAATTTAAAAAACAAATAATTTTGCGTCTCAGTTAAATGTCTAAGACATTTTAACGTAGATTTGGAATATTTTGGAATAGGTCGTGACAGTTTCACCAACCGTTGTTTTGTAAACAATACACTGGCAGAGTTTTAGCGGTAGCCATCGATCACTAGTTCTTTATTAGTGATCGATGGCGGTAGCTATGAAAACTTGGTCAGTTGTCGGATGCTGCCAGAAAACTTTGTCATTTAAATAGCGATCCTTAGTACAAAGATACATATCCACAAGTGTAAACACGTTTAACTTAATATTAATACAGAAGAAACAATAGATCGTTATGCTCAAAAGCGTTTTCGTTTTGGAGCAACGATATTTCTGTATCGATGTAATAATTAATGACTATTAAATAAATAAACGAGAGTTTGGTGATTCAGCATCGTTGTGGAAGACTGTTTTTAATTTTTAAAATTTTGAAACAATTTTTAATGATTTTCTATAACAGTCTTGTCAATTGGAAAGGAAAATCATAATAAAACTAGCAATAAAATTAAATCTTTATTTTAGATAATAGGAAAATATTAGGCATTAGGGGTCCTTTTGCAAACTAGTTAAAAATCTTCTAGCACTGCTCTAAACTTTGAATTATACGCTGCAGTATCTAAACTTTTATTATCACCATCATCACCACCATCATCATCATCATCATCATTACAGCCCTCAACCTTCCAACCGCAGTCATCGACTTAAGAAGTCGGGCCATCTTGGAAGGGGAAGGTGTCGCCCTACACTTCGCATACTTACATTATATCCAGGTAATACATTGAGTTATATGTACTACGTACGAGAGAGAAGCTATTCCAAACAAAAAATGTGCACTACTCTGTATCAGCAAATGCGCGGGAAACAGTAGTCGCGCATGCACAGTTGATATAAACGCGCGAAAATTGTCATAATAAAAAAATGTTTATTTAGATTGTATTGTTAATCGAGTACATTTTTTTAATTTTCGTTTTTTGCATATGTGCTAATTAATATAAAATTATTATTAGCGCCGCTCCGCTTTGCATGAATATCGAAGCCACAATAACAGGTGTACGGATTGCAGTACAGTTCAGTTGAACATAGTGAGTGTTCGGAATGTCATATCTAGTGTGTAGTAATCGATGAGGTAATATGATAAAGATTTAGAGAGAAAAAGCAGTGCCTCAGTAGATCACTTTTTACTTGTGCGTTACACTATCGAGGATTCGTAGACACGACAAGTGAAGAACTAATCGCCGCCATCGCTAGCAATCCCAGATCTACTAAACTTATTCTGAAAATTTTACAACCTTGCAACCTTTGTAACCTGTGCCTGGGTAATTCCCGACAGGGTTTTTTATCGTCGTGCGCTGTCTAGAAACAGTTTGATTTTAATTGAATTAATGATTTTGATTTGATATTAATTCAATAAATCAATGTATAATATAAATATTGGCGTTTTAGGCCTACAAACAATCATTAAATAATTTATTTAATAATATATTATTTGTTAAAAGTGAAAGAAATATTACGAGATGTGGTTTGGTAAATGTAGGTTTTCAAGTAAACAATATTATTATAGAAATGAATATATATTCGTTTTGGAGATTTTCTACAGCATTTTATTTATTTGAATAAACTAATTACTGTTTGCGGTTTCAGCAGTAAAGATAAAAAAGGTGCTGGGCATTCGAGGATGAGAGAGCGAAGGGCGAGGGGCACAAACTCCATAATACATAAAAATGTCCTGACTTGCCAGGTCTCAACGGAGACAAGCCAATTGATCAGGATGGGATTATGGTGTACGTTTGCGTGCGCCAGCACATGTAGGTGCTCTTATATTCCAATGCGACGGTAATTCGATACTTCCGGAGAGAGATCAGGTGCAAAACCAACAGCTTTTCGTGCTTTCCTAGACGTGGGAATGAAACATTGATAATATCCTGTTTTTGGCCTGCTACTGAGAATTTCTTGATTGAAAAACCATGGCTTCAGCAGTCGACTACCAGACCAACGCGGCAGTCAAACTAGGCACGACGGGGCACTTAAAGATGCATATATCTAAAATAGTACTCTGTGCGTACATCTACGCGGCGAGGCGCTATTTTCAGAAAGAAAAATCGCTAAAAATATCCAAAATTAAACATTTACGAAAAAAATATTTAAAAAAGACGAGCTAATGTTATATATAGTTTTTCTGGAGTTCTCCAACTCACACAATAACGGAAGTTTTGCTGGGTAAAATTACTTTTCCTTAGCAATGTTATACCTAGCCAAAGAGTGTTTTGACGGGAAACTGAAGCCGTTTTGAAAGATGCTGTGGTACTGATAGCGCTAGGCAGCTGGGTTTTTAAATAAAATTAATTTATATTACCAATAAAAAAAATTATAAGATTAAAATGACAAACGAGCAACCAGTCCACCCGACGGTGGGTGTCTACTGCAGCTGATTGATACCTGCAAGACTAAAAACCATTATTAAACGAATGAGCTGTCATTCTTAAAGACTAAGATAAAATGCACCCCCCCCCCCCGTTTACCCTCGTAATTATACCTACTGGCTCTCTTACTTTTAAAACTGAAACAGCACTGCTGCAAAATTAGCAAACGGAGTGATACCCATACGGAATCCTTGGAAAAAACAGAAACACAAACTTTTTATTTAATATAGGTTATATATAATACTTATTGAAATCCACTTTTTTTAATTTACCACTGGTTCTGAAAAACTGGCAGAAAAGAATTGTTGCTTATGCACATGAAGCTCGTTACGAAACGGTAGTAATAGATAAATTTAGAAAAAAATATATTTTACAAACCAAAATTAACATTATCGGTGTACCTTGTTAAGAGTTGGTACATACAAAAGTTCGTAGATGTATATTTTGTAACCGTAACCAATACTGGTGTCACAATAATAAGACTTCATATAACAATAATCGCACGCCGTCATCATTCACGTTGATTTAATATCGATTGTCGTATGAAACCGGTTTGTTCGTGACCTGCGGATCTGAACTGGAATATTATGCGGGTGCAGGCAACAAACTCACTTGACCTGTAATACATAAAAGTCGGCCACGTTAACAGGTTTGATCCTTGACGTTGCCGTGGATGACATTCCATTTAAACCGTTTACAAATTTTATTGACTCATGTATAATGTGTTTACTTTTATTATAAATTGTTCTACGATTAAATAAAACATAAAGCTATAAAAGTTTTTTAGTAATACTTGCTTGCCAGGCAGACGTTGTTCTGCCCTTTTCGACGAACCTTTGTCATGTCCTATAAAAAATCCTTAAATTCGCAAAAAAATTGTGGGTCACTCATGGGCAAAAAACTATCCTATCTCTCAAGTTGGAACTAACTGCACACGGTGTGCAAGTTCCTTGATTGATTACAATTGGTTAAGTAGTTAAGGAGTCCATCGCGGACAAACAACGTGACACGTAATTTATATATATATATATATATATATATATATATATATATATATATATATATATATATATTATGTATTTGGAATGCATTTGATGTTTTTATGTTTTATTATAACTCACTTTTAAGATTTTTTTAAATAAAGAGTTGTTACAAATAAAATCAAACAGAAACTAACTAACACTAACTAAAATATTGATATATTAATTATATAACTAACATACTAACTAAATATTGAACACTATATTTTAACATTCACTTTAGTTTTTTTTAGCTTCATGAAATTGTAAAGTACAAGGCGCAATAATTTCATAGTAGATTGGAGGTATACCATCGTATATCGATTTCACACCTGTTGCAATAATTTTAAACGTAAAATGGACCATATCCTTTATTTCATCATCAAGTTCAGACGCATTGTCCGAAGAGCACATAGTAACTTGAAATTTTATACTTGACTCCGGCAGTATCGTTGTTGTCATAGGTGTAATTGTTAGCAATTTACGCATTATGGCTAAAGGTTTAATTTGAATCTTGACGCAGTAAATTTTGTGTGTGTTTGTCAAGACAAAATGGTCCTTGTACATGCCGTGCACTACTGGTGAATTACTCATATCTAATATAACTGGGCTTATTTTCAATGGATGTGGTAAAACTTCGGCAAAAATTTTTACCGTTCTTGTTTCAATCATATCACCGTTGTCAATGCAACGAAATTCTATATCACAATAAGTCTGATGAAAACCTGTATGTTCACTCTTGTGAAAAGTCACCTTAATCTTTTTAATGGACTTTGGTGGCAAATGATTACAGCGTAAATCAAAAAGAAATGTATCCAAAGAAGCTTCGATAATATCATTAATAATAAATTTTATAAAATTGTTGATTTTTTCAGCGTCATTGTAGTTCTTATTCGCAGGTAATTTTGTCATTGACCACGTACTCGTGTCGTTTATTAAATTATCATCTTCAATTCGATCTATAACAGATTCAGAGTTTGCAACGGTATCAACAGACGTATGACTTGGATCTCTTGCTAAATCTTTCTTTCGGTTAATTAATCTGAAATAGCATTCATTGTCATTTTTAACTTCAATTGTGATTATACCACAGGGATATCCAAACTTTGAATTTAAATGCCATTTATAGACTGGTGGGATATAAACAACATTAGAGACTGATAACGATATTGGGTCAAAAAATTTGGTACAAATAGGAATACAAAGGCGTGATAATTGGGTTCCTTTAGAAACTTTAGAAAGTATTCTGAAAAACAAGTCTGTCGAAAAATCTACTTTATTTTGTAACGGTTTAAAATTAAAATTGAAAACAAAGGACAAACCAGGATACAATTTTATAGTCACTGGTGGAAATACTTTTGCATTCATGAAAACTCTAGGATTGACTATGTTTTCAAACATTACTTTACAACAATCATTACCAACATTCTTTAAAGTAAATTCTATAGTCTGCTCCTCAGAAGTGCTATCCTTAATAATAATTTTCTTTGGATTGCATTTTACATCATTAAAATGTACGAAGTGGCATTCTGTTTGATTTGTTTTAGTTTTCTTGTATAAGCTAATCGATTCTAAGGAATGGTAACTTAAATCACTGTCTTGAGAATTAAGTGGTGACAACAATTTGTGTTGATTAGAAATAATAAGAGGTAAATTATTTGTATCTTTATCCACATCCATAAAAACGAGTTCGTGTAATAAAGCTTCTTGTTCCGAAAGCGGATCGTTATTTTTTCTAACAGAATCTGTGGAATCCTGAATAGATGGAATAGGGCGGACATCTTTTTTGGTATTTAATGTTTGATTTTCGCTAGTTTGTCTACTCGTCAAACGACTTTTATGCCAAAAGTTAGCCGTTCGTGCCAATTTGTCAGTTAACTCAAAAGGTGTCCGTCTCATATTTTCTGTATAAAGCTTATTAACAATGAAAAGCTTTCTTAATTTAACCTCATGAAGTTTGCGGCTATAATCCATTTTTACGAAATTTAATTTTTTTATTAGTTGTTTCCATTGAGGCAGTGTTTTAAAGTCAATTTTATACCGACGCTCTATCGATTTTATTAAATCGTCCAAGTCCATTTCATGTTCCATATCTCTAATACGAACGCATTTATATTCATAGGGTTTCATATTTAAATAAACCGTAGAATCTGAAAACCAATTGCGCTCAATAATGTAAGTCAGTAAATTAGTAATATTATGTACCTGTTCAATTAATCACCCCATTTCATCTTCGCTGGGCGTCGGCGGAGGTGACCATGGGAAATGCCAGAAAAGTCTTACGACTCTGTTCTGTATAGATAGTTTTATAATGATTTCGTTTAAACCAGATTTAAAGTACATATCAGATCGACGACAGGTAGCAGCATTAAAAGTGCGAAACGTCTGGTTCTCTGAATGTCCAGCAGTGGACTTTAAAGGTCTGATAAAAAGAAGATATACTAGTTCACACAGTAGTAACTTGTATAATAAATATAATAATAAAACCTACGTAGTATTGTTTGGATAATAAACTAGGTACTAATTCATAAGAAACAAGTAAAATAAAGAAATAAAATCTAAAAAACTTGATTTTGACATAAAATTAAATAAGGCTTGTCATTAAATGTTATATCCATGGAGGTTGTTTTCTAAACTCCATTCCTTCACGGTTATATTACAGATTATTTATACGGTATACAAATAAAATCTATGTGCGTTACCAAAGAGTATAGTAATTATACCAAAATGTGCGTTATTTCATAATATTATGATAGATACGTAGATATTACATAATATTATATTAATGTCAATGCTTTAAACTATATATCTAATATATAAAAGTTAATGTTCGATTGTTCGTATTTTATGCGTTGCCATACCGTTCATCAGTTTGCAGTTAAACTCTGTCAACTTATTGTTTGCACTTCCACGAAGATTATAGGCATAGTACAATTAACTTACAGTTATACGTATCAAGAAATTTATTTGAAAGTTCTATATCATTCAATATCAATGAATGAGTTATCATTCCTAATTAAACAATATAATGAAAGACACACACGGTCAGTTCAACTGATCATTGTAACTGATCAGTTCAAACTACGACTGTTGATATTTTTTAAATATCGGATCTTAATATATATAAATTACGTGTCACGTTGTTTGTTCGCGATGGACTCCTAAACTACTGAACCGATTTTAAAAAAAATTTGTACACCGTGTGCGGTTTGGCCAAACTTGAAAGATAGGATAACTTTTTTGGCCATGAGTGACCCACGGATAAAGGATTTTTAATAGGACATGACAAAAGTGTCGTCAAAAAGGGCAGAACAATGTCTGCCCGAACAGCTATTGTATATATATATATATATATATATATATATATATATATATATATATATATATATATATATATATATATATATATATATATATATATATATATATATTTAACTCCGATATTGATATATTTATAATTATCGATATATGGAAAATCCGATATTTCAAGAAATATCAACAGTCCTAGTTTGAATTTATCGATTGGAATGATCAGCTGAACGGGCCGTGTGTTTCGACAAATATTATTACGATATAAATTTAAAAAAATTAAAACGATAATTCTACAATTTTTCTTCTGCGGCAACAACGCGCTGGGTACTAGTTACCTATAAATTAAAACATGTCTTTTTGCTTGCCCTGTATGTAATGCTTTTTAAAATTCAGTGTTCATCCATTTCTGAACACCTGAAAATTTTAAATGTAGCAGACGTATATAACATCCGGTGACAATACAATAATTTCATGACTATAAGTTAATATTCTTACTAGGATCATCACAGCTCATAATCAAATGTTAGCCCTTTGGTTTTACTATGGCATCACATGTATACGAGTGGTATATCTTAATATCTTATCAGTAATGTACCTACCATCTTAAATTTTAAATGTGGCATGCAATAAGCAATTTCAGTTTGAATTTGAATAAGTGTTGTTTAAGTTTTGTAACTCTATTTTTTTATATCAGCCTATATTATATATTTAATATTAGTTAACAATTATTTACTTGCTGGATACTTTATTGGAAGTCAAATTCCACATTATACACAAAGAACCCTAAATTGATGACAATATAATATTATGTTTAATCATGTTTCGTTCGCAGGTGCATAATGGAGGCAAGAGTGCCGCGTGTGTTGATTAGTATAGCACTTGCAGTTTTTCTGCCTATGGCGTCTACAAACCAGGAGCACATAGCCAAAGAAAACATACCTCACTCAAGACAAAAGAGACTACTCTGGATAACCAATGATGGACGACTAGCTCTGCCACCAGGAACTACAATGGCTATAACACCTTCGCTGTCGATGCCATTTGTTCGGCATCCTCCGAAAGGATTTTTGTCCAACATGACAGTCAGCTTTCCATTTACAAGTTAGTCTAATTTAATGGTTCATAATTTTTACCCGTCTTTAAAATATTACTATATTAAAAAAAAGATGAAAAATTAAATACATCATGATAGCATTTTTAGGGTTCCGTAGTCAACTAGGAACCCTTAAAGTTTCGCCATGTCTGTCTGTCCGTCTGTCCGTCCTCGCTTAATCTCTGTGACCGTTAGCACTAGAAAGCTGAAATTTGGTACCAATGTGTGTATCAATCACGCCGACAAAGTGGTAAAATAAAAATTGGAAAAAAATGCTTTTTTAGGGTAGCCCCCCTATATGTAAAGTGAGAAGTGATTTTTTTTTAATTTCAACCCTAACGTGTGATATATTGTTGGAAAGGTATTTAAAAATGAATAGGGGTTTACTAAAATCATTTTTTGATAATGTCAATAATTTCGGAAATAATCGCTCCAAAATTAAAAAACAATGTGTCCCCCCCCCCCACTTTTGAACCATAAGTTTAGAAAATATGAAAAAAATCTGAAAAGTAGAACTTCATAAGGACTTTCTAGGAAAATCATTTTGAACTTGGATGGAAACACAGTTTTTGTACAAGCTCATAAGTGGGAACACTTATTGTCACGGACTGGAAACTACGTAACCCTACACTGAGCGTGGCCCGACACGCTCTTGGCCGGTTTTTTAAACTATTTTACTGTATATTTAACAACTTTGCAGGTACACTGATGTACCAACTGGAATTTCAAAGTCGCTACTTTCAGGTTCTACCAGATTTGAGTAGAAGTCACATATGTAAAAAAAACACACAGATGTTAGTAACATCAAAAGAAAAGGTTGAAAGGGTAATATTTATTACAAGTGTATTTTTACCACCATAAATCATATTATGACAACTTAAATAGAAATTATTCAAACTAATAACGTATTTAGTTCTAATTAAGGCCCGGTTTACATTCTGAGAAGTGACAAGTGTGAGTAGCTAGTGCAACTGACAAATGACAAGTGCTTAGTGCGTGTGAACAGGCAGTGACAAGTGATAAGTGGGAATAAAATACGCACTTGTCACTTCCCACTTGCCACTTCTCACTTGCCACTCGCACTTGCCTATACTATATACGTCATTTGTTACAGTAACAAATAAGTAAATATACATTTATGTATATATTTATTACTGTTATGATTATTAACATAATTCCTATTTTGAGTTTTGCTGTATTGTAGTACCTATAGTAAGCTCTGTATCTAGAGATAGGTATGCTAACAAATTAACATAGATTACATCAGTAGGTACCGTAATGAGAATGTTATGAATTATATTGCCATTACGTAAATTATTATTGTAAATATTGAGGTCAGCAAGAAAGTTATTATTTCTGAACGTTGAGAAATGTAATCTATTACAGCTTATAAAAACTCTATTGCTGTAAATAGACCTCCCCTATAGTTTGCCTCATCGCATGATAACTATCCCAAATATCCCAAGCGGGTTGGCAACAGAAGTTTTTTATTATTCAGCTGTTATCAGTATTGCTGCCCATCTCTTGGTCCAGTTTCCCTTTGTCGCCTGTAACGACACCCGCGGGATGAAATGGGGTGGTGGATATTCTTTCTTACGCCGTCAAATGTTGTGTCAAATGCAATCGTTTCAAATTTGTTTATAAATTGTTATCATCAAAGACATTTACCATAAGTTTCCACCATAACGAGTTATGTAATAACATGCATTTAATACTTTACAGTTGATTTCGACAAACTGGGACTCACAGATAATGAAAATCCATACGGCGATCTTCCACCAATTTTCGCACGATCGATGGGTGGGGAAGCTGCGTCTGTGATGGCAAATTACATTGGGCATTATTTAGATAATAGACGTGGGAAAAGATCTGCCCAGGTACCCATATCTCAAGAGCTGGAAGAGGCGGTTTTGAACAGGTTTCATGGCGGTGAAAGGTAACGAATGTTTTTAATTTCGGCGTTTTGATATTATATAGTTACTATTAGGGACGTCGTGAAATCGAAGTTTTATTTGTCAAAGATCTGTTTTAAATTTAGGTATATATTTGAAATGAAAATTTCAATATCTGCCGGAAACTAGGATGTTTAGTTAATGTTTAAGACTGTTTTACTATTTTTTATAAACATCCTATAAATCTATCCTATAAAAATAATAGGACAAAAAATAATTTCATTACCTCGAAATTAATTATAGGTATTTGTTAACTTATAATTATTATTTATTACAAATACACAAATACGAAGATTTATTTCCTGTTAGCAGTATCGGTTAGTACAACAATGTAGGCCGTCATATTTTGAAATATCTACGGGAAAAGTTACAGTCTACATAGGTACTTACCACTGCTGGGCACAGCCCTCCCCTCATTTGTGAGAAGGTTTTAGGGTAAGGAAGTGTCCGCCGTGTTAGCCTCAATGTGTATTGGCGGACTTCACGTATCTTCGAAATATTTTTTTCTTACTTTTCAGACATGCCGCTTACCTCACGATGTTTTTCTTCACCGTCGAGCACATGGTAAATCAGCACTTAAAATTGCAACTAACAATTTCATTTGTGCCGGGTTGTTCACGTACTGTGAAATTACAGGGAGCACTAAGCCCTTGTGTAACCACGGCTAATTTACATCATCTGCGGGTTCGATTGGCCAATTTATCAGATATCAAAAATATGCAGTGGCTACTAGTTTCTTTAAAATTGAATTCATGAGTCTTTATACGTAAAGTCAGGCGTTAGCGGTAGGCAGGTACTTTCACCTTCATACCAATAATATAATATACATATCAAAATTCAACTCACGAACATTATAACTAGTGACGTCTATACTGTAATACGCTTTTTCCGCTATTGTTTTAAATTCTGACACAGTCTTGAATATTGAATATTATATAAGTTGTAGTTAATTTGCTAGAGTGGTCAAGTGACATTGATTCGCATTTGCATTCGATTTAACACATTTGCACTTTGATCTTAGCTAAAATGCTGAGAAGCGATTACAAGGGAGATAATTGCTAAGCTTCCGCAAATATCTTCCTATGAATCTATAGGATATACTTAGCAGAGTACTTTTAATCTGCTACAACAATAATTAATTACTCTTTACCATTTCTGCTACTATGATGTAGAGCACTTATATAATTATAGTAAGGTAATTATGAAATAGTCCCAAGTTCAGAGGTGGTCTGCAAACGGGCTTATAATAAATAAAAGTTAAGTAGTAAAATAACAGCCTATGCATAATATACGTCTCAGGCTCCTCTCATTTCTGAAAGACAATTCAGGCACACTGCACATGTCTTCGTAAAATTTTACTCCACAGATATATGTAGGTTTCTTCACAATGCCTTCCTTTACCGCTGAGTACGTTGTGAATCAATACTTAAAATTGAAATTATTAATTGCCGGCGAGGAACGAGCTCAAGTTGGTCGCGTAGTACTGCGAAGTTTATAGCGAGTGCTTAGGCACGTCTCTTTATATATTTTTATACATGGTAGAGACATGCTGCAGTTATATTAGTAGTATAGTTGTAGCACGAATGGGTCGGCTCGACTGTGGAAGGACCACGTTCTCATAGAAAACCAGCGTAAAATAGTAGTTTAATACAACTGTGTTTCGTATGGTGAGTGTAGAGAACCGGAGACCCTTATAACTAGAAACGAGACATTCCATCTTACTCCTCACGGGTGACAACGCATCTGCATTTTGATTTGTAATCGAGGATAGATGTAGATGTCTATGGGCCGTAGCAACCACTTACCATCAGGTGGACTATGTGCTCGTTTGTAACCCTATCCTATAAAAAATATTATCTATGTATAAATAATAGGCAGTGAGAGATCCCATATTAGACCATTTATAGTTTCTTTCGTTTAAAGCTTGGTTCATTTTTGCAGATTACCATAGGCACTTTCCATCTGGTGGATTGTTCGATCGTTTGTCGCTCTTATATTATAATAAATCTACATATGCTTAGAGTGAAATAGAGATCTATTTAGTATTTAATTAAAAAGTCTAACGTGAAAACTGTAAAAATATAATATCATTTACGTAGTACCTACTAATTAATTTAGAATTTTTTGAGTAAACACGAATGCAAATTTTCTGTAATATTTTCTCTTGTACTGTAATGAACTTTAATTAAATCAATTTCTATGTTTTTTCTTAATACTTTATTTACGCGTTATTTTATTTTAAGCAATTAAAAGAAATTAGGTAAAAAAAGTAATATGAAAAAAATTACAAAATCATTGCGTCAAATATTACCAGATTACGATAATATTTTCGATTATATTATTACTTATACAACCTCATTGTATCATGTTTAGCCTTATTCAAAAATACTTTATAAAAATAGTTTCAGCTTTAAACTATACTCAGTTTCACGAAAGAAGTCCTGTGTAAATATACGAAGTGTTTACGTTATTATAATATGACTCTAATAATAAGTCTCTAAGATACGAAGTAAATTGTAAAGTGTGGAGTCTGATAGCAAATATTAAATTACTTCTACTTTTTAGTTAGAAGGACTCTCCTTAGCTATAGTTTAAATACAAGACCCCTCAAGACTATCAATAAAACACTTTTTGTAATGTGACGGATTAGTTCTTCCATTTAAGGACCATACTCCACCTGCAAAGTAAGTGAATTGATGAGTTTAGAGGCCTTTGCTCGGTGTGGAGAAATACTACACTTGGAATTTGCGGTCATTGTTTCATCATTGAGACGATTTTTTCTAAAATATTACTACAGTTTTTTTCGAAGGTCAATAAAATATTTCCGTAACATTTTCTTTTCTTTCCAGAGCCCTAATGTACGGCATAGCAGAGGATCTCTTGGCGAACTTCGGTCTATCAGGCAAGGAGTGCCTATTGCGAGCTATTTGTGAAGTTCATGCACATCCTTTAACAAATTTTGGATTCCTAGGAGAAGTAATGAAATTATTCTTTAGGTAAGCAAAATCAATGTTGTACAATAGTAGTAAAATAATAGTAACTTTTAAGAACTGACTGATTATGAATTACTCGGGGTAGTGTAAAAGGAAAGAAGTGTTGAGGCAAAGTATGATTGCCCATCCTGCAACTACCAGAATCTCTTCTCTCCATTCATCTATTAGGCAGTATAAAATAAAAATTAAATAATACTGTTGTCTAGATCGGTATTAGTTAAGCTATTAATAATAAATGCACTAAACCAATTAAAGGACACATGGCTCCAGCGTAATCAGCCTTTGCTTTTTTTAGCCCTTTTATAGACTTAGATTCGACTCTTTTCTTTTTCATAAGGAATTCCCAACCCTTCGCGGGCGGAACTTGTTCGGCAGAAGGAATCGATTTATACAAGGTGGCATTACTTCTCGTCGCTCTGGCAGGATTGCTACAGTTATGCGTTTGCTTTCACGGTATCCTCGTGGAGTCAACTGCGCTATGTCGCCAAAGCGTTCTGTGTCGAGCTCAACTGGCTCACTAACATCGCTCAGCTGGAGTACGCGGGTCTGGTCGGTCACCCTCGCAACTATGTCCGCCCGGGCTGTTGTTGCCTCAAAATATTGCGTGCGCTATGCTCTACATATACAATATCGTCGGATGGCTAGCCTATTCGCCTGTAACGGCGTCTCGTATAACGTACCGCACTACTCCTGAGTAGCCAAACCAACATAATGCATTAAACATGGGTAACTTTTTCTGGATAGAAGCCGTAGTACAATGATATTAAAATTCAAAATCATTTATTTATTTGTGTATACAGTGAGTTAGGTATTAGTAAAATTATAATTATGATCCTCGATCGATTTCGACCACGGCGACCTCTTCAACTCTGATCCTGTCGTCGGTGTACTCGTGGCGTACGCATGGCTAACATAGCCGATCTTATTTACAAATGTTCGCGCGCAATGCGGGCAGGTGAGCACACCATTACAGAAATTATAGTTAATCGCACAAGGTGGTTGTCCACCATGCTTACGCTTGCCCTTCCCAAGTTCAGAGAAAAAGATGCACTTTGCCGTACGCTGGTCTGACATTCGCGATAAGTGTCCACACCAACGGAGGGCTCTACGCAGCACTTTCGTATTCCAAATGCTATCAGACCAACGGGTGTTGAGAACTTTGCACAGACATTGCAAGTGGAAGCGATCCAGCGTCCGTATATGACGGCGGTAAACTGCCCATGACTCTGAAGAGTACAATATTTTAGACAGCACTACCGCCTTATAAATGTTAATTTTTGTAGCCAGCTTTAGGTCATGTGAACCAAAGACCTTGATTGACATGATTGCGATCCGACTGATGATTTCAGCATCAAGGTCACATTTTGATGTTATCGTGCTCCCCATATAACAAAAATACGGTAGGTGTCGTGTATTCCACCTTAGTGTGGTGTACAAATAATCATACGTGTAAAGGAAATATGCCAACTTTCTGACCAAATAACAATAAGCACGCGCTACAACGTAATGATAGAGACTGAGACAACGGCGTAGGGGGTAATGTCATAGGAAACATATAGTAATATCCATATAATAATCGGATTAGTAAGCTGAAGTGGCAATGGGCCGGCCATATAGCTCGAAGAACTGATAACCGATGGGGAAGAAAGGTTCTCGAGTGGCAGCCTCGTACCGGTAGGCGTAGTGTGGGGCGACCCCCCACTAGATGGAGTGACGACCTGGTAAGACGTACAGGAGGTCGATGGATGCAGGTGGCTCGGGACCGTGCTTTGTGGCATTGCTTGGGGGAGGCCTATGTTCAGCAGTGGACTTGTGAAGGGCTGTAATGATAATGATGATGATGATATAATAATCTGAATAAAAATCCCATACATTAATTGTAGGAAGCAGCACTAGTATAAGAATATTGGCTCCGCACACGTCAACCAAACTAATCGCGCAAGATAGATAAGCTTCCCCAAGTAATGCACGCCTCAAAGATTTTGGAAAGGCTTGACTGCCTTATTAGTGGTAGTCGTAAGCGCGACTGCAGATTATGTAGCCTAATCCTGGGTCGGGTAAAATCAGTTATGGAGTTTGGAAGTTGGCGTTGGTGTTATATTCCCGCGCCTCAGAAACACATAAAGCCGTTAGTCCTGCGCCTGATCTATCTCCGTCGTGTACAAGTCGTGAAAATCCTAGCCGCAGCCTGGAGTCAGGTAGTTGACATTGTTTCATCGCCGTGCTTGTGAAAACATGTAAAACTATTGGTCCTGCTCCTGATTACTTCTCGGTCGTGTCGGGTTTTTGTTGTATCGGAGTATAAGAGATGGAATTTGTACACTATAATCCTGCCCTGCGCATATGACGTGATCGAATTCGGTCTGGAAGACATTATTATTACTAAAAAGGATAGCAACGGATTCAAAAGGCTGTTAAAGAAGAAGATGTAATTGTACTTTCTTTAAAATGTCTCTGAATACAATATTTTTGACAAGCTGACTAAATAACCTGATGGTATCTACATTTGTCTTAACAGCCCTACTAAGTCCCCGTATTCCAGCCTTTTAGAAGAGTATGTTGAAGCACAGCGGGCTGGTGAATCTGGCGGTGAATGCTGGCCTTACTACCGCCTATGCCCGAAGAGCATATTTCAATCATCCTCCACTAACAAGTATTCGTAAGTAAATTATAAGATAAGTATAATATGCCGTAAGATGATTGACCGGGCAGTGCCAGTGTAAGAATATTCTTAGACTGCCACTGCCTGGCCGTTTTCCTACCTATACGTAGTTAAGCCATGCAGCAGTTATATTAGTAGTATGGTTGTAGCACGATTGGGTAGGCTCGACCGGGGAAGGACCACGCTCTCACAGAATACCAACGTAAAATAGTAGCTTAATGCTGCTGTGTTTCGTATGGTGAGTGTAGAGAACCGGAGACCCTTTTTACTGGAATTTTTATCTTATTCCTCACGGGTGATAACGCATGTGCATTTTGATTTGTAATCGAGGATAGATTTAGATATCTATGGGCCGCAGCAACCACTTACCATCAGGTGGACTGTGTGCTCGCTTGGCACCTTAACCTATAAAAAAATCTTAGGCGATTAATATTGAATAGCGAAAAAACATTAAAATGCAACCGAAGTAGTAGTTTTAAACATTTTGACCAAATAAAGAAGCAGTACTAGACTGTATAATAGTCTACCTAGTCTATTATAGTAGGAGTGTATTATAGTAAATGGACATTGCGTGAAGAAGTCTAGAATTGCAATCTCATGCGAATTGTTTGTGCGCAATCACTGCAAAGTCGAATAATTTTAGAGTAGTATTCATAGTTTGATGATTTGATGATTAATGATTTATTTCTTTCTTTCTTTAATTTCAGAGAAACCGCAGAAAATCTACACAGGCGGCAAGAACAAAAGAGCATTGATGAGAACAACATAGAAGTAAAAGCTATGTAGTAAATTTAAATTAGACAAGGTAAAAAGCCAGCAGCGTATCCCAAATGTAGTGCTAGTTTCCAACCAAAGTTGATTGAAAATTAGACTCTATTAAAATTATGGTTATTTTTTATTTATTTTTTGTTTCTAAATGCGAACGACAAAAAAAGTAAAAACTGTAGGTGCCCGTGTCATAAATCGTGTTTTTTTTTTAATTCTATGTGGGTGCCAGTATTATCAACCGGATTTTTTTTATATCTAAGTGCCATTGTATATTTAGTACATAACTTTGTACGTCTAGTTTAATTTGTTGTTTTTGTAAATTTATATTTGTTTAATTTTGTGATTAGAAAACTACAGTAGGTTGTACATTATCAACAATTTATTTATTTAAGGAACTGCAACTAAATACAAAGCTCCGTTATTTACAAATGGAATTATAATATTTACATTAAAAATTAACTTACTATTTATTTATTTTTCTTATTAACTTTCGCTAATGTTAGACTTTGTTATGACATGTGCGTGCAACTCTTACAAGTGATTAATGTAAAAGCTATTTATAAAAAAATAAACGTAATAAAATAATTTATCGAATACAGAAATATGTTTTACTTCACTACTTCTAAATATTAATATTTTATGTAAATATGCCGCAACATGAAATTAATTGAATGAGCGTAGATTGTGTGTAACTGGTGGGAATCACGACCGACTTCATTTTAACGTTTTTCGTCTAATTTCTTTGCATTGTATATCAGTACAGATTACAAGAGGATCATTATAGTCTTGGTGAACATAATCACTAAAGTTTATAGTTTCACGTACGTAGCAGATATAACATTGCTACTGTTAAACGCTTTTTTACCTATTACCAACAACTTTCAAACATTTTTGTGCAGACTATTTTCGATCTAATTACGTTGGAAAATAATCCGTTATTTGACAGAGACAGATTGTCTTTCAAAATTCAAGATGTAGCTTCTCACAGCGCGTGATGTCAATAATAAGGCATACATCGCCAGCTCGAGCCTACACGTCGTGATTAAGGTAGACGTGGGGTAGCGCGCTTATCCGCGCTCAATAGGTACTCGTAAATGCGAGTATCATGAGGCGAAGCCTCAAGCAGCCTGTGTTGCAAAGGGTTAAAACAAAACTCCTTGATTAAAAATATTAAAAAATCTAAGATCTGCGTGAAAATGAAATAGTGTGGCTTATCTATTTTGAGGAGCTCTCACCCCCTCCGACAACTTCGTGCACTATCTCTGCCACCATTCAACCCAACACCACATCACTAGAAAGTCTGAAACGCTAAGAAGGATTCCTGACTCTGTTATACAGAATTCCTTGATTTCATGAACATGTTGGAAGTTTAAAGCTAAGGTTTTGAAGCCATTGATGCATACTTCTTCGTAGATTTTACGTAACGTTTAAGGTATAACGCTTGACATTATCCATGTCAAAAGTGAAAAATGAGAATGTTTAGGCCACCTGTCTTTAGATTACAGAACTGTTTTGAACGTTCTATTAGTCCAGAAAGCCTGGGATTACGAATAATTGACACCTAGACTAAAGCAAGTGTTTTGTGTAATGTTCGGTTCGATCCCCTTGTTACATTGTTGATACTACATTGACACAAATAGCTTAACAATTTGGAAGAATGCCCACGTAGCTAAGACGTCAAAATCGTGAAATAATAATGAAACTTACATAACACTAACAGCCAATAATAGTACTATGTTTGGATGAAAAAAATATCGAGTCACTGTTTTACTTTCTGTGAGCTTTAATTGAACTGTTAGCGCCTAGTTTACTGAACCTCGGCTGAACCATGGAATAAATAGTTGGCTGAACTTTACAGCTAGGCAGTGTAGGTTACAGTTACAGTGTAGGTGTAAGGTATTTATGCGTTATTCAGTAATATAAGTTGATGACAGGCGGCGTCATATTGGTACGTGTACCTCCAACATGAAAAAGAAAATAGTCCTGTTCCACACTAAGAATCTATAAGGTCCATGTTTTTTGATTGGTTTTCATGGCAAACTAATGAAGTAGAATACCTTACAAGCCGAAACATAACAGTAGTTGCACTGCTGCTCAGAGACAGAAATGGGCAATAGGTTGCTATGAGAACGAATTCCTAGCCTGGTTTGTTACCAACCCAGAAACACCTCCCTGAAGGTAGTCCTGACCACCTAGCGAAATCATTTCTGTGATTATATCCGCCTGCCAAGCGTGGCAACGTGCTCCGTTACTACGTGCCTGGCGGTGAAGGAAAACATCGTGAGGAAACCTGCATGTCTGAGAAATAAGAAAAAATGTTTCGAAGACATGTTAAATTCGCCAACACGCATTGGGGCAGCGCGACGACATTTTCTTGCCCTAAAACCCTCTCAGAAATGAGAGGAGCCCAGCACTCAGCGGTGGGAACGTATGTAGGCTGTAACTAAGCGTTGCAACTATGGCCAATACCCCTTCATGAGCAATCTATTGCGCCCATGACCAGCTGTGGTCTTTAACAGACTGAGTGAATACTATAAAAAAGCAATAAAAGAGGTTTATTTCGTAAATTGATTCTTTTTAGAAATTTTGCCTGTTTGTCTGCTTGCACGCCCATCAAAGGAAACTGGCAGAACAAATAACGATAAAATATTTTTATTGGATAGCTTAAAGTCTATCTTAATGCTTCTCGCGCTGTTCATCGCTGTGCTCCTCGCGCTGCCACGATATCGCCCTGTCTGTCCGCATACTGCTCTATTCACAACTCGCGGTCCCTCCGCCTGCATTAGGTCGCTCGCGTTTGCAACACAATAGATGGTGAAGCTGTTGCAGCGTGCGAGCGATGCATATTTATTATAGCTAATTTTTTAAATTATTATTTATTAATGAATTTATAATACAGTGGTGTTACTTAATTCTAAACTCGCCAAACTTTTACGTTTGATGGCGGGAGGCGCTCTTTTACATAGCACATTATTATATTATATTAACATTTTATTTCAATTATACATAAAACGTATTACCAGAGTACATAGTTACTATACAGCAGCATATATTATTTTTATAACTACCTACTATCATAAAATTGAAAAAATTAAGTACGATAACAACTAAGTACATATATCTTACTTTACACACACATTCTTATAATACTCAACATTTAATTAGCCATTCTAAATTGTATTAGCTACATGACAACAAACAAGTTTCGTTATTTTACCGCGATGAGCGTGTACAATACGTTATCAATTCTTAAGACAATAGGTAGTGATTGTGCACTTTTCATGTACAGGTTGATTTCTATAGCAATTTATTTATTTTTAATAATTAGTTGATAATTAATTTTGTGTGTGTGTTTTTTTTTTTAATTTTACTGAGGTAATTGGAAAATTCGAAATATAGATTGTATAGATTGCACAGTAATATATAAACCTATGACATCTTGTTGTTATGTTAACTTTATAATCTTATATATATTCAACTTTATTTATATAAATTAAATACCTAATAATTGTATATTATATTGTTATGGTTTAATATACTATAATGAATCGTATTTAGTTCTATTAGCCACCTGTATAATGTTTTTTAATTTTCTCTTAAGTGATCTTTTACTAATTTTAACTTTTTCTCTTAATAGATCTGTTTTGTTAAACACTTTAGCTACCAAATACTTAGATGTTCTCTTACCATAATAGTGTGTCATTTTTAGTAGAACCAGTTTATTTTCTCTAATCCTATGTGTGTTGTACTTGTTTTTAACATTAACTTTATATTCATCATTATAATAATATTCCAGACCTACCAAATAATCTATTTTTTTATCTATGGGAATAATTTTACAAATGGGAAACAACTTATAGTCTTTGTTGCAATTATCTTTAACATTTTTACTAACTAGAGACTTAGCCAGTCTTATTAGTACGAGTATGTCGTAGTTGATATTTTTTAGATATGTAGTAAAGGTTAAGTAGTAGGCTAAGTATAAATGTCATAAAAAGAAATATACCTATGTTTTCGTCGTCGAGATAGCTTTTTTCTGTGTATTATTTACTTATATAATAATTTGGCAGAATAATGATGGTAGGTACACTATTTATGATTTTTAAATGACATATAACATGCTTCCGTACCGAGCACTCGGCTCGGATTGCGTGTGAGTTTGCGTGAGTGTGTGGACAGCCACTCGTGTTCATATTGTCAGTCCTTTGACTCGCGCCCAAAAAACCGACAAAACAGGGAGCGATTGGCATAACGAGGATCATTATGTGCGGCATGACGAGTACTGTGGCCACATTACGTGTCTGCCTCCTTTCCTCGCTGCTTCCCATACCACTCGACGAGTGTGTGGCCGAGGGGTAAAAACACAGCTAAATTTTAACTCATTCCGTTGAGTAGATTCACTTTTCACTTCACATTTGATAATCTTATATGAAATTATTTCTAATTTATTTTTATGTAATTTAACCGCTGTTGTAGAGACTTAAAAGCTTAAAACAATCGCATATTTTCTACGATGTCAGTGATGTTAACGAGTTGGCTTTTAAAATAGCAGCGGATAGAGGGCTAAAACTGACTCTGAGTCAAATCGTAAGAATTCCAAGAATCCACCATTATTCGTTTGTAAAAAGTTACTATGAGCATTTAGTTCTAGAAAAATCGTGTGGCCTTGGTGGTACGGATTGATGTAAAATCTGCAAACCGGCCGGAAGTGTTAAATATGCGAGAAAAAATCTGGTATAGCGATCACTAGCTTACTGCTTCCTTTTATTTTTCAGGTAAGTATCGTAAATTATTTTAATTATGTTTAATGTTTACGTTTACGTAACGTAATTAATTTTAATTATGTTTAATGTTTGAATAAGTTTTGAAAAGTTTTAATATAGTTAAAGCTCGCGTATATTGGATTTGGAGTTAGGACAGATAACTAAAACATAATTCCTGAACTACTACGGCTTAATTGTACATGAACTGAGATAAATCATTAATGAACGGTATTCAATAAAATATCTATGTATTTTTATATATCAATCATAACACCTTTCCACCTGCGCGCGCATTCTGTGATGAGTGCGTTCAATATTAAACCTTCAAGTGGATATTTAAAATTGTAGGCACAGAAAATATCACAAATTACTTGTCATATTATATTTACGTATTTATATACGATACGATACTGTATACAATCATTTTTGTAAAATAAAAAAATATCAAAATACAAATTTGATTCTTAAACTCTATTAAGTATAAATTCTATATTGCACCTCTATATTATGTCGTTATAATTATAAATATATAAATACAAAATCCAGAACAATAAATCGCTTTACCATTACGATATGAGAATAATCTAGGTAAAAGGTTGAAGTTAGCTAAGTCACAGACCTGCGTATGTTTAGTTGAATACAACCTCACTCACACATCGGAACTTGAAAAGCCCCTGACGGAAAGGGGCGTGAATTAGGACGGTTTCAACCTGACTACAATCTTCTATTTTAAGATCAAATCTCTGATATGATTAAGGTAAGATGCGTGCAGTGTTTGTGCGTTACACACTTTTGTAATTGGTCAATAAAACATTCGTGATATTCGTGACATATTTCAGCCGCAACATGCAATGATCGGATATTTATTTATGATGAATATAATGCTGGAGTCCGCTACAATAACAAAAAGGAGTTACTCGGATCAATCTGTTCGAGGATATATAACGGAGGTAGGTAAGTTTTTATATTCTTCCGTGGCTTATGTGACCTTTTGGACTTCTATAAAATTTAGTTCATTTTTGATTCGACATTAAATATAAACTAATAAAACAGTGACCTTTTAATACAAATTATTTATGTTTAAAGCCATACTTAATATTAAATGCATGTTACAAATATCTAATATTTACTAATTTCTTATATTTACACGCTACATATTGAATAAAACTTCCCAGTTATATCACAAACTACATTGCAGCGCTTAAAATGTAACTAATGTTGCAGAGAACATGTTGGTGGAACGAAGTATGCAAAGAAGAATTCCAAACACTATTCCGGTGTAAGTGTCCAGCTTGGTCTTACTGTCGAAGTCCTGGCAAATATTACAACGCTGTATGTTCTATGACTGAGACTGGATACATTTGGGACCAACCCAATTCACAATGGCGCGGTCAATAATATATCGAAGCTGAAGTATTAATATTCGAAAGATTCTCCCGATATTTCAATATTTAATATAATGTAATTATACGCCCTTAATATGCGAGAATGTATACTTATGTTTATATATGGTAAAATTATAATTACGGTGCGACAAAACGTCAGTCCGATATGCTAATTATATTAACAACGATTCTGAGACTGATTCATTTAAAAAGAAATAATTATGTATATAAAATTCGCCTTGTATTTTCGTATTCAAGTCAAGGACGATGCCATTATTTGTTCGTCACAATTTTGATGTCATTGTGATATTTTAAATCAAAAAATATTGACCAATTTTGTTGTAATTTGTAGTTATGCCAAATTAAACGAAAATTATTAAAGACTGCCTTTTGATTTTCTACAATTCACTAATATTGACCTTGAAATAGGATGGTTTGATTAGTTCATAACGAAAAAAAATCATATCGATAATGCGCATGCGTGTTAGAAGTTGCCGACGACCCAGCGCTAACAATCAATACACTCTTCAGAGTACAGCAAATGTAATCCAGCTGTAAAAGACGAAACCAACAAACCATACACAAAATGCACAACGTAATGTTGGTGATATTTTTATTTTTTTATGTGTCCAATATCTATTGCGAACCGGAAACCGTAAGAGATAATGTCGATTACTTCAGTTACGGTAACAATGAAGATGTTGTAAAGAATCCGGATATTCATATCGTAAGTGTTGTTAATTAGTATTTGATCAATTATTTATTTATTTTATTCTTTATTGCATCCTTAACAAAAGAATACAAAGGGCGGACTTAATGCCTTGAGGCATTCTCTACCAGTCAACCCATAACACGCCACAATTAATATTTCGTAAAATGTTACTGTGTACAAATTACATTGCAGCCTAAAGATGAGATAGTGTTGAGGCCTCAAGAAGTAAAAGATTGGCCTCAACAGTCGTTAAACGTAGGACAAATTACTGCTGTCTCCATAAATTCCTTAGGACAGCCCGTTATATTTCACAGAGCTGAAAGAGTATGGGACGAAAGGTAATTATTAGAGAAATTAATTATATACCTGAGCGATACACTACCTAACTATAAATTCAATTGCAGCACATTCAACGAGTCCAACGTTTATCAAAACCTGGATAAAGGGCCAATCATAGAGGATACAATCCTAGTGCTCGATGCTCACACGGGATCCGTGTTACACAGCTGGGGCGCGTATGCCTTTTATATGCCCCATGGTCTCACTGTTGATCATCATGACAACATCTGGGTTACTGATGTCGCAAAACATCAGGTTTTTAAAGTAAGTAATATTTTGTAAGCATTAATGTGAAGAGAATTATCCAAATAAACTTCAAAAATGTGTTGTATATGATATGTCTTCCTACATCCTCCTGGTACTAACCAAAAATGTTAGGGGATTTTTGGTGAGGAGTCAGGGAGGAAGTATGGGTTGACACAATCCTCTTGTTAATTTCTTCTGCGAACTATACTCTTTGCTGAGTTCTGGTTTGAAGGTTAAGGGAGACAGGATAAGTAGAGATTATGACGTTTTCCATGTTAATTCCCAGGAATTACAGCCCGTCTGAGAGCTCGTTAGCGATTCTGATATTATATATAAATATTGTTAAGAATATTGTAATGATACAATAATTATGTCGTTGAGAATTAACTTTGACAGTAAAGAGGTAGCTATAAAATATTACATAACTAGCAATAACAACAAACAATAATCAACGTCAACCGTTTATTTTATCGATTTTACATTTTGACAAAAAATAATATTTTTTAAAGGTAAAAGTAATAAAATGTTATAAAAATCCAATGGAGGTGCATGCAGTTTTAAATTTGAAGATCTTTACATGCATTATTATGTATTGTTACTCCTACATATAGCTACAATACTACACTATTATAGAAAAAGTCATCAAAAAACAATTAAAATTATTACGATCGTAATATTGTAAGATTCTTTAGGCAATAAAAATAAAGTAATCACAACAAAGCTTTTATTAATAAGGTTAATTAAATACGCGGTAAACGTTAATTTTGACTTCTAATATAGGGTGACTAAAATAATAAGTCACCTGTGGCAGTACGGGGTATTCCCCAAAATATTGCACTGCAAACTTCTCCATATAAAAATAATGTTACCATTAATATTACTAGAGCTATCATAATACGAAACATTACATGCCCTCGTTAACATGTACAGCTAACATTATTTTTTAATTCATTCAAACGGCCTGTCGAAAAAATACTGCTGAATGTAGACCTGTCTCCTAGTCTTTATTTGTCATAGTTGCCACACCTGGCAGAAGAGTGGTACAAACCGCTGTTTTTTATAATTTTGTGTTATTATCAGCAAGATGTTTCAGCCCCACTCATGTTGTGTTCTCTGTCGCCTCTTCGATAGCCACAGGATGATATAGAGTAGTGATCCGCTTCCGCCGCCGTCACTGCACGGCGGCTCTACATTATATTTACCTTAATACAATTTCTAAACTCAACATTTCATTACAGTACACGCCCAGTAATCGCAAATATCCCAGCTTGACGATCGGGGAAGCTTTTACAGCGGGTTATCCATACAGAAGGCGTGTCTTGCTATGCATGCCAACCTCCGTGGCAGTAGCGACTACAGGCGAAATATTTGTGGCTGACGGTTACTGCAACAACCAAATCTTGAAATTCAACGCTGCCGGCACTTTGCTGCGTGCAATCCCTTCGTTCTCAGACACGCTTACATTAAACCTTCCTCACAGTGTTACGTTATTAGAGCATTTGGACGTTGTATGCGTTGCTGATAGGGAGAATATGAGGATTGTGTGCCCAAAGGCCGGACTAAAGAGTTACATAGATATCATGGAACCTGCGACTATTATCGAAGACCCGACGCTAGGAAGAGTGTTTGCTGTCGCATCCCATGGAGATATTATTTATGCTGTTAATGGACCAACGTCACAGAATATAGCAGTTAGAGGCTTCACAGTCAACGCTGTATATGGTAATATTTTGGATACTTGGGAACCAACCACCGTAAGTCCACATTTGATTTTTTTCTATTTAATTATGTTATATACATATATATATGTGGATCACGTATCAGTAAATAAAATTGCCAATAGGCCGATTATATAGCTCGAAGGATCGAGAACCGTTGGGGGTAAAAAGGGGTTCGAGTGGCAGCCTCTTACCGGTAAGTGAAATGAAGGGCGGTCCCCCTCTAGATGCAGTGAAGACCCGGTAAGAAATACCGGAAGTCAATAAATACCGGTGGCTCAGGACTGTGTTTTGTGACATTCCTTTGGGGTGATCTATGTTTAGCTTGATTATCTTGATGTGTATGTCTTATGGACTAAGTTATTTATAATATCCAGACATTTTGAAAAATGCTCGACATGAGAGGGCATTACGATAAAAAGTATTGAAATAATAAAGCTGACTAGAGTAATAAAAAGATTCAAGTTAGGTTGGGCACTTTAGCTTACTGAAATTGTCTGGGCAATATAAATAGTGCCCTGATAAATCAATTGGTCCATAAAAATATACATGCGTATAGGTTATTATTATATATTTGGCAAATAGAATAACTTTTGTTAAAAATTACCAGTATGTCTTTAATTATAATATGTAGTTTACATAGGTAGATTTATTTCTCAGAAGCAACAGTAGTATTGGTTACGGACCACATAATTAAAAGCCACAAGTTTGAATCAACAACTCCTAACAAGCATTTTAATGTTACACGGAGTGATTAAGAGGAATATTAATTTTGTTAATTACTCCTTTAGAACTTTTCATTCTCTGAGTATATGAAATAGGTAAATAGATTCACAACTATAGCAGCCCGTTTAAGTTATAAGTATTCTGTTAATTTAATAAGAATTACAGCTGATAAAAATTTAAACGTGGTAGAGCCATGCTGCAGCTATATGGTTGTAGCGCGAATAAGTCCAAGTATATATATATATATATATATATATATATATATATATATATATATATATATATATATATATATATATATATTCTTTTATATTATATTATTATTATTATAAATTGTTTGTTGTATTATTAAATGTGTTGTTGAGATATCCTTTTAAGTAAATATATACCTGTGCCAAGATGTCCCGTTCTTCCGTAGAAAATTTCAATACTGATTACAGTGTTATTCTTATGAAGTCACTTTAAACTTTTACCAATGGTACGGAAAAACCCTAAAAAATAGTATAAGAATATAGCGTAATGACGTTTTGACGATTGTTTATATTCATCCATTGAAATTAAATATCGCCATCATTCAATAAAGTATATAAATACATAATATAGAATACTTATCTTTAAATGTTACATATATGACAATATCTGTAGTGTAATAGTTTGTTTGCACACCAAATAACAATAATACAGCTGTTATACAGCTGCTTTTTAGGCTTGTACAGCTACTGTACAACGCTACTAACGCATAAAGCTGTATAATTCATGCCAATTTTATTTACTTATAAGAACGGTATAATCGCATAAACAGACTCTATTATAAAAACAAACTTCAATATGGCTTGTTATACAACTTGCGTGCTGTTTGGGTTTTTACTATAAACGAGACATTGCATCTTAGTCCTCACGGCTGACAACGCATCTGCATTTTGATTCTTAATCGAGGATAAATGTAGTGTCTTTGGACCACAGCATCCACATACCATCGGGTGGACTGTTTGCTCGTTTGTCACGCTTATTCTATAATGTATTTTTTCAGGGTTTTACAAATCCGCATTCTCTGGCTGTAACGAGAAATGGATCTCACTTGTACGTTACGGAGATTGGACCGAACAAAATCTGGAAATTCGAGTTGACCGACGTATACGACAAAAAGTAGAAAAAAATTAAGGGTAGATACCAACGAGTATATTCATCAAGCTTCAGTCAAAAATACATTATCGTATTCATGCGATAGCGAATATAATTCGCGATTTCCATAATACGCTGTAGTAAGAAAAAAATATTGACTTATAATATTAAATAAAAATAATTATATACTATTACAGCTATTTATCAAGTCTTTTAAGCAATAGTGTCAATGCATATTATTTATTAGACTATTTACTCAGCACGTGTAGTTTGAATGCTCATTTTATACTTATAAAGACTATAGGTCTTTTTTAAACAATTTGAAAAAAAACAAGTATATTTAGTAAACAGTTCATAGGAGCTTAGTAGGCCACTTTTACTATTTGCTGATTATTTTTAATTGCTTCCAAACATTGAAGTAATATGTACTTGTACGTAGTACATAATAGCTCAATGCTTCCAAAGAAAGTATTTCAACGGTTGAATCATATAAGAGTAATGACTTGATATATATAATTTATAAACCGTTTACCATCTTATTACTTGTTTTTAATGGTTTATAATATTCATATCGTAACTAACAGAAGTTTGGATTTTCAAAAATTATGAGGTATTTAAAAAACAATTAATTTAAAGGATATTTACAAAGCAATGTGTATGCATTGCAATTCTGATAACTACATTTATTAGTTGTTTTAATGACAAAGCAACTGTGTGACGCCAAACCTTTTATACACAAAATAATTTAATAGATCTGTGACAATTTATAATTTAAAATGTATAGTACTCACAAATATTTAACAATGATATTATTTGGAATAGTATTGCAAAGAAATCAGTTTTATATAATTAAGCCATATTAAACTCAAAAATTTAAATGAAATAAAAACTATTACTCATAATATATTACAAAATTAATGAAATTGCTATAGATATAAAAATATTTACCTACTATTTGAAAAAAATGTTTTTATTATTGTTTACTTGCACCGCTGAAATCTTTATTAAGGTTATGTTTAAATAGTGTTTTAGAAATTTAGAGATATAAAAAAGAATGTTTTTTGGAAATAATAGAGTAACATGAGGATGCTGATTTTACGTCTAATATAATCACGCACAGAGTTAGGAAATATTGTGGCGTTTTTTCAAGTAACGTTTAATTAGGTATAGTAAATATTAACCCAATAATATAAAAAAACATGGTTTAATATGTATTGTCGTGTATATATATATTATATTTTTTGAAATACCAATATAATTTGGCTGGAAAGCAAAATTATTTGTATACAATACAAAAATAAATATATTTAAAATGATACTAAAATTTAATTTTTGTAAACAAAGATTTTTTTGTACATTCTTATTTGAAAACCGATAGAATGTACTTCTGTATTTCAATAATAATACAGATTCGGCAAGAAATAAATAACGATTTATACATAATAAATATAATAATTAATAAAACAAGTGCTCCGATGATGTAAACCTAAAGCTATTTGACAACTTAGGTGCCTTGAGAACTGTTGCATCAATTATCTGCTGGCTGCCGTCAAAATTTTCAAAAAAACATCGTAATATGAAGCGCATCAACATTATGTGAAGCAATTAATATAAGTTGTAAAATATACAACAGCGTTTGATGTATTATTTTTGGCAGAAGGTACAGCAGTCAATGCCACAATTAATAAAAAAATACACATACAAATATGGACCAAATATCGATTTGGTAAGTAACATTGTTCAGAAATGAGAATGACAAATACGTAAGAGATTTATGTTTAGAAGATAATTTGTGAAAATATTTATTATATTATATTTAACATATGAAAAATATTTCTTTTATTCCTCTAATACATATTACCTACATCCATACAATAGTAGAGAAATTATGGACACCGCTGGCAACGAAAACTAAACTTGAATGAATAACATTGAAAAGCTCACAAAATTATTATGTGTTGATCGAACACAGATTCCTCGGTTATTGTGAAGTTTACGGCGACCGCTTAGCCCTTGAGCTATCATGGCTCTAATAGTTGCTTCACCGTCATCATCACCATAACAGCTTATCACAGGCACTACTACTGAACTATAAATCGCTGTATTATATTTTACTTATGACTTTCCCAAGAAATGTCAAAGAGCGCGGTCCTGAGCCACCTGCATTCATCGACTTCCTGCATCTCTTACCAGGTCGTCATTGCATCCATTGGGTGGCCATCCCTAAACTTCGGTTACCGTTACGAGGCTCCCACCGGAGAACCTTGTTTTCCCATCGGTTGTCGGTTCTTAGAGCTATGTTGCCGGCCCATTGCCACTTTGGCTTTATAATCCGTTACAATCAAATGCCGTATATGTAAGAATTTAAGCAAGAAAATCTACTATAAACCAACTATCTTTTTGGAAGAGATGCTGTTGGTTTATGAGGACTTTTGTCCTAGTAAAACCACAGTTTACAAACAGCATAGTCTAGTAGAAGATGCTAGGCGGCTCAGAGAATAAACACACGCCTTATATGCAAGCAAACCAAGGTAGATCAATGATAGCACCAATGAAATCGTTAATTAGTACTCTTTTAATGTGTGCTACTGCTAATAAAAGAGTGCCGCTTTACCACGTACTTGGGCGGTGAACAAACGCATCGTAATAAAAATAAAATACAAATAAAAAATATAACATTTTGAGGAGAAATGAAGTCTGACGCACAGTCGCAACGCAGTGATCTTTATTCTACTCCAAATTCTTTTAGTAATGAGGGTAGACCAGTGCTTGACATACGAATACTGTTAAAGAAAATCCTCGCTTCGGGTATTTTTTTGATAGCCTCTCGTGCTTATGTATACTCTAAGGCCTCTCTTAAAAAACCATTAAGTGTAGAACAATCATATTCGAAGACGGACGATTAATGAAGTGAAAATGATTGGAGTCTCAACTACAAGTATTTTGAATATCCTCCATGACCACCATGTATGAAAAAAATCAGCTGAGAATGCTCTTGCTGCGAATTATTATGTGCGCTCGCGAGATTTTGAACCTCTGTGGCTAAAATAATGATGACGCCAAACTTAATTGTCCACTGGAAATGAAATTAGTTTACTTTTCTAATAAGGATTTAGAATAGGGTCCAAAATCTCGATGATTATATTGATTCAAACTTAAATTGGTCCGCATGAATACCAAAATTCAATAGCTTAGTTATGACTAAACTGAGTGCTCTAAATCACTATAGAATTTTCTTCCGGTCGACGGAGAAAATTCTGTGGTGATTTAGATTTAGAGTCTTTGCCCATTATTGATTATGCCGACATGCTTTATCCTGGACTGGTGACTGATGAAGACAAGCAGAACCTTTTCGTTAATACCTTCATTCCTTTTACCTTTTGTTTTTGCAAATTGGGTTGTAGCATATTTCCTCATCTCAATCTTATCTATAATAGTTTTATATTTTTAAATCAAAGTGGTTTCCGCTGCGTTTTCAATTTTATTCAATAACCACAGACGGTATATGGGACGTAAGATGTACATAATATACGTGATATATATACATAAGAACAGCAGCTACCTTTTTAACAGACTAACTCTTTAGAAAGTAGTTTTCTTCATTTCAGGCCGCAATGGAAAGAAAACACTTTAATATTTGATTAAAAAAGAACATCTGTTTTACTATCTTATAATAGGTACTAATACGAGTGGTAGCATAGGGGGGTCAAAATTCGACCGTATTTCATATTTTTTTGGACTTGGACATTAAACTAGCTGTATTTCACTTTTAATTGCACATTAATATACTAGTATATATATGAGATACAGTTATTGGAGCGGAGCGAGCTAACCAAGCGGAGCTCCCATGGCGCAAGAAAACGATTCTTTGAAATCTATCTCCTGCGTAACCGGTAGGCCAATTTACATAATTTTTTCGCCAATATTTGTAGCTCAACGCAGAAAAGGTTTGTAAACAATAAAAATCCGAATTTGATATTTTTTCTCTTTGACTATCTAATCAATTCGCTGATTTACATCTGCGCAATGTCACACCATTTGATTCAATCTTTTGTTGAAATAAAGATAGTTATGACTTCAGAACTATACTTCGCTCCGTTTATGATGCTAGCAAAAGGTTTTTACCTTTGCATCTGAATCGTCCCTAGTCTAATATACAATATAAAAAATAAACGGCTTTTTCCCTTGACAAACACTCCACACTATTGAAAAAGGAACATTTGAAATCACACAAAATTCACAGCTTATTGAGCCAATCTGCCATTAATTACATTTGTTGGCAACATTTAAAATACTTTGGCGAAAATTTCTACTCTATGCGACCGTTTTACCACAGAATATTAAGTGTTTAACATTGGCCTTAGAGTAATAACATACATAATATGCTTGTATTTTCTGAGACATAGGCAGAATAAATATAAACAATGTAGGTTTTGTTTTATGTATTTGTAACAAATATTATGTATTTTTAGCTTCCTGCTATCGAGTATGCCAAATCTCACGATTATCCGTGCGCGCAATATTCTTAAATATACGTATTATACGCGGTAGAGCCATGCTGCAGTTATATTAGTAGTATAGTTGTAGCACGAATGGGTCGGCTCGACCGGGGAAGGACCACGCTCTCACAGAATACCAGCGTGAAATAGTATCTTAATGTTGCTGTGGTTCGTATGGTGGGTGTAGAGAACCGGAGACCCATTTTACTGGAAACGAGGCATTCCATCTTAGTCCTCACGGCTGACAACGCATCTGCATTTTGATTCGTAATCGAGGATAGATGTAGATGTCTATGGGCCACAGTAACCACTTACCATCAGGTGGATTGTGTGCTCGTTTGACACCCTATCCTATAAAAAAAAAGGGTACAAATATTTTTATTTACGTATTAATATATATCTATAGGTAGATTAAGGAAAAAATATTTTTCAAAATTATTTACATTTCCACGAACTTATTTAGCACCATAATATGTAACGCTGGGTCATGTGCCAAAGTACCTGACTGCAACATGTGTGGTTGCAGGAAAACAGATTTTATATCTTTTATAATACTTGATGTGTCATGTAGGGGTGATGTAAGGTGATGTAAGAGCGTCGATGACGACAGTATCTCAAGTTATTAAGGCGCTTAAGCGAACAAAATTACTTGAGGTTCAAAATCCATCTTATACAAGAGGCGTAAACCGGGAGGTGACGATGTAAGAATATCCACTACCATAAATCATCCCGCGGCTATGGCAAGAGACGAATAGGACAACTGAAACAGCATATTCGTGATGAGAAATTAAAATAATTAAAAATAACGGTTGTCAGCTATGACAAATTTTCCCTGTAAGAAAATTTAAATACGACATCTATGTTCAGTAAAGGACTATTGATAGGCTGTAACAATAATGGTTAATACAAGAGCAGCAATCCGCCAGTAGTCAAGTTCCCACTAAGAATCTTGGCCATAAATAAAACGATGTGATAATTTGAAAAGTTTTTTCTCTTCATAACTTCTGTTATCAGTGAACGCAAATATTTCGTCCTAGTCCACCAGGAGATATTTTGGTTTAGATTCCCTCTGTCGCCTCTAAAAACATCCACGGGATGTTTTTGTATATGGGATATTCTTACATCGTCACTACACGGTTTACGGCTCTTGTATAAAATGGATTTGGAACTTCAAGTTATTTTGTTCACTTAGGCGCCTTAATAACTTGAGGATCCGTTGGGTTAAGCTGTTACTCATCATCGACGATCCGTTGAGTTAAGCTGTCGTCAAAATTTTTCAAACAAAATATTATAAAGCATAATTTCTTATTACTTGGCACTATTTCTTTAGTGAAATCACTACGAGTCGGAAAGGGACGCCCTAGAAAAAAGTTTATCGACCAAATTGGCGATATTTTGAAAATGGGCCACGTTAGAAGTACCCTTAACCGACGAGCATGTATGCGTAGATATATGGATGTAAAGGAGGCGAAAGAGGTATGTCAGGATCGTGCCAAATGGAAGTCCGTAGTCTCTGCCTACCCCTCTGGGTGACAGGCGTGAGTGTTTACTTGGCACTAGCAAAACTATTACCGAATAAGTAATTTTTTTATAGGAGAGGAGGCAAACGAGAAAGTTAGTCACCTACCATCAAGTGAGCCGCCTGCTCACCATGGTGGTAAGTGACTACCGTCGCCCATGAACAACTGCAACACCAAGGAAATTGCAGATGCGTTGCCAACCTTTTAAAAAAGAGTATGCTTTTCCTGAAAGGTCCCAAAGTAGTATCGGTCCGCAAAAATCTCTGGTAGTAGTCGATTCCACGAGGATGTTGTGCGAGAAAGAAGGCTTTTTCTAAGTCAGACGATGGTGGACCGCCAATCATTCAGATGGTATGGATGGTATCGCGAGTTTTGCCGCAATGTGCGATGGTAAAATTACGCGGCTGAAATTAGTCCGAACAGTTCCTCAGAGCACTCCCCGTGGTAGATGCGATTAAATACACAAGGGGATGCAACATCTCTTCGCAGTGCCAGTGAGTCAAGCCGATTAGAAAGAGCTCGGTCGCCGACGCTTCGAACCGCTCTGCGCTGGATGCGATCAAATGGAAGGAGCTGACGGTGGGGAGCCCCAGTCCAAAGATGAGAACAGTATTTCATATGAGGTGCCGAACCAACGCCTCGTAAAGTTGCAGGCGATGTGCCGGCATGAAATACTGTACCACTCTGCTGCAGACGCCAAGCTTTTAAAGGCCAATTTGGCCTTCTCTTCCAAGTGACTACGAAACTGCACGTCACTCGATTCAACGCCGAGGATGCCGATACTGGCTGAGGAAAAAGGGGAGTGCCTTGAAACTGAAGAGATACGACAAAAGGGTTCTTTTAACAAAGTCTCGACTTCAGACACATGTTTGTTCCGGTACTCGGCGACGTTTTCCCGAGAAATATTGGATTGCCGGTGTTTAAAGCATCACGAGTGTTGTCGTCCGCATAGCATTGAATGTTACCGGTTTTGAACATATCGTTGATATGCAAAAGAAACAGCGTTGGTGATAACACGCAGCCTTGTGGTGCACCAGTGTTAATAGGCTTGTAATCGAAGCGTGTAACTGTCTACCTACGACCTAGATGCTCCGATCCGCAGGAAAACTGATGATGCAGTTGCACAATTTCTCGGGAATCCCATAGGAAGGAAGCTTCGAAAGGAGTGCTTTGTTCCAAGCCCGATTGAAGGTCTTTGCTATGTCCACACTAACGCCCTGGACTCTGCTGCGACCCTGACGGAAAACGTACTAGCGGTCACTAAATAGCTGGTGATCCTCAAGGTTCAAAGTAACAAAGAGGTGATAGCGATAAACCCGTAGTTTTGAGCGGTCGCTTCTTTTAGGGATCGGGTGCACCAAAGCTGTCTTCCATGAGTTTGGGACTACGCCTAGGGAGTAGAAGTACCGGAAAAGACGCGTTAAAACCGTTGCCACTTCCGGAGCACACGTATTCAGCAGAATAGGTGGGACTCCATTAAACCCACTGGACTCGTTGACGTCCAGGGAGAGAAGTGCTTTGAGCACTGAGCGCCGTGTAAACAGCACATCCTGAATGGAGCACTCACAGATGATCGGCTTTGTCCTTTGCAGCATGAGCCAGTGTGAGTCGACCTCACTGTGCAGAGATAGTAGAGATGGCTGACAGAAGTTCCGTTGGACAGCCTAGGCGAGAAACATCTGTTCCCAAAGGAATACGAACTAGTTTCTCGCCTATTCTGCCGATGTACTCCGACTTTGCCTTGCCAATGACACTTTTGGAGGACTTAGAGGTGGATTTATACGTATTTTTAAGAGCACCAGTGTTTACATCCCGAGACGTTAATGCGTCAGCCCATGCCCGGTAGCACTCCTGCTTATGCAATGTAATTTCACAGGAGTAACCCAACCATGGCTGAGTTCTGCCTTTGATTGGCACCATAGATGATGGAGTAAATAGTTCCATTCAGCGACAGATTCAGTAACATTGTTGGGATCATCCGGCGAGGAGCAAACCCGACCTCAAGAAAAGGATGCAAAAAAGACCGCATCCTGTCCCAATCGGCTGACATATAGTGCCAAACACGGCGTCAACCTGTGGAACGCAACCGCGATGGAAGCGTGAGTGACACCGTACTCCGGATCAGACAATAGTCCGAAGATCCAAAAGAGGCATCGACGGAGACCTGATATCCGTCTGGGTGAGAGGTCAGCAGAAGGCCCAACAAGGAAGGTACATGATGCTCCACGTCTGGGATCCGCGTAGGCAAAGTAATCAGTTGTGTCAGACTACATGCCAAGGCAAAGTCAAAAACAGATCTACCCGCATGATCGTTTAAACGGGAACCAAGACATTCAGCGTTCAAATCAGCGCGCATCACGATCTCTGACCTGTTGTAGCACGGGGTCTGCAGCCATTTGGACGTGGTCGATCAGTCGGTCTGTATCGGCATTACCGCTATGGGACCATCACCCGTTGACGCTGGGATGGTCGTCGCTGTCTACGCGCAGCCATAGGATGGACAGGTCCGTACCTTCAAGACTGCCGAGGCGTAGAAAACATATGCCCTCTCTGACGTAGACACAAAAGCCAACCCAGGGCAAAAAGGAGTGTTCTAATTTGTACCCCGGGTAGGAGAGATAGGAAGTATAAGCCGGAGAGGACACCTGTGTCTTGGTTAGAAGGAGCAAAGCCGGCTTCGCCGTCTCCAGATGGTAGTGGACGGCGTAAAAGTTTGAAAGAAATCCTCTGATCTTGCAGAAATGGCCAGACAGTGTGGTGTGGTGGCCTTTATCTTATTGCTCCGCTCGTACCGTTCAGGTCGGAACGGAATTTCGTCCCCAAACACCCGGGGCAGCTTGAGCACCCACGCTCAGAAAAAGTAGGATAGCTTGGGCGTCGATGCTCAGCGAAGGAGTGTTCGTCATCAGGAGTGCCAGTACTCTCCTGGGGCAGTGTTCTATTTATCTGCGCTATCATGTTAAGAGGGAGAGGGGAATTGGACCTCCAGCCACCTACACTCACCAGGCGAAACCAACTCCAGGTGCAACCTGCAATACCAGTATAAATCAGAAGTTTACTTCTAAACTTCTGCTTTACACTGGTATTCTGCGAGATCATGGAGCCACCCTGTTCGACCCGATCCATCCGTGAGACAGCAAAAGCTGCCGCGTGGCTCTACTACATTATACCAGAAGAAAAACACCTACATTCATGGCGAGAATGGTAAATACTAGATAGTTATAATAATTTTTTCAAGAGCTAAGTACTAGCTAGGCATGGATAATACCACTCCTATCCTACATCAAAACATATTTAAGATACTATATGCAAGTCAATACTCAGTACTGACTTCTACTCAGTACTTACGGTGATACGCGTTTTTAATGGATTTGGTTTAGTTTTTTAACTTTTAATTGCCTACTTTTCGGGTGCTTTATAGCTCACATGGTGCTATAAAACAGGGGGGGGGGCTGAGGTGTTTGGCGTCCCGATGTCATATATAAATAAATAATGTAAATAAATTATTTCATAAAAATCAATTTGGTTTCACAAGGGGTCGCTTGACAACTGATGCTGGTGTTGAGCTGATTAAATATATATTTAATGCATGGGAGAATTCACAGGATGCTTTGGGTGTGTTCTGTGACCTATCCAAAGCCTTCGATTGTGTTCACCATGAAACATTAATCAGGAAACTTCAACACTACGGTGTAAGAAATGATGCTCTTAAATTAATTATTTCATATTTAAGTGACAGAACACAAAAAGTTGTTATTAATAGTATGAGTTCTTCCGGGTCCATTGTACAAATGGGCGTGCCTCAGGGCTCAATTCTCGGCCCTTTTCTGTTTCTTGTATATATTAATGACTTACCTTACATAGTAGGGGATAACCATGATATAGTATTATTTGCTGATGATACTTCATTAATTTTCAAATTAAAACGACAGTTATTAAATTACCACGAAGTAAATAATGCTATAGCTAAGTTAGTCAATTGGTTTAATGTTAATAATTTGCATTTGAATGGAACTAAAAGTAAATGTATGCAATTCTTAACTCCTAATGTTAAACATGTCAATACTAATGTGATTTTAAATGGGGAGGAACTTAGTCTTGTTGATACCACCATTTTTCTTGGAATCACACTGGACGCAAAGCTTCAATGGCTCCCCCATATATCAAAACTAGCTAGCAGACTTAGTTCTGCAGCATATGCTGTAAAAAAGATTAGAACTCTTACTAGTGTTGAAACAGCTAGAATAGTTTACTTTAGTTATTTCCATAGCATTATGTCGTACGGTATTTTGCTATGGGGACACGCGACTGACACTGAAATTATATTTATTTTACAGAAGAGGGCCATTAGAGCAATATATAATTTAAAACCAAAAGAGTCACTGAGACAAAAATTTAAGGAAATTAATATATTAACTCTGGCCTCTCAATACATTTATGAAAATGTAATGTACGTACACAAAAATAAAAGTAGTTTTGCGAAAATAAGTGATATTCATTCTGTAAATACTAGGAGCAGACACAAGCTGGTAGTACCAGTTACTCGACTCCACCGAATCAGTAATTCATTCTTGGGGCGATGTATACGCTTTTACAACAAAATCCCAGAAAATATACAAAATTTGTCATACACAAAGTTCAAAAATGTTATTAAACTAAGTTTGTATAAAAAGAGTTATTATAATATTAAGGAATTTATAGATGATAATAACCCCTGGGAAGGGTGATCGCTACCAAGCTATTTCTAATTTGTCTTGTGTTGTTGATTGTAAACATGATTGTAAGCTTTTATTAAAAAAAAATAGTCCCGCTGGGTTTCTTGCTGGTTCTTCTCAGGACAGAGGTTTCTTTTGCGAACCAGTGGTAAATTAAAAAAGTGACTTTCAATAAGTATTTTTATAATCTACATTGAATAAAAAAGTTTCTATTTCTATTTCTATTTCATAGTTAGACTGGCTACCTTAATTTATTGAATATAAATTTATAGTTCGATCTACGCAGAAAAAGCATACAGTGTCTTGAAGTCCGGCAGTGTTATGCTTGGTTTTGAATTTAATTTTAATAATTATAGGATCCAAAGCAGATCGTAGCTAATCTTTTGGGATTTGCATTGTTTAGATATATGGAATTATTGTAATAACTAACGAAAAATCTTAGTGATTTCTGTTTTTCTCAAATATTGTATCTCGCATTCTTTCACGCGTTCATGGTTCATTTGAAATTTAGATTTTGAATCATTGTATAATACGTACTTTTTACATTATTATTATTTCTTCGAGTTCGATGTTCTGTGAAGGTATGAAATTTTGATGTACTGTAGACTGCAGTGGCATATATAACGATTTGTGTCGTCCACTCATAATACTCGACCTTTTATTGTTAAAACTGAACCACAGCAACGGATGGTGCTGTTTAACAGCGGAAAAAGAGTAAAACGAAGTGAGTGCTATAAGTGCCTTGCCATTTATTACCTAAAAACGAACTTTTCAAATTCATAAGAGCTTAAAGCTAAATTTAGTAAAAAGGTTTCGACTTTAAAACACGAAATTAAAAACTGTACTGGTAAACTATAACTGTTTAAATATTTTACTGTATGTAAACGCAGTTTTTAAAATAATTAAACTATATCCGACAGTAATTTGTGTTCTATTAGTCATTATTCAACATTTATAATACATTTAAGAAATAGAAACATTCTGACTTAACATACACTTACATTACTGTAATAAATATTATACCTATGTTTAATATTTTCTTTTCTTCATGACTTTCATAAACAATACCATATCTGTAACAGAGAAAAATCATATTATTAATATTTTATACATAATATACCTATCCCGTTCAGAGAGGAAGGGAGGCGTGTCCAGCAGTGTATTCTTTTTTTTTTTAATGTTACCTCCACACTAGGATTTAAATGTATAAGTCGCGTGATCCGATCGTAGAATTTTATGAGATGAAATCTTAATTTATATAGAAATTACACGGAATCCCACATTTAATAAAATACAACCAAACAACTAAAAGTTAGGCAAATGATTTACTATTGCAGTACCATATGTAATACAAATCATACCTTGTTTTACGTCGCCGATCTCTAACAAACACCCGGTAATTGTTCTCAATTAAATGTTCGTTTTAATTGTCTATCGTTATCGGATTCGTTAAACAGTATACTGCTGGGTATAATGCTTTCTTTATAAATAGGATTTGCTTTAATCGCCACGCTTGGTAGGCCGAGTGGCTATAGCAGTATCAGATATTTCGAACTTATAACTCTGCTGTCTGATGAACATAAACCTCTTTTTTATCTTAAAAAAATACCCCCACACTAGGATCTCTTCTGTATCGTGGAGAAACTCGTAGTTTACACATACATAAATTGCACAAGGACCAACATCCAGTCCTGGAACAATTGTTTATAGGACATATATAAATACTTGTTCTATGCAAGATTCGAACTCATGGCTCTCAGCGCAGCAATTTAATGCTTAGTCGCGCGTCAATTATGCGCTACGGAACCGACCATCGGAGGTCATTTTCGTAAGAAACTTTTTATAGAACTTATAAGACGGAATGGTTGATGGATTACGCCGTCACCATAAAGCGGAAAATTTTCAATAAGAGCCTACCCGGGATATGCTTCAGTTTGAGCGAACTTTTACCAAGATAGACCTTTGAAGCGAATTTACGATCATACGCCTCAATTAGTTGTTGAATGTTTTAAGTTTTGTAAATCAATCGTATCATGATAATGACTTACTAATAAATATGACCATCACTACCGCCAACATGATCCACAGCCAACATTTCCAAGCACTACGGCTGTGTTCTTGGAGTCGCTCAGATTCCACTTTCAATGACATCACGTTACGATCCGTTAGGTCTGAAGATTTCTTCAAAGCCTGCAATTATAAGAAAATTCAACTTAAAACAATTTAGTAAACATATACAAACTTAAAATATTTTAAATCTAGATTTAATTTATATAGGACTGCAGAAGATGTATACTATTGCAATAACACATAAGCCAAATTATTTAACTAACATCTGTTCTAAAATATACATTTTAAAAAAATATAAAATATTATGATGAATTTGTAATTTTTTGAGACAAATAAAAATCTTTATTTGTCTCAAAAATTACAAATTCATCAACATAAACAAATCTTATTACGCTAGTTGGAGACAAAATGGTCTATGGCCCAGTGAATGTAGGAGACCCAGACCCTGGTATTCTGCCATAGCCTAAACATTCATGCATGGTAGTCTGCATATAGTAGTATTAGGTATCTTATCTTAAAATTATAATAAAATCTAAAATTTTGTACAGCAAAATAAAACCTTAACGTATATGTAGTTTTTGAAAGGGCCTTTTATTAAACAAACTTGTAGTCAGTTAGTGCTTACAAGTAAGTAGTTTTTGAAGATTATTAAATAAAAATTTGATTGGCAAGTGATCAATTAAAAATTATATCTCTATCTATGAAACACGAAATATACCTCAGTATCAGCTTTAATAATAGTACTGGCAATTTGCGACTGCTCTTTCAAGCTTTTAGTAAGCAACACCATATTTTCGGCCACCTTCTCTTGCATATTCTGATGATATTTGAGCAAGGAATCAATGTCTTCCTGGCTCGTACTGTTGCTGGTGAAGTTTGGTGCTTTAATAATATTCCGTTTACGTAATGCCTCATCACTATCTTCTGCAAAAAGATAATATTATATTTAAGTAATATTAACAGTTATTAAACAGTAACCGTGCAGTGGCGGTGTAAAAATATCCACTACCTCCTATCGCCCCGTGGGCGTCACGAGAGGCGACAGAGGAAACCAAGCAGGAGATGAGCAGCAGCATCTTTCTAAAAACAACTAGAAAATAAAAAACTGCTGTTGCCAATCCGCCTGTCGAGCGTGGCAAATATGGCAAATATAAATATAAAATTATGAGACAATCTATGGGGTGGTTTATGTTCAACAGTGGACTTCGATAGGCTTTATGAATGAATGAACAGTAATTATAATCAAATTTCTAATAAGTTCGAATTATTGATTAAAACTACTTTTACGGATTTTATCGCGTTTATTTTACTATTTTTTTTTAATTCCCGACGTTTCGGGCGCTTTCCAGCACCCACGGATACGCGGGACTGAGATGACTGACGTCCCGATGTCATTGTTAAACCCGGAGTACGTTCAGCTTTTTAGGGTTCCGTAGTCAACTAGGAACCCTTATAGTTTCGCCATGTCTGTCTGTCCGTCTGTCAGTCCTCGCTTAATCTCTGTGACCGTTAGCACTAGAAAGCTAAAATTTGGTACCAATATGTGTATCAATCACGCCGACAAATTGGTAAAATAAAAATTGGAAAAAAATGTTTTATTAGGGTAGCTCCCCTATATGTAAAGTGGGAAGTGATTTTTTTTTAATTTCAACCCTAACGTGTAATATATTGTTGGAAAGGTATTTAAAAATGAATAGGGGTTTACTAAAATCATTTTTTGATAATGTCAATAATTTCGGAAATAATCGCTCCAAAAGTAAAAAACAATGTGTCCCCCCCCCCTCTAACTTTTGAACCATAAGTTTAGAAAATATGAAAAAAAATTTTGACTTTCTAGGAAAATCATTTTGAACTTGGATGGAAACAAAAGTACCCACTACCGGGAGCAGTTGCAGGAGCGCGGAGCGCTGCTGAAGCGCGAACGTAATGGATACCCACCTTTAAACTCATAAGTGAGCGTGGCCCGACACGCTCTTGGCCGGTTTTTTAATTATTGTTTATGGTTGGTTGTATTAATTAAAAAAAAGCTGAAGGTACTCCGGGTTTAACAATGACATCGGGACGTCAGTCATCTCAGTCCCCCGCGACCATGGGTGCTGGAAAGCGCCCGAAACGTCGGGAATTAAAAAAAATAATAGTAAAATAATCGCGATAAAATCCGTAAAAGTAGTTTTAATCAATGTGTAGTGTTCGCGTAAATATAAGAAATCATTAAGTTCGAATTATTGAAATACAAGTTTATAATATTATTTTCGGTTAGCGTTACTACTACTATCTTAAAGGGAATCTACTATTTTAACTCTTTATCCATAAATCTATTGAATTGTAAACTTTACACATCTGTACAACAATTCCATATGTTGTGATAGAATATATTATCATTCGGCTTTATGGAATGTTTGTCTCCACTTATCTCGATATAGCCGTATATCATGTAAAAATTACGACACAAATCTGGATCAGAACAACGAATTTAAGTTTTATAATATTTTAAAGATATTTTGAGATATAAAACATGCAAAAAATTTTAGGGATGTATAACTAAGCAACAGTTTCCATGAGAGGATAGTAGCCTATAGGTATTTCAATGTTTGCTGGTTGAATGATTGGTCACTGAGGTAATCTTCTCTCCTCTTTTAACGCGGGGTATGGCTGTACCAAACTGGGAACTACTTTAACTACTCATCCTATAGCGAAAAATGTTTGTGCTAGATGGTTCATGGATACATAATTACAGTGGCAGAGACATGAGCGACCTGATACAACTTATCTTTTGTCTCGAGATGATGGCAATAGTGTCCTAGCATCTTAGGTAGTAGGATTATAAGACATTTAATTTAAAACGATCATGAAATCTTAAATCCTTACGTCGAAAATAAACAGATTTCATTTTATTGAATTAAGGGGAAATATTAAAAATACTACCACAAATGGCTTATCAAGATCCTCCGTTATGCCGAAAATATTGCAGCATTAGTTTTGAAATAAATATATGGTGAAGTTGAGGATTAATGTTAAGTACTATGTTAGACGAAAACACGATTCCGTAAAATTTTCTCATTAGAAAAAAATCCAAAGTTACCTCCAAGTTTAACAATAAACCGCTGTTATTATTATTATGTATATTATGGACGTTGTACGTCGGCGAAGCGCAACAGGCAAGCCCATTTCTGCAGTGATTTGTTGTGATAATCACTACATTTACTGTTGACTGTCTCGTTGGTCCCGTGGTTGTAGTAGTGCGACTGTTAATCATGAGGTTCTGGGTTCGAATCCCGGGTCGGGTGGTTGTGAGATCGACGTTAAGCAAGGTGTTTTGAAATGTGGACAGGAGGAACTTTTTATGGAAGGTGCGTTACCAGGGAACGTGTACAGCATTAGGAAGATTGTTCTTCCGCCTAGATCGGAAACGATTGTTCCGGTTAGTCTTCCTCGAAACGCTGGGCAAGCTCACCGTTGCGTACTTGTGGAAAGGGTAAACAATGACCTTCCATGGAAAGTAGCTCGAACCTTGGTCAGGACCACTGACATCTCAGGAGTACGTGTGCTGAACCTTTGCGACCGGGAACAGATTATAGAAAAAGGCACACTGATTGGTACTTGTGAGGAAGTGGATTGGTTACGTCGGTGCCAATATCTATCGAATATATTCTCGTCAAACGATGCTGACATAGGAAAGACTGGCTTAGTTCAACACAAAATAAACACAGGTGAAGAATTGCCTATCCGTCAGCGGCCAAGAAGATTGCCGGTAGCACGTGAAAAGGAAGTGGAAACCATGATTGAGGGAATGGTGAAGGATGGTGTTATTGAACCTTCATCTAGTCCATGGTGTTCACCCGTGGTACTGGTAAAGAAGAAGGATGGCAGCATGCAGTTTTGTGTTGACTACCGCCGTCTGAACGACGTTACTAAGAAGGATAGCTATCCCTTGCCAAGAATTGACGACACGCTGGACATGCTTACAGGAGTAAAGTGGTTTAGCACGCTGGACCTAAAAAGTGGCTACTGGCAAGTTGAAATTGACCCTAAGGACAAGGAGAAAACTGCGTTCTCGACGGGAAAGGGTCTGTGGCAATTTAAAGTAATTCCGTTTGGGTTGTGCAATGCTCCAGCAACGTTTGAAAGGCTGATGGAACTTGTACTTACCGGGCTAATTGGCGATGCCTGTCTGGTCTACTTGGATGACATCATCATCGTGGGCCGTACGTTTGAGGAACACCTTCAAAACCTGGAACGCGTGCTCATGAAGATTAAGAGTGCCAACCTCAAGTTGAGTCCGAAGAAATGTTCACTATTCAAACGGCAAGTCAACTTTTTGGGGTATGTAGTGTCGGAAGAAGGTATCCGCACGGATCCAGAGAAAATCGCAGCTGTAAAGGATTGGCCGGTTCCAAAAGACAAGACGCAGGTTAGAGCATTTTTGGGTTTGTGCTCCTACTATCGGCGATTTGTGAAGAACTTTGCAGATATAGCCAAACCTCTGCACAAGCTAACCGAGGAGAAGCGACATTTCTGCTGGGATGAAAGTTGCAATATCGCATTCCAGGAGCTCAAGGACCGTCTGTGCAAAACACCTATTTTGGGATACCCTGATGCAAGCAAAGAATTTATAGTTGACACAGACGCAAGTGATATAGGACTTGGCGGTGTGTTGTCTCAACGGAATGGTGACCAAGAGGTCGTGATAGCGTACTTCAGCAAGTCGTTGTCAAAACCGGAAAGGAACTATTGTGTCACAAGACGCGAATTGCTCGCTGTGGTAAAGTCGTTGCAGCATTTTAGCAAATATCTTATGGGACGAAAATTTCACTTAAGAACTGACCATGCTGCACTAAAACGGCTATTGCAGTTTAAAAATCCAGAAGGACAAGTTGCGAGGTGGATTGAACTACTGCAGGAATACAACTTTGAGATCGAACATCGCAGCGGAAAATCTCACGGCAACGCAGATGCATTGTCAAGAAGACCTTGTCCTGAAGATTGCAACCATTGTACTAGGCAAGAGAGTAAGGAAGAGGTATCCGTGAGGATGCTCAGGACGGACCACCTCGGCAACGAATGGAAGGACAGCTTACAACATGCATAGCAGGAAGATGCGGACATCAAGCCGATTCTGGAATGGATAAAGGCCAGTGCTCCCAAGCCTAAGTGGAGCGACGTCTCAGCAATGAGTTCGACCACTAAAAGCTATTAGGCCCAGTGGGACAGCTTGCTGCTTCAGCATGGAGTTCTGTGCCGTAAATGGGAAAATGTTAGGGGAGACAGCTGTCATTTGCAAATGGTTGTCCCTAAAGCTAAAGTACCGGATGTGCTACAGCTGTACCATAATGATTATTCAGGAGGCCATCTGGGAGTTAAACGAACTCTACTGAAGATCCGAGAACGGTTTTACTGGGTCCACTGTCGAAACGATGTCGAGGACTGGTGTCGCAAATGTACAAGTTGTGCGGCTGTAAAGGGACCTCAGACTCGTAGTAGAGGTGCACTGAAGTTGTACAATGTTGGTGCACCATGGGAGAGAATAGCCATTGACGTGGCGGGGCCGTTTCCGGAGAGTGAAAGCGGTAACAAGTATTTCATGGTTGTGATTGATTACTTCACTAAGTGGCCGGAAGTCTTCGCCATTCCAAATTAAGAAGCTTCAACAGTTGCAGATAAACTAGTTCATGAAGTCTTCTGTCGTTTTGGAGTACCTTTAGAGATTCACAGCGATCAAGGAAGGAATTTTGAGTCTCAAATATTCCAGGAAACTTGCCGAGTTATGGGTACTCATAAAACAAGAACGACTTCTTATCACCCGCAATCTGATGGAATGGTGGAACGATTTAATCAGACATTGGAGAGGTACCTAGCAAAAGTTGTAGACAATCGGCAACGAGATTGGGACAAGCACATACAACCGTTTTTGTTGTCATATCGAAGTTCTGTTCACGAAAGTACAGCAGTGACACCAGCTTTCGCAAACTTTGGAAGAGAATTACGGCTGACTGCAGACCTGATCACCGGGATACCACCTGATGCCCCACGCAGTATAACCGATTATGCAAATGACTTGCGGAACAAAATGAATGACATTTATGAGCACGTCAGACAATCGGGCCAGCAAATGTCTGAGAAAATGAAAACCCGGTACGACCGCAAAATGAACAATAAAGGGTTCAACGAAGGTTCATTAGTGTGGTTGCACAATCCAGTCCGCAGCAAAGGGAAATCTCCTAAGCTTCAAGCTAAATGGGACGGCCCGTACCGGATTGTAACCAGGATCAACGATGTGACCTACCGGATACAGAAAGGCGCAAGAGGGACTCCTAAGATCGTCCATGTGGATCGCTTGGCGCGTTATTATGGGACCGATAATGCTCGGGACGAGCATGTCTTAGGAGGGGGCAGTGTTGTGTGAATAAGTCAACTAGCGCCATCTAGTGTCAGGAACGAGAGCGAGGGGAGCTTTGCAGAGAATGACATCACAAATCTCTCAACCGACAGCGCCAAGTTTCTGGAAAGTCTATACTCGCACACTCGTCCCTTTGCGCGCATTTACCTGAATATTCGGGATGTTTCTTTGCTAATTTAAATAAATAGGCGCCGCAAGATGCGATCGAGGCAGAGTTGAACTCGGCGACACAAGCGAAGCTTCGGAGCGGAATTAAGTGAATTAGTGTGTTTAATTATTAGTGTTTTTAACTTAAATTTGTATAAAGTAAATTAAAGTGTTAATTTAGGTAATTCTATCGGCAATTTTTATTGTCACGAACCTAAAGCTGGTAACAATATTATACGGCTCCAATGATTTTCATGAAATTTAGTGTGCAGGGGGTTTCGGGGGCAATAAATCGATCTAGCTAGGATCGTTTTTAGAAAATGTCGTTTTATCCGTGTTTCAGGCGATGAAAACTGCTACAATATCATTAGAATACGAAGATAAATTTTACCGCTGTGTTAAATGTTATAATAGCTCAAATAGGATATCGGTTGATCCCGAAATCGTGGTACCCCGGTACGAAGGCAGATTATCTTCTGTTCGACTTTTTTTTCCTTTTTTTCAAGTTCCTTTCTTTTGTAAGAAAATCTATTATTCCGAACCCTCTTTTTAGTGTTTTTTTTAAAAACACGAAAAATTAAATTAAACTAATTGCACTGATGATTTTTTATTTAAATAACCAGTTCAGCTGTTTTTATTATGTCGGTAAGATCCAAAAACATTATTCATATTTCATCATTATGTAATTTGTATCTGAATATAATTTCCAAAAAAAATACCGAGCAAAGCTCGGTCATCCCAGTACTGTAAATAATAAATAATAATACTGTAGAAAAGTCATGTCTGTTATTCTAATATTTCCTGGAAAAAACAAGTCCAGGGGACAAAATAAAGGGCACTGAAGCCAAATTACTGGTTTTAAGAATTTTTGTCTGTCTGTCTGTGCATTCACGATTCACGCAAAAACTACAGGACAGATTTCCATGAAACTTTGTGTAGATAGTTAGAGACCCGGTGCAACTTATAGGCTACATTTCATTTAAAAAAGGAGGGTTAGTTATTTTTCTTCCTTTAGATGTTAATTTCTATTTTAAATAATTGATGTATTTCATTCGTGTACAAAGTATTGTATTATATGTATTTTTTTAAATAATTAACATATTTATAAACAAAGCCTCAAAAGACTAAAATTAGTTTTAACTGTTGCGTAATAAGTAATAACATGAACAACGCCAACAATCCGTTTTACTTTTTCAAAACAGTGCCATCTAACGTGAAATACAAAAAGGAGTACCATTTACATAACATTTTACCTCCAATTATTAATAAATGAATAATTCATAATGACTTAAAAATTCTAACGTTAATTTTATAGTACTTTCGTTATTTAATTTTAGTGGGAATTAATAAATTCTATAGTAACAATTACTACTTAAATAAATAATAGTGGCACTGAAAATAATCTGAGAAGTTTAATTTCTAATCCATAAAAAAGTTTTTAGTAGGTATTAGTTTTTTTATCTATAAATTAACTGATAAAAAGTGCAATTGTTGGAAAAATTTAAATAAATAGATTTTAATATGTGTATTGGCCAGATCTGAGAATTAATGATATATCATAAATTAATCGAAATTGTAGCATTTAATTAAATTTAACTCTGTTTGTTGACTATATCATGATACAGATTAACAACTCAACAAAATATTGCTATTTCTTCATGTTGTTATATCGTAAAATAATTTCATTACACACCGCTAGCAACGTTAACATCGTATTTCTACAGAAGCAGAATTGTTAATAGAATTGACATCACTTTATGAATAACTTATGTATTATATAAATGTGAACGGTTTTGTTGTGTGATTCGGCCACCCCAGTCGCACCTCAACTTATTGTCACTAAGTACTAGAGGGTACAGTTTTGGTTTTCTTAGTTTCTAACTCATAATAATCTACTTACTGCTAAATAAAATAATAATAAGTAAGTGATTAAATTAAAGTTTTCTATTGAATACTTGTTCTTGCAGCATCAAAAATTGTCAGACTTAAATATCCAGAGTGGTGGCCCCTGTTTGAATGGTTTATCGTTATTGCCATCTTTAGCAAAATGACTAATAAAACTATTCACAAAAGTGTGATTAAGAAAGGTCTTTAGTTGAATGTGTTGAGTGTCTATCAGCATAGCATATTAAGTACATAAGTTATTCTCCACTCATATTTTAATTGTAATTTGAAGTTTCGATTTACCACGTTCACGGTGGCGAAGGAAAATATCGCGAGGAAACCTGTATATCTGAGAGGTTAAAAAATATTTCGGAAATTATTTTAAGGTATATGTGAAGTCAGTGACATTGGAGTCAATTCAATCAACTCTTTTTTGTCCTAAAACTCGCTGCGGCCTGTGCTCAGTAATAGGATGTATGTAGGCTGCTACTTTTTTACTTTTAATAGGGTTATCCACTTCTGGTCATTGACTTCCCCCATTGTTTGTCAAATAGGCTGGATATTTGCAGTAGTATTCACACTTGGCAAGCACGTAGGCAACCCCAGCTTTTTATTACTTTGCGCTGTTATCAGGAAGATGCTGATGCTCTTCTGTTTCGGTTTATAATAACTAGATTATAGATTATAGACCATCTTTGAAATCCTTACTCATAAACTTAAATAGGTTATAGTTATCATTATTAACAGTATCAGTTAAAAAGTTAAAGTTACAGCCTCTATATATGTCGCACTTCTGGGTACAGGCCTCTTTTCATTTTTGAGAGGTTTAGGACAATGAAATGTCCGCGCTGCCCCAATGCGTGTTGGCGAATTTCACATATCTTCGAAATATGTTTTTTTCTTATTTCTTAGACGTGCAGGTCTCCTCAGGATGTTTTCCTTCACCGCCTAGTATGTGGTAAATCAGCACTTAAAATTGCAATTAACAATTTCATTGGTGTCGGCAGGGATGGAACCCGTGTTGCTCATGTACTATACAGTGATCAAGTAGCTTAGTGTACAGTATGAGTATAAGTGGTCTAAGTATAATCTTAACAAAGAAATTACATATTACTAACCCAATCCAAATAATTCAGATCGTAGTTCAACACCATACTTGGCAACTGTTTTCTGATGAATCTCCTGAGCAGAGGCTTCTGTGCTCACAGTAGCTATCCCATGTGATAGGAGCTGCACAGCTTCCAACTGGAAAAAAGTTAATAACTTTATTGTAAAAAAAAACTAAAAGTTACAAAAAATAAACAACAACACATAAATACCAGATTACTGTGATCAGATAGGATGTGACTTCGTGTATGCACATTTTGATATAGGATAAACGAATAACTACATTAGAAAGTGAATTAAAGAAATTTAATGATTATTTACAGCGAGAACTAACCATCTGAGCTACCATGGCTCTGTATGATCAATCTCAATGTAGATTATACCTAAGACCAATAAAGGAGTAAAGACAGAACAATCAGCTTGTAGAAATGAAGCATGCAATATGAAGATGGTAGCTCGGTAGTCCGTCGTGAGTGATTGGAAGCGAATGAGCATAAAAATTGCGAAATTATGATATGTTATAAATAGCTTCAAGAATAACTCCTTTTTTAAGACGAGCCTTCTGGGATTAATTTTCACATATTTTCTGTTTAATTTAAACAAAATGTTATGACTTAATTACTCGAAACCCAAATACTAAGCATTATTCTATTAGCATTGCAAGTGTAGAACAATTTTTAGAAATATGAATTTGATCTTACTTATTGATTATTTATTTTAGTGATTGTGGTATCAAAGGTACTTTTGTTACTAATATATAATATTAATGTGATGTAATTATATATTTTATGTATAAGTCTACTATTTTTTATTGTTTTAATGTAATATTTTGTTGTTTTCTGACTTACCACAATGCTGATTATACTATTTTTGGCACCTATCATATTATTTCTGCATGTCTGGTTGACTGATAGAGAATTCTAAAAGGGTGTATTTTTATTAAGTTGTCCTGTTGTAAACCTTTTTATTAAGGTGTTTTATACAATAAGTGTAAACAAATAAATATCTATTTATAAAAATATTTTCCTAAAATGTTTTGTCACTTAAAAGTTCTCACTATCACATTCCTACAACATATTTACACAAACAATTTTGAAAACATAATAAATAATGAAAAATTTATAGTACAGCCAACTTGCAGTGATACGAAAGGTCATTTACCTTAAAAACGACTGTGGAGTTGACAATCTATTATCTATCTCTTTCCATCTGGTATATTTGTCGTAATGTTTCGTTTGCCCGGCAAAAAGATGTCAGGGTCAAGACGGGTTCGCCAACATTCGAGAGACCATTTTAGTAATTGTTGTTAATTAATGTTATTTTGTTTTGTTGATAATTGTTTTTTATTAAGAGTGGTTAATGATGAAACCACAACCATGTACGTCAATAGATAAATCAACAGATTTTACTTCTCCGAAAAGAAATATCCAAAGGTATGTGTAGGAATAGGATATTATGAATGTTGTTTAGTAGTTTTAGCTAAAACTTGTTGGTTCGGAGTGTACTTTAAAGTTATCTTAAAGTTATTTAAAAAACAGCAACTGTAATAATAAAACTTTTCTTAATTCATTAAAGATGCATGTAAGTAAAGTAAGTTTTAATTTAATTTTTAATTTTAAGTGAATAGTTTTATTGTGAATGAAAAAATATGGTTAAATAATACCTACAATATAATACCTACAAATATGTTAACGAAACTTGGCCTAATGATAAAAACCCATACAGAAAAGAGATGGCACAGAAAGCGTTTATTTCATTTAAATCTACATTATACATTAATCTAAATTATAACAAAATTTATAAAGTCTATTCTTTTGGTTTTCTAGACATTTTTTAAAACTATCTTGTCTACTTATATATATATTATAATCTAACTATCAAAAAGTTACCAACCGCTGCTATTCCTAATAACAAGGCATTGGTTTTATTTACATTTGGTATCGCTTCTCGTTGGCTCTAGTTTAGTAAAAATTTTAATTGAAATAAAAAAAAATTGAGATTATTTACGCATATTAATTTTATCACTCCCTTGTTCATGTTTTCCTTACCAGTAATTCCTTAAATTAGGTCAGATTAAGAGTCTCCACTCTTAAATTTAATAAAACAGTATTTTTCTCTAGCACATATACACAAATTTTATGCTGTCCTTTTTTTATAGCAGAGTGGGCAAATGAGCACATGGCTCACATGATGGTAAGTGACCACCACCAACCATGTACAACTGCTGTGGAGTGACAGGTGCGTTGCCGGACTTTTAGAAAAAAGTAAATTGTTTTCTTGAAGGTACCTAAGTTCTATCGGTCCGGAAAAATCTCAGGTGGTAGTCGATTCCACAAGGAAGTTGTGCGAGGAAGAAAACTTCTTTTAAATTGCACAGTGGTAGACCACCAGTCATCCAGATGGCGTGGTATCAGGAGTTTTGCCGCTATGTGTGTTCACAAAATTTGACAGCTGGGATTAATCTGAACAATTCCTCAGAGCACTCCCCATGATAAATGCGAAAGAAAATGCAAAGGGATTCTACATCTCTTAGCAGCGCCAGTGAATCAAGCCGATTGTAAACCACTCACTCGTTGAAGATTTGTGCCACTCTGTGCTGGATATGGTCAAGTGGAAGGAGCTGGCGCTGACGAGCCCCAGCCCAAAGATGGGCACAGTATTCCTTGTGAGGCCGAACCGGCGCCTTGTAAAGTTGCAGGTGGTGTGCTGGCATGAAATGCTGTCCCAATCTGCACATAACTAGATATGTCAAGTCAGAGGTTATCGATACTGGCTGAAGCAACAAGGGGAGAGCCTTGAAACGAGAAGATATGACATAGGGGTTATTTTAGCAGTAAATGTTCAAACTTGTGTTCTGAGGATTAATTTAAACTAGATTAAATCGCCTCCAACTGAAACTTTGTTCAGAAAAGTCTCGACTACAGACACAAGCTTGTTTCGGTACTTGGCGATTTTTTCCCAAGAAATATTGGCACAGCTGTTGTATAGAGCATCACCAGTGCTGTCATCGGCATAGCAATGAATGCTACCAGTTTGCAACATATCATTGATATGCAGTAGAAACAGTGTTGGTGATAGCATGCAGCCTTATAGAACGCCAGCATTAATAGGCTTGTAATCGAAGCACGCACTCCCTGCAACGACCTATGCTTGGATTTGCAAGAAGCTGGTGATTCAATTGCACAATTTCTCTGGAAGCCCATAGGAAGGGAGCTTCGAAAGTAGTGCTTTGTGCAAAACCAGAATGAAGGCCTTAGCAATATCTAAACTAATATACTACTAATGATTGACATCAAGTCACATTGCCAACACTAGTCTTCACTTAATTTGTCGCAATTATTTACCACGATTCTGTCTTTAGTCTTTTGTTGATCTGGCTATTAAACAAATAGAATTCATATAAAAATAGATTCTAATATTTTAAACAAATGAAACAAGGAAAGGAGAATACCTTCTCAATAGGACTATTTAAATTTGCTGTTTGGATCAGCCCTTTTAAAAATGTCACACGTTTGGAATATTCATTTAACAAATCCTTTGATGGCTTACTGTAATAAATCGGAAATTAATCTTTAGCTCAGTTTATACTATATATATGACATACAGAAACTGAAGCTGGTTTCAATCAAAAATAATGTTAAATAACTCACTCTGGTGCGGTCTTTAATTCCGTTATCATTTCACTTAAAGCTTCCACGTATTTTTTCAATCTCCAGTTCCCATCCAGTGGTTCTTGTTTAGCAATTAATTCACATTTATTAAGTAACAGTCTTACGTTCATTTCTTCCTTCGATTTTTTAGGCACGGTTACAGAACTCATTTTTGTTTTACTAACTGTCATATTCGCTTAAATAACTCGGATTAAATTGAAACTTAATACATACTAAAATTAATTAAAATATTATTATACAAATTGAATTAAAATTTCTATTTACAAGTCAAATACTCAAATATTCAACTTCTAAGTTGCCAATTAGACATGTGTCAATCATGCATGATTCGTTCGTTTGAGCTGGAACACTTAAAAGTATTGATGGATCATTCATTTGTTTTTGAATGTACCAGTACAACCAATCACAAACAATTGACGGTACCTTTTTAACCGGCGATTTGTTTGAATTGTGAATGAGCCGCAAACCGACCGAATCCTGAAAGATCTGAATGAATTGTTTTAATGTAGGGTGTACCAGTGCAGTATAATCAGTGCACGCATTCGGAAATGTTGCCAAGTTAGGCGATATTTAGCTATTTAGGCTAGTTTTAAAGTAATCGAAGCGACCAAGATTGTGATTTTCTACTAGTCTCCGAGTAGGCTTTCTCAGAAAGAAGGCGATTGTAAAGGATATTTATTCTATAACCCTTTTATTAGAAAATAATAAAATGTAGATATTGCAACTGACTTCTTAAGTATTTTTTAATTCCTTTGTAGTCTACTTCTTATGCTTACAATCCTTATTCCTTGAATGAATAATATTGATGAATGATATAAAAAATATTTTACATTTAATTGTTTATTATATTTGATTGTGAGTACAATCAAATATAATAAACAATTAAATGTAAAATATTTTTTTATTTTACTTATATAATAATAAAAAACCCTTATATAATAAATACTCTTGATACCACCTGATACTCAGCTATAGGTAATCAGCTCAGCAGTCTGCATTGAGCAGTGTGCATTCGATTTGCTTTGCTTGTCTCTTGAAGTAGTTTAGTTTTCTGAAGGTTTCGTTCGTTTCTTCCTTATGTTTATTTTTAATAGCTTTTATATCATTCATCAATATTATTCATTCAAGGAATGATTGTAAGTATAAGAAGTAGACTACAAAGGAATTAAAAAATACTTAAGAAGTCAGTGCATCTATGAGTTAAAAATATCATTTCGTGGCAAAGGCGTATAAAAAAGGACTTTAAAAACACCTTAGTTTCGTGGGGTTTACTAAAAATAACACTTCAAAAGATTTCAAGGCAAATTATTTATTTAATATGATTTTCTTATAAGATAAACTTTTATCTTATAAGAAAATCATCATATTAAGTACTTTGTAGCAAATAAACATTACAATCCTTATTTTTAGACATGTGAAGCCTAAATTTTATAATATTAGATGAAAACAATATCTTCCTTTTACTAAAATTGCTGTTTTCAATGCTTTGCTTTGAAATAAATAGCGCCATCTTATTCGATCTATAGTTAAAGTCAATTCTTATTTTATCGAAATCAAACCAAAATGGATGAGACTCAAGGTGGTACGCTCAATAGATGCTAGATGGCCTAAATGCAAAGTAAATTTATAAGAATCGATGAAATTAAGTATAGTTATGAATGAAATTTAAAAATAAACAAATTTATTAAATCAATAAAATATATAATAATAACAATAATAAATAAAGTTAAAGTTAAATCAAATCAATTGAAATTTTTGTGTTTATGCCATCTAGCATCTTTTGGACTTACCACCTTGAAATTCCATAAATTTTTGTTCGATAAAATGCTTTATTACCTATAACATGCAGTAGACGGCGATGATAGCATTACAAAGTCATAAAAAATTTTTTCCCATTTGTTCCCAATGGATCTTACAGACACAGAGTACTGGATGGTACTGGAGCCAGAAAGGATCCATTTGAATGATCGATCCGAATGTACCGGTACGCGTGACGAAATGTACTAGAATGATCCGTTCGCTAGAAATGAGTGATCTACACATGTCTATTGCCAATGACAATATGATGACGTGCCATGCAGTGTTGTCAACTCAAATTATGTCCAATCTGTTCGTCCTGTAGCTATAATCCAATTCCGACGTATATTATTTTGTTCAGGAAAACTACAACAAGCCTGTTAATTTTTCAGGTATTCAATTACCACTGCACTGTGGAATACATATTGTTATTTCCTATAATAGTCGGTAATAATTTATAAAAAAGTTGGCAGCACCAAAAAATTTATGCCAAAATTTCGAATTGTTATTTTGTGCTTCTTGCAGAATGCCTTGTCACCGATAAAGAGTGGTATACTCCCCTTTAGGGGTATATGTGTTCTGTGGGTATACTTACGAATGAAAACACCCTACAACACTACACCGCACGATTTTTTTAAATGTTTGGAAGACTAAATTAACACTTAATTTTTATCATTATCACATTGGAATATATGACATATGAATGAATGAACGAATGCATTTTCTCTCTTCACAATAGGTATTCTTAGTGCTAAGTATAACAAAAGTGTCAGACAGGTATCTAAGTTGTGAGAGACTGGTGCCTGATGTAGGTATAAAAAACCTGTATTATAGGTTACCAGGGCTCCCCCGCGTATAGAGCAATAGTCCGAGGAATATAAATCAGTACGGAGATTATAATTAAGTAAATAAAATGAAATGCAGTAAATTTCACATCAATAGGTGTGTGTACTATGTTCAGAGTAGTTGTGCGTGTGTGCTAGTGTGCGCGCGTGCTTGTTGTGTGCGTGTGTGTGGGTGTGTTTGTGTGTGGGAGTGTGTGTGTGAGTGATTGGGCGCGTACCTGTCCTTGCGTGAGTTGGGATTAACATATAATTGCATTTTAAACCAAAATGAATACAAGAAAATATTAAGATTTCAACAAGATTACTATAAATTACATAGGCGACTTTAATAGGTTTTCAGTCGCTTCATAGTCTAAAGTTTTCAGATATTTAGTAAGAACAGATTTGCAGTTCGATTTAGCTTACGCTCGATGATATGCAGGGTCGACCTTGAAAGTGCCTATAAGAAAAGGAGAAAGATTATTTGTTAATCGGGAACTATGAAAGGATTTATCGAAGGAGCGTGATTGTCTTTTAAATCGATAAAAATCAAAGATTATCACGAGGAAAAGTATTCAGAAGTGTTTGAAAGATGGTTTGATGATTTATTGAGAAAGTTGAGAAAGTTGCTGAATAATGCATGTAACCATGACACCACTGAAAATTGGGCGAATGTAGTAGAAAGGACTAAACAATTAAATATTATCGGACTAGGAACGAGATATCGCTTTCAATAATATAAGAGAACAATCCTTAATTATCCATGTCTGTGAAGATTCGTCATCAGATAAAGTGAGTATCGCAGTAGGTGATAAATAATTTTGTAAAATAAACTTTTAAATACAACTTATTTGGTTGTATAATTTTTGATTTCCAAAATAATGCTCACCAAGTTTATTTTAAGCTTTCTACTTAGGATTGTAGTATACAGGTATTCTAATTTTTTTAACCCCTCAATCCCAATAAAAATCACATGCAGTCGAATGCTCCTGGCAAATCCCCAGCGGTCGCACGCGACCTCACCCACTCGCAGCACTCTAAACCATTAAAACTTATATTTAGAGACTACTTTTCTATTAAGAAGTTTGACATGGTAAAATCTATACAAAATTCACTATATAAAAGTCAGGTTTTACTTCATTACAAAAAGACTATTGTATTTTGATAACAAAAGCAAAACATGCCAAACGAATGTCGAAAGCGTGAAAATCACAATTATTTCAATATAATATATTACCCGAAATTATTTACGTAAAAAGATAAATTGTATTACAACAAAAACTTTAATCACAATTTTATAATAAAACACTAGAAAAATTCAAAATTCAACACAATAACATTCACGCGAAAATGGTGTACGAAATGAACGTACATTATAAAATAAATATCTATAGGACTTGACTTTTTATTGCACTAGAGGATAGAAAATTTCACAATTTTTTTTATAATTAAACTTTTCATTTTGTCTCTGTTGGGAGAAGGAAAATAAAAACATTTTTAATATTATTTTAAGAGAAGGAAAATAAAACGCTTTTTTTAATTATTATTTTCTAACCCGAAAGAAGTCAAAAAAGAGCAAAATGATCTGCGGTGGTTGCCGTCTATTACTGTACACAGATTGTTCCTTACATTGCCACACTTGTGATATCACCTATGATATGTGCCACTATCACCATGAATGCCTAAATATATACAAGGAGCAGTTTGTATCGCTTTCAAAGAATTTCGTTCTTCTTGGACTTGCCCTATATGTGTGAATATAACAAGACGTGTAAAAACTAACTTAATCACACCTGTACGTCACAATCAGGTGCCATCTATCGAACAGTCTATGGACCTATCGTGCGATATTCTAAACAAAAGTGAGGCGCACATACCATCAGATTCGGTCTCCATCGAGAAATTTAATGAACTGCTTAATACTAGCAATTTGTGGCGTAATGAAATCTAACATAACGAGTATTAACGAAGAAATTAAGAATGATGTGAACTCTAACTTTATGAGTATTAGAAAAGAAATTAAAAATACCTTAAGTGAGATCCAAACTGAAATTAAGTCTCTCCGAGAGGAGCATGCCACCCTAAGACAAAATGTTTCTAATATAAACATTGAATTATCGTCCCTTCAAAACTCCATTCAATTTCAATCTGACGAACATGGTACTTTGAAACAAAGAGTCGATGAAATCGCACGTGTTGCTAGTGAAAAGACCACATCATCAACTGCAATACTACGGTACAGAATCGACTCCCTGGAATAACAAGCCAGACAGACAAATATTGAAATCTGTAACGTAAAAATGAAAACCTTATAGGTATCATCGAAGCCATTGGAACAGCGATCCGCTTCCGCATTTCAAAGGCAGACATAGTGTCGACATATCGGGTTTCTCAGGCACACAACACAAATAATAGACAGAGGGACAATATAATTGCAGCATACGTAAAGCAAAATCACTGAGGTCTGATCAGCTCGGCATTCAGGGTCAATCTACCACTATATATTTGAATGAACACCTTACACTACAGAAGAAACTGTTATTTCTTAACTGTCGGGACGTTGCAAAGGAACTTCATTACAAGTATTGCTCGATCAAAAACTTAGCTATTCTTGTTAGAGAGAAATACGACAGTCCAGCACTGGTCATCCGAGGAAAAGACGACCCCAAAAAACTTCGAATCACTTAAAAGAAGCGACTGTACTCATTCGATAAGTTTAGTCGTAATTATATTTATAACGTTTTATTACCTTTTTATGTATTTGATTGATTTCCTCATCAGCACTGACTGCAGTTTTCTCAATACTAGTTTAAAAGAACAAATGAGCGACTTACCCGTCTGTCTGAGCATTCAAGAACATTTCTCACTATTTTTCAATTTTAAAATTATAACACAAATCTTATTCTCATCAGATACTAACCTTCTACTGTACAATAAGGCACAAATGTATGCTAAAAATAGCTCGTGTTGAAACTAAACACTGTCTTAGCAAAACGAACATAATACAATGCTCTTCTTTTTTAAATGAATAACACGACTCAAACAAATCATCTTAGTATTTATTATCAAAATTTTAGAGGTATAAGGACCAAATTAAAGATAATTGACATAAATATCTTATCTAATAATTATGATGTTATTGTACTCACTGAGACCTGGCTGCTTCCAGACATTGGGAATGGCGAATTTATAGATCGGAGGTCCACCAACAGGATGGTGGTGATGTTCTGGTGGCGGTGCTGCGTGGACTGATACCTGCTATATTTAACACCTCAAACCCGGATAAATCTCATCATCTTGAATGTTTACTGGTCGTAATTCCTAGTACAAGACAAATTAGGAAACATGTAATTAGTGCAGCGTATATTCCGCCTCGCAGCTCCCCGGATATATATGAAAAACATTTTCACCTATTACTTGATTGCCTTAATGATCCTCTTATTGATGGCTTTTATGTGATTGGTGATTATAATATTCCTGATATGACATTAGTTCCATCATCATCCTCCACTTCTGATTATTGTAACCAACCTTTACCGTTGAATGGATCTGGATCCGCCTATACACATTCCTTATTGTTGAATTTTATGGCATTTCTAAATGCATCGCAATATAATGGAATCTTTAATTCTAATGATAAACTACTGGACCTTTTCGTCTCTAACACCTCATCTACTATTAGAGCCCCAACGGATCCACTACTTCCTCCTGATTCCCATCATCTACCTTTCATTGCGATTACTCACATGCATCAGACGTATTAACTAATGAAAAGGCGTCCCTTAACCAAGTATAACTTCCATAAAGCAGATTTTTACCTCATTAATTACAAGCTTGAAAAAACAAATTGGACGGAACTACTGCAAACGCTTCCATCTGAAGCCTGCATTGAAACTTTTTATATGACCATAGATGATATCATAAAACAACATGCACCACGTTCTAGTTTTCACCCCGGAGAATTTCCTGTCTGGTTTTCACGTCCTCTGATTAAAACATTTAAATGTAAACAAAAAGCCTGGACTAAGTGGAAGAAATATAAAAACCCAAGTGGCTATGTACAATTTTCCCGATACATTCAAGGTCGACTGTAAACAATGCTATCGTAGGTATATGGATACTGTAGAGGAAAATATAACTAAAAATATAAAACACTTTTGGACCTATGTATCGAGTCGCAAAACTGAGACTAAAATTCCGTCTACTTTGCATTACCATAACCTTAAATCTAGCGACCCCGAGACGGTTGGTAATATGTTCTCTGACTTCTTTCCATCAGTGTTTGAGCCCTCTCCCCCTTCTCTTTCGCATTGGCAGCCTCCATCTTGTACTTTAAGTCACGATATTTTTTACCAACTTTTATGAACTGGAGTTATATTTGCATGTTTCCACCTCATAGGGAAAAACACCCTCTGACAAACACTTATTATAGATAATGTGCAAAGGCTTATTAATATTTTCAGCAGTTTGAAAAAGAGTGGAAGAAAGCCATCTGGAACAGGACCCTTGGAAGTGTCTAAATTTTTGAGTTCATTTAGAATTTCAGTTTGAACGTATTCAAGTTTTAATAATCAATATTAAAACTTGAATCTCCTTCAGAGTTTAAAATACCAAGAACTTTAAATCAATTTTTCTGTAAAAAGGATCTTCCTATACTTATTTGGCATTAATTAATATTTTAAAGATAATAACTTTTTTTTAGTAAACAGTTTACATGAAGATACACTTATGGAAATTGTAAATATTTTAAGCATTCATGTAAGTAAACAGTATTAAATAAAAGTAATATTATTTTCCCTCAACCCAATACAGTATTTTCCAATCTACATTATTAAAATGAATTACCTTCGTTATAATATTGGTACCTTAATTCATTATCAAGCCGTTTGATTAAGGAATGTTATGAAAACAAAAGCTTGGCAGATTTAACATATAAATCGCTTGATTTGTGGTCGATCCTGTTGTTGACTTACTGCCGTCGACTAGTGGTTAAAATCCCGTAGAAATAGTAAACCCTCCAATTTCTAAACAATCATCAATAGTAAGTATTACAACCAGAAAATATTGTGTCCGTAACAAAGTTTTGGTCATTAAACGGCTTTTTGGGTTTTAGGAAAAGACTTCAGAGTACACCTCCGAACGTTGCGAAAGAAATAGAAGCACACGGAAAAAAGTAGGCGTTTATCGAAAAAAGTAGCTAAACTATAAAATATTACTGCAGAACTTAAAACGAAGTTTTCTATAAGTGAAGAAGATGGGGATCTATTGGAATCGGTGGACCCTAATAATGGAGAATTCTTGAAAAAAATGTTTACCCCGCCTACAGTCGTGGAAAATAAAAATATTCACCATCTTTACGCAATAATTCGTTCTTTGCTTGTAATTTATTAGTCTTTGGGCTTACAAGTATGTACGACAACAATTTAATACATGTCTGCTTCATCCATCCACACTTACCACATAGTATAAAGTGTAGATGCAAACTCAGGGCGTACAACAGAATCATTAGAGTGCACAAAATTAGTGGCATAGAACAAAAAACCGAACTGTATTATGCAGTAAGGATCGATGAGATGGCTATAAGGAGGCACGTCCAATGGGATGGAACAAAATGTATATGTATATATATATATATATGTATATATATATATACATATATATATATATATATATATATATATATATATATATATATATATATATATATATATATATATATATATATATATATATATATATATATAAACATATACATTTTGTTCCGCGGCGGCCACGTTATTGCCAATCTTCGCCTGCCCCTAGGGTTGGCACTTTGAATGCGGTTTATGCGCGAACTCAAATAGTTTTTTTTCTTTTTTATGTAGCCGATCGTGTCCCATTTTTTAATTGGAAAGACATTGTGCCTAGTCCTGCCAACCGATTATCCGCCAAGGCGGCCGATCTCATTGAGATCAACCACTGCGCAGGACTTGTTTTTAGTGTCCGAGTGCATGCACATTACACAAGTGTACTCTCTAATCCTTCACCCCCTAATTCCAATGAAACGGCAGACCAACACGACCGAACAAAGATCAGGCGCAGGACCAACGGCTTAACTGCATGCAAAAAGGAAAGACATTTAGGAAATGCCCATTCATCAAAGATGAGCAGATATAATCTTTGAAAGACGTATTGCAAAAAACTGAATTTCCGAAATTCATAAAGAAGGGGTTTTCCACTATTCTGACTAGATAATTAAAGATTGCGGACACCCAGCCGCGCTTGCAGATTGTAAATGGTACTAATTCCTGCAGACACTACCACAAGGTACTTTTAAGTTAGTTCCGTAATTTTCTAAAACGTCAAAACGAAAAGGGATCTCAGCTGAATTAAGTGCCATGAAATTAGATAGCAAACGTCAAATTTTAGTAGATACGCAAACGTCACATTTCAAACAGCTTGTCTCTGCGCAAAAATTGAAGCTTTCAACCTAATCTGATAGTCTAAAATTAGCTGTGATTTCCCAATCCCTTTCCGTTTTGACGTTTTAGAAAACTATAAACCCTAAAATTATCTTTATTTGTGTCTGGTCGAATCAGCATAAAGTATCCAAAATGAAAGCCAAATAGTAGTTTTTATTGAGTTACAAATAAAATAAAAAAACCTAACAAAAATACTTTAATTTTTATTATTCTCATCTCTTTGGGTTTTGACAACCCTAGGCAGTCCCAAGAAATGTATGAAACTAACTTCAGACGGGTTCCAAATTTTGCCTGCTTATTTATTTTAGACAAATCAACTCTATGGATATGGATATTAAGTTCAATTTTGCTCGAAATTTTATTTAGTATGACAAATACACTTGTAGACAACTAGGCAGGTACCTATATTATTGATAAATACAAGGCAGGCGAAGATAGGAAACAATGCCCAAACTTCGCCTGTTGCAGTTGCGTCGTTTTCCAGTCATTTGTAGTATGTGTTATTAAGTATTGATGGTCTATAGTTTTAGTCCTAAATAAAACGAAATGTTTTTCATTTGGTGTCCCTTAAAATACTCCAAAAAATGAGAGAAAGATAGAAAAATATATCAAAAACCAGGCGAAGTTAGGGGGCTCGGTGGTAGTTGTGGGGTAAGTTTTTCCTCACACTTGTAACTAAATATAGTGACCTATTTTTTGTCTCTTTTTGCGACATGCTTAGCCTGTGTCTTTAGCATTCTCTGTCTTGTTGTACGAGTACGTTGTAGACAGTGGGTTCTACAATTCTAAGTCAAATACGGTTTGAGAGTTTTCCACTTTTTTCGCGTTCTACCACACGCGTCATATTATGCTCTTCCTTTGTCAATTTATTTTAACGTCAGTTTATATTAACTGACTCTTTTTATATTCGAACGAACCCTATTCGCTCGAAAGAATACGTGACATTATTTATATTTGATTTATTCAAATATAAAAACAGATATAAAAATTTCGACTCTTCGTTGTAGGATAATATCCCAATTATTATGGCTACTGACCTATAAGTAGGACAGTGGAAATAAAAAAATATTTTAGATTAAACTAATAATATTTACTATTGTGATTTGTAGTGACGAAAAAGTGTGCTTTTACAGAAAAATAATACGGCAATAACAAATCGTAGCCGTGTAGTCCACTGCCCCATATCTTCCCGTGGGTGTCGTAGGAGGCGACAGAGGAAGACAGGCGAGAGATAGGCAGCAGCATCTTCCTAATAACAACAATAATATAATAAAAAACTGCGGTTGTCAACCCGCTCGCCACGCGTGGCAACTATGACAAATATCCCCCCATGAGTAACGACGCAAACAAACGGCCCCCAGTCCCGGGCAGCCCCGCTATTCCTGGTTACGGTGGTGACCATGGTAACAGCGGGGCAGGGGGTGCTAAGAATCTCCAGTGGAGGTTCGGTTGCCACCTATGACGACTCGACCTGGCACCCTGAGGACTGACGAGAAGATACTAGAGTTGGAAAAAGAGGTAGACAAGTTGCGCTGGCATATTATTGGATTATCCGAGGTCCGAAGAGAGGGGGAGGACACGGTAATCCTCGATTCTGGCAACTTGTTCTAGCACCGGGAGGGCGATCATCTGTCCCAAGGAGGTGTCGGATTTATCGTCCACAAGTCTCTCGTCAATAACGTTGTAAAGATTGGGAGTGTGTCGACGAGGGTCGCGTACCTGATACTCAGAATCACCAAACGGTATTCGCTGAAGGTCATACAGGTTTGCGCACCAACCTTGGCACATCCCGATGAGGAGGTGGAGGAAATGTATGAGGATATTTCTAGAGCCATGCATTCCTCCAAAACTCACTACACGGTGTTGATGCGAGACTTCAACGCAAAAATAGGCACAGGAGAAAGCAGTGAGCTGAAGTTAGGGAAATTTGTGGTAGGGCAACGGAACCGTAGGGGCCAGTAGCTGGCCGACTTTATGAAGAAAGAGGGACTCATTATGATGAACTCTTTTTCCAGAAGCGGCCCCACAGGAAGTGAACCTGGTCGTGCCCCACAGGTTCGACAAAAAATGAGATTGACTTCATTATGACGACCAGACGCCAACTGTTCAGTGATGTCTCAGTGATCGCAAGGTTGAAAACTGGTAGCGACCACCAAATGATTAGAGGCACACTTAACCTAAACGTTAAGTTGGAGAGAATGTGGAAGAAATGAAGTCAACGCTCCGTCCCCCTTGTGCTCCAATCCAGAACCCCGAAACCTTTTAGCTCGAGTTACATAACCGCTTTCAGTGCCTAGAAGATTGCAATGCAGTGGACGATATGTATGACAAGCTCGTGGAAACTGTTCATGCGATTGGAGCTAAGTTCTGCAAGACCGGCCGCAGAAGAACACAAAAGCTCTCCGATCACACTCTTAATCTCATGGCTGTTAGACGGGAGATGAAGCTGCAATCGTCAATAGATTTGACAGCATACAGGCAACTGAACAGACAGATCTCCAAATGCATGCAGCGAGACTTACGCAACTTTAATACTGCTCGTATTGAAGAAGCGATCGAGCGGAACCAGGGCTCCAAAGTCTTTGCCAGGTCTGCCGGAAAGAGCCAACTGTCAAAGCTGAAGACTGAGTTTGGCAGCATCGTTTCCGGGACACCCGAGATTCTGAGTGAGATTGAGAGGTTCTATGGACAGCTGTACACATCATCGTTGGAGCTACAAGCAAGTGTGAGTAACGATCCAAGAGCAAGTCTTATCCGGCACTATTCCGATGATATCCCGGACGTCAGTCTGAGCGAGATTAGAATGGCTCTCCAGCACCTTAAAAACGGCAAGTCCCCGGGCGAGGATGGAATTACAGGGGAGCTTCTGAAAGCGGGTGGAAAGCCGATACTTGAAGTCATTAAGAGGCTTTAATTCCGTCCTCCATGGTGGCACTACTCCGGAGGAGTGGAGCAGAAGTGCGGTGGTCTTGTTTTTCAAAGGTGACAACGCCCTCTTGAAGAACTACAGATCGATATCCCTTCTAAGCCACGTCTACGTGCTGTTTTCGAGAGTCATTACGAATCGTCTCGCACGCAGACTCAACGACTTCCAGCCTCCCGAACAATCCCGTTTCCGAAAAGGCTTTAGTACCATAGACCACATACATACCCTTCGGCAAATTGTACAGAAGTCCGAGGAGTACAATCTGCCACTTTACCTGGCGTATGTGGACTATGAGAAAGCCTTTGAATTCGTCGAAATTTGGACGGTGCTACAATCTCTTTAGCGATACCAAGTTGACTGTCGGTATATTGAAGTGCTGAAGTGTTTGTGTAGTAAGGCTACGATGGCTATCCGAGTACAGAATCAGAGTACGAAACGTATCCAACTGCAGAGAGGTGTAAGACAGGGTGACGTTATTTCCCCGAAACTCTTCACCGCTGCATTGGAAGACGTTTTCATGCTACTGGACTGGAAAGGATACGATATTAACATCAATGGCGGGTACATCACTCACCTTCGATTTGCCGACGAGATAGTCCTTATGGTAGAATCACTGGAGAACTTAAGCACCATGCTCAATGACCTCAATAGTGCCTCCCAATGGATAAGTCTTAAAATGAACATGGAAAAAATAAAGATCATGTTTAATGTCCATGTCACACCTATGCCAGTCGTTGTTGGGACCACTATGATCAGTGTTGCCATATATACAGATTACCCCGTATTTATACAGATTTTCGGTGTGTGATACAGATTAGCACTGGATACAGATTTTTATACAGAGTTTTCTAACTCTATTGATTGGGTTACCATAATATTCAACTTAAAACAGAACGAAGCAAAATAAGTAACTAGATACCGCGTTACACACATCATTGCATGATTCTGTTCTTTATGGTTAATTTATTTTTTCACAACGTAATTGGTGAGTACGGCAGAATTACAAGTGTATTATATAATATGTATATATAAAATATGTATGACTGAAAATAATAAATTTATTATATGTTCGTTTGTTGCAAATGTTTGAGTTTTAATAAGTTGTTTGCTTAAATTAATGTGTTCAATTTTGCTATATAAAATATTAAGTGTATAGTATATATTTTATACTTGGTAGAGCCACGCGCAATGAGTTAGCTCAACCGGGGAAGGACCACGCTCTCACAGAATACAAGCGTAAAATACCTGCTTAGTACTGCTGTGCTTTGTATGGTGAGTGTAGAAATCCGGAGACCCTTTTTTACTGGAAACGAATCATTCCATCTTAGTCCTCAAGCGTGACAACGCTTCTGCGTTTTGAGTCTTAAGCGAGGATAAATGTAGATGTCTATGGTCCACAGCATCCACTTACCATCGGTGTACTGTGTGCTCGTGTGTCCCCCTTGTTCTATTTTTTTTAATAACGATATCCAAACCTTATTAGCTTATCACGTTAGTAGTTATTCCTTGATTTTGTTTATTATATTATACAGATTTTATACAGATTTTAAGTTTAAATAGCATACAGATTTAACACAGATTTTAGCAGTTTCTAATACAGATAAAAGGTTCAAGGCATCTGGCAACACTGACTATGCTCGAAGTTGTTGACGAGTACGTTTACCTGGGAGAAATAGTCCGACTAGGTAAGTCCAACTTCGACCGAGAGGTCCATTGACGGATTCAACTCGGCTGGGCAGCGTTCGGGAAATTACGACACATCTTCTCGTCAGGTATACCTCAAAACCTGAAAACTAAGTTGTGACAACCAGTGCGTGTTGCCAGTGATGACCTACGGAACTGAGACGTGGTCCTTCACTGCTTGCCGTATGAGGATGCTCAAAGTCGCTCAGCGAGCTATGGAGATGGCTATGTTCGGTGTTTTTCTGCGTAATAAACCTAGAAATGAGGATATCCGCAGTAGAACCAGAGTGAGAGTGAGAGTGAGCGAAATAGCCCAACGGATTAGTAAGCTGAAGTGGCAATAGGCCGGCCATATAGCTCGAAGAACCGATAACCGATGGGGAAAAAAGGTTCTCGAGTGGCAGCCTCGTACCGGTAGGCGTAGTGTAGGGCGACCCCCCACTAGATGGAGTGACGACCTGGTAAGACATGCAGGAAGTCGATGGATGCAGGTGGCTCCAGGACCGTGCTTTGTGTCATACCTTGGGGGAGGCCTATGTTCAGCAGTGGACTTGTGAAGGGCTGTAATGATGATGATGATTTGAAAATTCGATATAATCAGTTATAAATACTGGTGTACTCTTTACAGTACAGTGGGACGGATAGTACAAGTTTTTAGTAGGATTATAATATAAATAAGGAGTCCAATCGCATATGCTAAAATAGTAAGCTTTCAAGCCTTGTGTGAAGAAAAATACTTGCATAGAACATTGATCCGTAAGATTATATACATATATATATATATATATATATATATATATATATATATATTCTCTTACGGATCAATTGTGTGTGTGTGTGTGTGTGATATTCAAGTGCTTTGAAGACTTGCCAGTATTTAGTTTCGGCACTTGTTCGTCGTACTTGCAAGTAAATATCTGTATTGTAAAAACCTGGTCGTGTAAATACGCACCTTCCCTACTAGCTCGCATTAACTGTCAGCTAAGTTAGCCTAACTTCTTCTTAGTCTTCCAAAAACTCATATTGCAATGTGTAACATATTGTGAATAATTTTTATCACATCAATCTCATCATACAAGGCTGAACTTCTAAAATTTCTTTAACTTGTATGTACTAAATTAAAAAAATCAAATTGAAAAGTTTACTGTCATTGTGCTGTTGTCATTGTCAATCATCCGGCAAAACTGTTTTTAAAAAGTGATATCATATTTTGAAAAACCTACATTATTTTCTCACATAAAGAAATCAATAACTTAATAATATGGTAAGATAATTGCGCTACATATAGTTTTTGTCGCAATAAGTAACTCAGTTGCTAAATTTATTAGGTTAGTTACATCTTGCTTGGTCATTCATGTCTAATACAACGATTTTTATTTTATATTTTAATAGGCTCGGCGTTATGATACACGTACAACAATATTTTCACCCGAAGGTAATTATTGCAAGATTGGTCAAACTTAATTAAACCAAAAAAAAAAAATGCATTTTAACATGATTGTAATTTCCTCCAGGGCGCCTGTATCAGGTTGAATATGCAATGGAAGCTATCAGTCATGCCGGAACATCGCTCGGTATTCTGGCTACAGATGGAATATTACTTGCGGCAGAACGTCGGAATACCAACAAGCTGCTTGATGAAGTTTTCTTCTCTGAAAAAATTTACAGATTAAATGACGACATGGTGTGTTCTGTCGCTGGGATTACGTCAGATGCGAATGTTTTAACTAACGAGTTACGTCTCATTGCTCAGAGGTATCTACTACAATATGGAGAATCAATCCCATGTGAACAACTTGTGTCTTGGCTTTGTGATGTTAAACAAGCATATACACAATATGGAGGTAAATTATTGTTAGTATTTCATGTGCCTAATTATGATCAGAGTGTGAAAATTTCACAGTATGACACATGGTATTTTTACGTGGTAGAGTCACGCTGCGGCTATATTAGTTCTCGCACGAATGGGTCGGCTTAACAGGTGTAGAACCATGCATAATATATGCATGTATAATGTATATATAGCAGCTAAAGACTGGCAACGAGGCATTTCATCTTAATCTTCAGGGGTAACGCATGCATCTGAATTTTGATTTTTAATCGAGGATAAATGTAGATATCTATAGATCAGCTTCCACTTAACATCAAGTGGACAGTTTGGTCGTTTCTCACCGAAGGTCTATAAAAAAATTACTTTAAGCTATTTGCCATGTATTTAACAGACAGTTTAAAAATTGTAATGGGTACTAAATATCACACTTGTAGATATTAAAATATTTGTCAATCATATTGAAATATATAATCCGCAACTTAAAGTCCTTGGCATTATCAGGCTATTATCATATTAAAGGCACAGGAATATATTTCTTACTAAATTGGTATTTTTAATTAAGCTAGTATATTTTTAATGTAGTGCTTAAATTCTTTTAATTACATGTAAAAATTGAATGCCTTCTGAACTCTGTCATCATCAACAACTTCATTACCATTGCAGTCCTACAAGTCTACTGCTGAATGTAGACCATTCGCAACAAGCATTGTCTTGAGCTCACACATCAACTTATGTGGCCATAGACTTCTTGCTTATCTTATCTGATTGTCACTCCGTCTAGTGATGAAGACCTTACACTGCACTTTCTAGTATGAGGCTGTCACTAAACGAATTCTTATCCCAACCATGACTAACCAAACAATAATATGGTATCTTTAAACTATTTCTTTTAGGTAAGAGGCCGTTTGGTGTATCCATTTTGTACATGGGCTGGGATAAACACTATGGCTACCAATTATATCAATCTGATCCCAGTGGTAACTATGGAGGATGGAAGGCCACATGTATTGGCAACAATAGTGCTGTAAGTTGTACTTTGGGATTTCATTACAATTATATTATTATACCGTTTTGTAAAGTTAGTTATTAAAATTTAAATTTTATAGGCTGCTGTATCGAGTCTTAAGCAGGAGTACAAAGAGAATGAAACAACCCTGGCAGAAGCAAAAGCCTTGGCAATTAAGGTCCTTAGTAAGACTCTTGATATGACCAAGCTCACACCAGAGAAAGGTAATACATTAGAAAATATTTGTGATCTTTTATTGACACAAAATAAAAAATATTTATTGGCGTAAAGCAGATATATTACAAACATTTTATTTCTGCTGCCAAATAGTAGTGTATGCAGAAGAAGGTAGAAAGGTCTTCAGAGGTGACAACACATCTGTAGTCTTCCTTCTTTGAAGTTGGTAGCACATATCCATAGATTGCAGTAGCCATTAACCATCTGACCTTTTCCTAAAAAGGGCAAAAACTGCTTTAGAAAGACCAAATCCCCTAACCATGGTAGAACTGATAGTAAAATTTTACAACAGCTTTAGAAAGACCGAATTTACTATCCATGGTAGAGCCGATGCTTCAATTTTACAACAACTGATTTAGAATGACCAAATCCTGTAGCCATGGTAGAACCAATGATTAAATTTTATAACAGCGGCTTTAGAAATACCAAATCCCGTAGCCATGGTAGAACCGGGGATTAAATTTTACAACTGCTTTAGAAAGAACAAATGTAGCCAATGTAGAACCAATCATTACATATAAGAGTGAGAGTATCCTTTCTATACAAATTTCAAGTCTTAAACATGCCTCTGTGTTCTTGTCACACTCTGTTGGACATTGTCAGGGCATTTTTTGGTGATAATTTATCAACAAAAAATCTATCTATATCATGCCTACACTATCATATTCATGATTATTGACAAGATTTACCAAAAAAAAAATGGGATTCATCATTTTCAAATTATATTCTACTAGCTGACCAGGCAGACATTGTTCTGCCCTTTCCGATGACCCTATGTCCAATAAAAATTCTTAAATTCACAATAAAATATATTGAGCGTCACTAATCGGGATAAAAACTATCCTATCTCTCAAGATAGTCAGAACTGCACACAGTGTGCAAATTTAAGTTAGTTGCGAAATTCCGTGATGAACTCCCCACCTACTGGTTGGGAGTTCATCGCAGACAAACAATGTGACATGTAATTTTTATAAATAAAGATAATGTAAATGTAAGTCTGTTAAGTAGGAAGAAGAGGATTCTGTTAATGGTACAAAACATCTGGTACTATAATAGTCCAATTGCCTCCTTGTATGTAAGAGGCTCAGTGTTGTAAGAGGCGATGCTTGGAAAAGCTAGAAAGATCTCATGGTATCCTGTGGATGATGGTATACCATCTCAAGCCAGATATACAAAATCAGACTGACTAAAGGTAGCAGCAGCAACCATCAGAGGAGTGTAGAGGGGAAAGACTTATGAGTCAATTTCAATAAAATTGTACGTAACAAAATAAACACAATGGAATTTGTTACACAAAAGAAGATATGTTACACAAAATCATTTATAAAGCAGTATTCATATGGGTTACTTAGAAAATAAGAACACCACTATTCATTTTTAAATACTTTTCCGGATTTTCTACGGGAGAGAGTTGGGGGAGAGAAGCACTACGCCACTCAACGTAGTACAGTCGAGGGTAGCCCGGTCGACGGAGTTTATAAATAAACATTAATATGTGATATTTTTTTCATTATTTCTAAATGTGCGATTTTTTTGTGAAGCTTAACAAAAAAAAAATATAAATTTCGTTTAATGCTTTATAGCTGTTATGAACGATTATATTCGAAGAAGTGCGTTTATGAGCACATTTAAAGTCATAAAACTATATGAAATCTTTAGGTGAGACATTTTCCATATTTTTTTATAAATCCGCCATAAAAACGTATATTTTAGAAAAAATTATCGAAATTGAACGATTTTTTGTTTTTCTAGAGCCAAAAAACGAAGGGACCGCAATAGTATAAAATTACCATAAGAAAGTACCTAAACGAACGATAGAAGGCAAACACGAAGACAAAAACATAATCCTTTAATGATTTCTTAAATTTACGCGAACACTACACATTGAATAAAACTATTATTTACGGATTTTATCGCGTTTAAACGCGCGCAAATCCGTAAATAATAGTTTTATTCAATAATCCTTTAAAGCAAAAACAGAAATAAAAACTTGCACTACGTTTGTATAAAGAGGTCGTGCTTACCCCTTCGCCAGTAATTATACATACATAACGTAAATTGCAAAACATAAAATCTAAGAGCAACGTAAATTATTAACAGATGTCGATGCCGTAACATGACATAACATAAACACTCACGCCTACTACCACTACACAAGACTTCCATTTGGCACGATCCTGACATACCTCTTTCGCCTCCTTTACATCCATATATCTACGCATACATGCTCGTCGGTTAAGGGTACTTCTAACGTGGACCATTTTCAAAATATCGCCAATTTGGTCGATAAACTTTTTCCTAGGGCGTCCCTTCCCGACTCGGCCGTTCACATCTGCCATATAAATTTGCTTTGTCACTCTTTCCACATGACCAAACCACCGAAGCATTCCTTTCTTAATCCTGGTCACAACATCATCTTGCATACCACATTTATCTCTTATCACGCAATTTCTCACCCTGTCATTCAGATTCAACCCTAGCATCTTCCTTAAAGACCGCATTTCTACAGCATTTATTCTACTTTCGTGCTTCTTCTGCCACACTCAGCTTTCACTACCATACATTAAAGTAGGGACTAACACAGCATTATGAATTACCATATGTACCTGTTTTGACACATTCTGGTTCTTCACAATAGAGTGTAGTTCCCCATTCACTCTATTCCCTGCATTTACTCGTCGTTCTATATCCCTATCATATCTACCATCCCTGCTAAATACACATCCCAAATACACAAACTCATCCACTTGCTCAATTAACTCTCCTTCTATTCTTATTTCACATACCGTTTTGGTTTCTTCTTTTTCAAAAACCATCACTTACGTCTTACATGCGTTCACTTTCATTCCCCTTTCTTTTAATTCCCAGTTCATTAATGTAACCATCATTTGCAACTCAGCCGCCGATGACGCAAATATGACTTGATCATCGGCATACAAAAGGCATTTGACGGTTAACTCGCCCATTCTTAACCCACATTCTTCATCTTTCAAAGTTTGCAAACACCGGTCCATAAATAGGTTTAACAGCCAAGGGGAAGCTACACAGCCCTGTCTGACACCTTTTTGGATGCCAAACCAGTCCGAGTAGACCCCATTGATCCTGACACAAGAACTAGAGTCCCTATAAAGAGACCTCAATGCCTGTATCAAACCAGTGCTCAACCCATATGAGTTCAGTGTTTGCCATAACACATTTCTGTCCACTCTGTCATAAGCCTTTTCCAAGTCCATGAATGCACAAAAAACTTTCTGGTTTTTGGCCAAAAACTTCTCCGCAATCATGCGCATGGAAAAGAATTGATATGTACACCCCATTCCCTTTCTAAAACCCGCTTGCACATCCCAAATTTTTCCATCAGTTTCTTTCATAACTCTTTCAATTAACACCTTAGTATACAGTTTACCCACAATACTAAGCAAGCTGATACCGCGATAGTTTTTGCAGTCCTGCTGTGACCCTTTTTCTTTATATATTGGTACTATAACTGCTTTACACCAGTCATCCGGTACCCGTTTTAATTCCCAACATAAATTAAACAAGGTGTACAGCAGGCCTGCCACCACTCCCTCTCAAGCCCTTAGCATCTCGAGTGATACTCTATTAGATTCAGACGACTCTTCACTCATAAATACGCTTTCAAAGTATTCCTTCCGTCTGTTTAAATACGAAACTTCATCATTCAGAATACATCCATTCTCGTCTCTTATAGCATTTATTATGGGCTGTTTTGTATTTCCCCTGGCAGTTCTTACGAGTTTCCACAACATTTTTATGTTAGCCTGGAAATTATCAGATATCCTTCTATCATTCTTATCCGTTCTTTCTTTCTTTTTCCTTTCAACAACTTCTTTTACTCTCTTATTTAGACGTCTAAATTCTGCCATTTTTCTTTCAATCTCATCATTCATACCAGAAGAATTACCAGCTTTGGTTACTAGTAAATCTAACCATGCTTTCTTCTTTGATTCAACTTCCACCCGTACCTCATCATCCCACCATAACGTATTACTTTTCCTTTCATTTGTTCTCTCACTTACACCACATACTTCGGTGGCGGCATCCACGATGCCGTCTTACGAATTAATTAACTTTTTTTAAGTATCCCACTCGATGGCTATCCGAGTACAGAACCAGAGTTCGAAACCTATCCAACTGCAGAGAGGTGTAAGACAGGGTGATGTTATATCCCCGAAACTCTTCACCGCTGCGTTGGAAGACGTTTTCGAGCTACTGGACTGGAAAGGATACGGTATTAACATCAATGGCGGGTACATCACTCACCTTCGATTTGCCGACGATATAGTCCTTATGGCAGAATCGCTGGAGGACTTAAGCATTATGCTCAATGACCTCAATAGTGCCTCCCAACGGATAGGTCTTAGGATGAACATGGACAAAACAAAGATCATGTTTAATGTCCATGTCACACCTGTGCCGGTAGTTGTTGGGAGCACTATGCTCGAAGTTGTTGACGAGTACGTTTACCTGGGACAAATAGTCCGACTAGGTAAGTCCAACTTCGACCGAGAGGTCAATCGACGGATTCAACTCGGCTGGGCAGCGTTCGGGAAATTACGACATATCTTTTCGTCAGGTATACCTCAATCTCTAAAAACTAGATTGTACAACCAGTGCGTGTTGCCAGTGATGACTTACGGATCTGAGACGTGGCCTTCACTGCTGGCCGTATGAGGACGCTTAAGGTCGCTCAGCGAGCTATGGAGAGGGCTATGCTCGGAGTTTCTCTGCGTGATAGACTCAGAAATGAGGATATCCGCAGTAAAACCAGAGTGACCGACATAGCCCAACGGATTAGTAAGCTGAAGTGGCAATGGGCCGGCCATATAGCTCGAAGAACCGATAACCGATGGGGAAGAAAGGTTCTCGAGTGGCAGCCTCGTACCGGTAGGCGTAGTGTAGGGCGACCCCCCACTAGATGGAGTGACGACCTGGTAAGACATGCAGGAAGTCGATGGATGCAGGTGGCTCAGGACCGTGATTTGTGGCATTACTTGGGGGAGGCCTATGTTCAGCAGTGGACTTGTGAAAGGCTGTAATGATGATGAATGATGAAGTATCCCGCTAAAACAAATAAATTGAGCCAAACAAGTTTTTTTAAACCCTGTATTTTTTACCTATGCGGGCGTGCGCAATACAACTGACCACCATTTTAACGTAACCAGATTAATGGTATAGAAGCGCATACCGGAACAAACATACAAGCATAATTTTTATATACATAAAAAACAATGTGTACAGAGCTTAAGGTTTGTTTTTTGTGTAACGTAACATAATGTGGGTGACATTATGTTACGTTACACAAAAAACAAAAGTAAAAAAGTAATAAAAATACTTGTGACAAAAGTAACAAAAAATTCTACTGACACTAAAATAAGATGGCTACCATATTTTCTTGTAAATTTGGTAGTAGATCAGATGTTGCCAGACTTAAGAAAGTTACTAGAGCGTTCCAAATATCTTAATTAAATTTAATAATGAATAATTAAAATGAAATCACTGTTAAATAAACTTTAAAATTGTTTTATTATACAAACGTAACCCTGCCTAAATATATTGGATGAAGTTTTTTTCGTTAGCTCTGCAAATAATGAAGTTATGTCACTATGATCAACTAATTCAGCGAGGTGGACATCACATTTTTGTATGGGGAAAAATTACCCTCATAAACATTATTTTTGTGTATCCATGAACTAATTAAAGTAGATAAAAATTATTAATAAAGTAGATAGCTTAAGCTTGATACAAAAATATTTGAAAGATTTTTTATAGCCGCTTAAAGACCGAGGACAGTTTTTTTTACAAATGTAATTTTTTTTTTAAAATTGACTTTTATGTCCAGTAGTTTTTTTATAAGCTCAAGTAGTAAACAAACTTTTTGTCCCAACTGACGGTAAGTAGCTACCATAGGCCATGGACACCTGCAGCATACAAACGGATGCATTGTCACTACGAAGACTAACTATGACTTAAGTTTGCTGCATACAGGACGGAAACAGCACGCAGCAGAGACGGTATGTGGTTGCATGTCAACACGGACAGTAATGCGTACGCAACGTGACAGTGACTCGAAACTAACGTGTTAGTGTCTTGAAAGATTTTCATTTTTTCATTTGAAGAATTCAACGGAGTGACGTCAGAACCACGGACAGTTATGACAATATTTTTCCCTTTCAGTTCATGCCACGTACCCGTCCCGTCCGTGCATCTGTAACATATGCATTTTCACGTTTTCTATGAAACAATATTTCCAAAATTTGACATCCTGCTCTGTCCTGAATAAAACACGTTATGTGCAGCGACCTTAAGATTTGCGTCACATTTTGTGATTGTACTGGTTCTCTAAACACTTCAGTGGTAGAAACAGATAAGAGAGTGATACCTATGCAGACACACTCCTAGGCAAAACAGGAGTACTACCACTCAACGGATTGCTGCGGGCTGATAAATAAATTAAATGAAATTATAGAGATCTACTGAGTTGAGTATTTTTGCTTGACCAACGGGTAATTTATTTACACTGACACATTTGCGGAAAATTTTGGAGGTTATGCTATACTTTATATAAGTTAGGTGTAAGTAAACATTTCAGTACTAATTTATTAAAGTCGATATTTTATAATATATAATATTATTTTCAGTTGAGATGGCAACACTTACTCGTAAGGATAACAAAACCATAATCAGAGTTTTAACAAGCTCAGAAGTGGAAAAACTTATAGCTGACTTTGAAAAGAGCGAGGCAGAAGCTGAAGCCGCCAAGAAACAACTTCCTAAATCATAATAATGTACTCTACTTAAGTATTCCTTTTTCAGTTCAATAAACATTTTTGTGGTATAATGATACTTCTTCTTTTTGTAATATTTTCCTCTAAAATCACTTAAAGTTAAAGTTAGTTAAAGTTACACCCTATATACGTCCCACTGCTGTGCACAGGCCTCCTTTCATTTCTGAGAGGGTTTTAGGGCAAGGAAGTGTCCGCCGCGCTGCCCCAACGCGTGTTGGAGAACTTCACATGTCTTCGCAATAATTTTTTGTCTTATTCCTCAGAAATGCAGGTTTCATCACGATGTTTTTCCTTCACCGCCGAGCAGGTGGTAAATCAGCACTCAAAATTGCATAATTTAGTAATTTCTTTGGGGCCGGTGGGGATCGAACCCGGGTTATTCGCGTTCTGTTATATTTACAGCGAGCGTTAACCACTGAGCTATCACGGCTCTAGTACTAAAATCACTCACAAAATTATAAATAACCACACATCCCGTCATCTAGTTAATATTTGTCGAAAATGCTGTGATATATTCAAATGTTATTTTTAATTTTTAAATGGTGCATATTTCCTAAATTTCAATGTTCTAACTCAATACATATAGCCGACGAGAGACTTTTTAATCGGTTTTTGATTCTTCTAGCTATATGACCGGCTTTTGTCTCGTAAAGAAGTTCCAAACAAAACACTTTGCACATCGTTCACTGTGTGACCTTGAGTTTCCGCATACGGCTGGCCGTAAAGGGGACCACGTTTCATTACTAGCAACACGCACTAGTTGTACACTTCCGTCTTAAGGTTCTGAGGAATATTGGACAAGATTTGTCAAAGCCCAGCCGTTTTGGATTCATTGGTTGAGCACCTGGCTTGAAGATGGACTTACCTAATCGGATATTTTTTCCCAGAAACACATACTCGTCACAACTTCGAGCGTAGTGTTGTCCCAGCCAATACCGGTATAGCTGTAACATGGAAGTTATATATAATTTTCGTTTGTCTATGTTCATCTTAAGACCTATCCTTAGGAAAACCACTGAGGGCGTTGAGCATACTACTCCGTCCAGGAATTATCATAATGACAATATCATCGGCAAATCGTAGGTGTATTTGCCATTTGTGTTAACATCGTATCCTTTCCAGTACAGTAGATCGAAATCTTCTAAAGCAGCGGTGACGTTTCGGTGATATAACCTTACCTTGTCTTACACCTCCCTGCAGTTGGATTGGTTTCTTACTCTGGTTCTGTACTCGGATATACATCGTAACGTTAATACAAGCACTTCAGCACAATACGAGTATAAGCATTACCGATTTTAAGTAGCTGAAAGGAATGGAGCACCGCTAAAATTTGCTGATTATACTCTTCAGTCTTGTATAACCTGCCGGTATATGTATGTGGCCTGTGTTATTAAAGCTTTTTCGGATGGCCGCTTTGTTTATGAGTCTGGAAGACGTCATGTATGCAAGACGATTCGTAATGATTCGAAAACAGCACGTAGACAGCCCCTAGGCCCTATATCGCCTCTGCCATCTTGCCTTTAAGGTTACGATTGGAATTCCTATTAAAAATAAAATTTCCATATGTTGAATTCAAAATAATCTTGTAGTGCCCTGCGTTGAGTTTAATAGATATAACTAATGATTTCTTATATTTACGCGAACACTACACATTGAAATAATACTACTTTTACGGAATTTATCGCGTATATTTAACTTTTTAATACCCGACGTTTCGAACGCTTTACAGCACTCATGGTTACGGGCGGGACTGATATGTTCAACGTCCATATGTCATAGTTAACCGCGGTTACCATAGATTAAAATTTATCAAAGCATAGATCGGAACAAAAGTTAAATTTTAATCTATGGTAACCGCGGTTAACTATGACATATGGAGTTGAACATCTCAGTTCCGCCCGTGACCATGAGTGCTGTAAAGCGTTCGAAACGTCGGGTATTAAAAAGTTAAATATACGCGATAAATTCCGTAAAACTAGTATTATTTCAATAGATATAACTATAAAGCTGTAGCTCCAAGACTCGCCTAATAGGCCAATAATTTTCAGGAGAAGCCAAGAGAGGGACTGTGCTTACTTATACCATGCACTCCTACCAAACAATCTACCGTTTAAGTTCAAACCTTGAAAGTAGCGAAACTACATTTGATACTGCATGTTTTTCCCATATTCGTTTGTCAGCGCGCACGCGTGTTGTTGGGGCTCAAAAGCAAAGTTATGACTTTGAAGTAAAGCGTTCTGCAGCTTTTAGTTTAAATTATTTCAGTAATAAAATGTCGGTTTTTAATTAAAGTTAAGCACAGCCGCTGGTAAAATCTATCGAATCATAAAGTCAATAATGTAAAATGCATGTGAAATAATGTAAAAATACAACTTAATAATTAAAACGTAATTTTATTAAAATCATTCTCATCACACGTATTAGGTCACTTAAACTAGGTACTTATTATTATGCTATAATAACAATACTAGTAACAATCACAATAGAATACATTACATTGAAATCATACTAAAATACATCTTATGCGAGCCCATCAATACAAGTGAACCTGAATACGCACAAACATGAAATAAAATTTTTATATACCGCGTAATTTTAAATTACGTATAAAATTTTAATTTTCATTCACCTTCACACATATCGAAAATAATCGCTTAAAGAAAACATTTAACATTTAATAGACAAATATAAATGTACGTAGACATAGTTAAATCTTAAATTATCTATAACAAATGATATAAAAAAATGTTTTAAAATTATGCATCGCTATGCCCATCCGTAGAGCCTCTAATATCTTGCAGTCACAATATGTTACGAGTTGTCGACACTAAATCAACTATTGGTTGAACAAGCACGTAAAATAGAATCATCACAACAAATACCATTAGAGCTGTCGATAGTCCGCCTTGGCTAGCGCTGAAATAATCCATATTGAAGCCCATGACCATCGTAATAAGTCCCATTGAAATAGCAAACAGTCCAACGGCTATGTGCATTATCTTCACCGGCCCGTTCTTGATCATTAAACGTACTTTGGACGAGAAGAGAGCTACGATGCCGGTGACGAAGCTGATGAGGGAAAATGCTAACGCAATTACACCTGAAAATTATACAAAAAAGTTTTTTTGAAAATTTTGTTACTTATACCAGTATACCAGCAAAACGTTCGAATATTGGAGTAGCATAGTACTATAACGTTTCTTATAGTGCAGAACAGGGCCTGCTGACTAAACGTTTGGCAAAGAGAAATTCTACTTTAGTCAACAGAATTGGTGCATCCTACTATTACTGTTATAGTCTATCAAAGTTCATTGTAGAACATAGGTTTGCCCCATCGCGCAGGGGTGGGGGGAGTGGGGGGGGGAGGCGATATTTTTAGTAGTTGCCTCACTGGGCTAGCTCGATGGCAACTGCAGTTTTATTAGTTGATATTATTATAAAGAAACTGCTGCTTATATCTGACAAGTGGTAAAATTAAAAAATTACAACCGACTTCAATATAAATAAAATGAGAACATCATCAATGTAGTTCAAGTCAATTAAATACGCATTATTAAGTACAAATTAAAAAACTATTGGTCAGATTTTGATCAAATTTATATCACCGCTGGTGTGACATGAGAAGCACCAGCTTTCAAATAAAAAAAGAATCATCAAAATCGGTTCACCTAGAGCAGATGTCCCGAAACTTTGAAGACTTAGGGGCATAAATTTTTTCAGTATGTTCGAAAACAATTTTAATTTTTCTGCCCTTAGTTTTATTTCTAGACTAGTCGCTAAGTGCGCGACCTAAGCAAACATACGCTTTTTTGCATTTAATTACTATATTGTGACACTTAACGACATCTAGTAGCGAGTAGTGATACTATGTATTGTATAATATACTATCTATTTCAGCTATCCACTAACAGGTGGCATTAGTTGTAATTGAATATTTCTATCCCTAACAATATATTATCTAATACATTACATGCCGTTCGTTTGATAGACCGCGTGCTATATAAGAAAATTATTTCGTAATAAGTCGCATATTATTCTAAAATAAAATAAAGCAATAAAGAACAATGAACACTCCTTTATACTCCGAGCATATTTGGCTCAAGCAGCGGTAGAAAGATATATGAGTGTGGTGCGTGCTGCGATTGATGATTGGCCGCGTCGATTAAGGGCATGTATTCAAAATAGGGGAGGGCACAATCACAAACCCAATACCATTAGTTGCCTTTTGAGACATGCTAGGCAAGTAACATCTTTTTTTAAAGAAAAAAGGTGACTAACGAAGCACACAGTCCACTTGATGGTACGAGGGTGGATTGAAAAGTACTCGGCCTAACACAGATCCTTTCAATTCTAAAAATCAAATCTACCCACATTATTTAGTTCAGTTCAGACTAGTTCATTGTGTGAAGTTCGAAACGTGTGCGATAATTAGTTGTGATTTTATAAATTTATTAACAAAGTAATCCGACATAATTTCCGCGAATGGGGCAAATCGAGCAGTGTGCCGTCATTAAGTACCTCCATAAGAAGGGGCTATCATCAAAAGCCATCCATGATGACATGATCAGTACATTAGGCGATTGTGCTCTGTCATATTCATCCGTCAAAAATGGATAGCAGAATTTAAGCGTGGTAGAGAGAGTGTGAAAGATGAACCCCGCTCTGGAAGGCCTTCGACGTCAACTACTGACGAAAATATTAAAAAAGTACTTGATTTAATAATGGGAGACCGCAGATTAAAAATTAGAGAGATAGCCGAGATTATAGGCATCTCTTATGAACGAACTCAAAACATCATTGTCAACGAGTTGGGTTTCCACAAGGTGTCTGCGAGGTGGGTTCCGCGACTGCTTTCAGTTGAACAAAAAAGGACGCGATTGACTATTTCACGCGACTGTTTGGAGTTATTTGAAGCCGATGCAGATGATTTTTTGAATCGTTTTGTTACTATGGACGAAACATGGGTTCATTACTGTACACCGGAAACAAAACAACAATCAAAACAGTGGAGAAGACCTGGTTCACCACCCCCTAAAAAGGCTAAGTCGATTTTGTCGGCAAATAAGGTGATGGCTTCAGTATTCTGGGACTCGAAAGGTGTGATTATGATTGATTATCTTGAAAGGGGTCAGACTATAAACTCTGATTACTACTGCACCTTACTAGGTCGTTTACGAGAGGAAATAAAAGAAAAACGTCGAGGAATGCTCAGAAGAAAAGTCCTGTTTCATCAAGATAACGCCCGTGTTCACACGTCAGTACAGTCAATGGCTGAAATTCACAACTGTGGCTTTGAACTGTTACCGCATCCACCGTATTCACCTGATCTGGCACCATCAGACTTCTTTCTGTTCCCTAACCTAAAAAGCACTTGGGAGGTCAAAGATTTTCGACAAACGACGAGGTCAAAGCAGCTGTAGACGCATATTTTGACTCTAAGGAAGAATTATTTTTTTTCAACGGTCTAAATGCTTGGAAGGAAGGTGGCAAAAGTGTATTGAACTTGATGGTGATTATGTAGAAAAATAAAAATATAACTGATTTAGTATGTGTTTATTTTCTTGGTTAGGCCCTGTACTTTTCAATCCACCCTCGTAAGTAGATACTGTGGCCCATAGGCACCTATTTATCCTCGATTAAGAATCAAAATGCAAAATGCGTTTTCACCCCTGAGGACTAATATGGAATGCCTCGTTTCCACTAAAAAAGGGTCTCCGGATCTCTACACTCACCATACGAAACACAGCAGCATTAAGCTGCTATTTTACGCTGGTATTCTGTGAGAGCGTGGTCCTTCCCCGGTCGAGCCAACCCATTAATACTAAAACCATAATATAGCGGCATCGTGCCGTATCTTACCACGTATGAACTCTACCACGTATGAAAACACAGTTGGCACATTCTTTTTGTTATGATTCCCACATAAATATTTACCTTTTTTTTCTCGGACCTACAAAGGAAATTTTTATGAGTTTTAGATTTTTATGAGTCTTACCGCATATTCCATGAGCCGTGTTGACTTGCATGTTGACTTCTGCTAATGCGAGAAATGTTCCCGCAATTACAAACAAAGAACCAATTAGCTGAAGGCACCCATGTACAATTCGTTTACTATCTTTTGATAATTGACCAGACCATGCGTTATGTCGATGTAAGGTTAGCACTGCCTCCACCAAAAATAATTGATACTGAAACAAGCAAATGAATGTATTAATTAGAAAACTTGTGGAAAGGGAATTTTAATATTTTTAATTCCTATAATATCCTTTTAACTTATAAAAAAAAACTTAATTCCATATTGTGAATTTCACATATGCCGTGAAAGCATTTTACTTTTTTTTAATAGAATAAGAATGACAAGCGAGCACTGATGCTAATTGGATCTTGTGGCCCATTAAGTAAATGCGTTGTTACTTCTAAAGACTAAGAAAGAATGCCTCATTAGGTACATGTAAAAAGGGTCTCCGGTCAGGTACTTACCACATGAAACGTAACGGTATTAAGCTGCTATTTTACACTGGTATTTTCAGAGAGAGTTGTCCTGCTCTGATCGAGCCGACCCATTCGTGCGGCAGCCATAATATTGCTGCATTGTAACTCTACCAGGTACCACATAAATTGCATATGGACAAAAACTTGGACACGAAAAAAAAATTGTGAACTATATAAGTATTTGTTGCGTGCGGGAAATCGAACCCGCATTAAATTAAGGTCTATATAATTTTATTATTAGTAGTTAGTTAAATTGATAATATTGCTGCCGTACTATTCGTATCAACTCAGAAACTGTTGTGGTCTTTAGGTGTTTAGTTTGTGATTTGATTTTTGAAGTGAACATTTCTTTAGGCAGGTTGGGTTCTTTTGGGATGGGGAAAAAGCTGGGTGATTTTTTTAAAGTCTGGAAAAAATAGGGTGTAACAGGTGAACGGAATAGAAGCCACTGAAGACACTGATATTCTTTATTTTATTTTTATTTCACATTAACATACATATTACGAAATTGATATATCAATAAATACTGCTGATTTGAAATAAACTTTCAGTACTACAAAAATAACAAAAACACTTTATGAACTAAATAAATAAATCAATTAAAAACTATCGAAATTAAAATATTACGTATCCAATTAGTAGTTTTTGTTGATCAATTAGTTTCTAGTATTAATTAGTCAGGTTAAAAAAAAATTATAAAAAGTTCCGTCAAAAACTTTTTATAAAATTAATGATACACTTTTTGATAATTGTATACAAATTATATATGAAATGAAAGGTAATTTAATTTAGAATACAATTTTATTTACATTATTAAAAATGCCCTCCCCTATTTTGAAAACATGCCCATAATCGACGCGGCCAATCATCAATCGCAGCACGCACCACACTCATATATCTTTCTACCGCTGCTTTAGCCAAAGATGCTCGGAGAGATTCTAAATTCCGATGAGGTTTAGCGCAGACTTTCTCCTCCAAGTTTTGCCATATCTTATAATCCAGTGGGCTTAAATCTGGACTAGAAGAGGACCAGTATTCATGTCTGATAATGTCGATTCCATGGGTGGTCAACCAGTTTTGCGTGCTTCATGCCCTGTTGCTGGTGCAGTCCTGTAGGAATATCCAATGACTGTTTTTGAACATTGTTTGAGAAAGAGGTCTCACTATGTTTGTTAGGACGGTATTTTGGTACACCTCAGCACTGGTTTTTACACCTTTTTCTCAGAAAAACACCTCAGTTAAGCCTGAATATGAGACTCCAAGCCAAACCATGAGTGACGAAGGATGATGTGCTCGTTGAACCCTAGGAATACGCGTGCTAGCTTTTTCATGGCTGTGGGGATACACCTTATCATTTTGTTTATTATAACTTTCTTCGATGTTAAATTATTTCATCCGAAAACAAAATTTCGCGGTATTTTTATCCCGCGTACCGCCGTAACAATACGCGGGATCTATCCATCCAAATTTTTTTCAATTGCTCGTTCAAAAAATGTCCGATCTTCTTACGATAAGCTCGTAGTCCTAGGTCTTCATTGATCACTCTTTTGACCGTGGTTCTGCTGAGGCCCATTTGAAGAGCTAAGATGTTTTGTTTACGAACAGGATTTCGTTGGATTCGTACCTTCACTGCTTGCTTGATGATCGCGGGTGTCCTAACTGTACGCGGTCGGCCTTTGATAGCGCGATAAACAAATCGTAGGGTCATTTTCAATTTTTGTAGAATATTGAAAATCTCTTTTGGCGCGTAACCACAGCGGTGAAACGCAATAACCGCTACGCTTTTTTTTTTGCTTTCTTCCACCACTCCATATTTGAAAATTAATGAAAATTAATGTCTTTTTTATTTTAGGCAAGCGCAAACGTTATATTTTTTAAATTGGTGAAGTTCATCCAGCCAGTATTCAAAATTTTTAAATAATAAGGTTTTGACAGAACTTATGACCCGACTAAGTATGTACAGGGTTATATTGCAATAACCGACCCGAAATTTGAATAAGAAGAAGAATAAGTAATATAGGCAAATGGTGAAGAAAAATTAATAAAATTATCTGAAACTTCCTGTCTTTTTTATCTTTTGAATTCAAAATGCGTGGTAATGGAGTAATTTAAATGATTTTTCTGCGCACGCACACATTCGTAAGGGTCAATCGGTAGACGAAAACGTCGTTGCCCATAAATCACATTCAATTTGACATAAAGTAAAGTAAAGTTACTGCCTATATACGTCCCACTGCTGGGCACAGGCCTCCTCTAATTTCTGAGAGGGTTTTAGGGCAAGGAATAGTCCGCCACTCTACCCCAATGCGTGTTGGCAAACTTCACATGTCTTCAAAATATTTTTTTTTATTTCTCAGACATGCAGGTTTCCTCACGATGTTTTCCTTCACCGCCGAGCACGTGGTAAATCAGCACTTAAAATTGCAATTAACAATTTCATTGGTGCCGGCGGGGATCGAACCCGGTTTGCTCGCGTATTGTAAAATTTACAGCGAGCGCTAACCATCTGAGCTACCACGGCTCTCTCAATTTGACATAATTTCAAATAAAAGTAGAAGCCTTATTTACTTGTATTTTCAAAAACTTCAATAACGGTATGTCTCTATTTATATATTTCAACTTAAGTTTAAAATGCGGATACTCTGAAAAATAACCCTGCATATAATTAAAAAAACTTTCAGTATTTTCTTTTAGTGAAGCTAATATGTTTTCACTTCTGACGTGCAGTCCTACGATTGATAGTTTTTTTATAGTGTTCAATTATCAGAATTTCCTTCTTTTTATTTATCGCTTTGTGACTCTGTTTGAACACCAATCACGTGAGAAAATTTTGTGTTGTTGATCTTGACTGTAATTGTTTTAACCGATATCATTTGAAACATGTCTAAGTTATATTTCAATTGGTTGCTTAGAGTAGACTACAGCTTGAGTACTATGTTATTCCATACATATAATATAATGAGATTGGTTGGTTTTTGTAAGTACACTAATAATATAATTTCAGTTTCAAGTATTCACTGGTGGACAAATACTGGATAAATACATGTATAGTATTAGCATGTCATTTATCATGATCATCATCATTACAGCCATTCACAAGTCCACTGCTGAACATAAACCTCCCAAGGAATGCCACAAAATACGGTTTAGAGTTACTTGCATCCATCGAATTTCTACATCTCTTACTAGGTCGTCACTTCGTTTACTGGGGGATCGCTCTAAACTTCACTTATCGCTACAATGCTACCACTCGAGAAACATCTCCACTTCAAAAGTTAGGATTAATGTAATCCTGATTTTCGTTAAATTTAAAATTAAAAATGTATACGTACACCGGTTCCCGCAAATATGATATGCAATTGTAAATTGCTGATGGATCCATTAGGTGCAGAAGTTAAAGCAAAATGCCACATGGAGAACACGACTATCGCTATCTGCATGTGATGAAGAAGATTGAAGAGTTGGCAAATTGCCTGCCAAGCGGAATACCATTTGGAACTATACATTTCGCCACTTTCTTCATCGTAAGCGGCAGGTGCTCTTGTCAGTTCCGCTTGATAAGGAACATGTTCCCGAACTTCAAACATTTCCACCTTCTCCACTGACTGTTGGCTCGTACTAGGTCGATCCATTTTTGACGCTGTAGTCACTCCGAACCGTAATTAAACAGTTTCCTTTACTGGACGCGGTTGCTTGGAATCCTATCGACTCACGAACTAAATATTTGACACGGCGTAATTTCTATCAAGATAGCGATACTCTTTTTTCTGATAACGTAAGAGAATTTGATCGCAGGCCGAACTATCGTAGCGGGATTGACAGCTTTTAGATTAAAAACTTGCGTAACTCTGAGATACTGGGCGATATCATTTTCTAGTATATTTGTAAGATCAACTTTATCTGCTTGATTCTTTTTAGAGAATGTCGAAATTCGCTTCTGAAGGAGTGGTCGCACAATTTTTTTATGCTGAGATCTATATTGCGACCTACATTTTACAACCCGTGAAACAATATACCTAGTATTTTGGGATTATTGTAAATTAATTAATTTTTAAACATTTGAATGTAATCAATCTTTTTCTTTTCTTTTAATCAAAAGTAATACTGTCTAGGTATTTAATCCCGCTTAATTTGTTTTTAGTGATTTTTCCAGCAATTTTTAAGAAATAAGAAAAACCAGACGTGGTGTGTTTACAATTGTTAATTGCATGGACGTTTTACATATTAATACAAACAATACCTATAATTTTAAAATAACTAATTAAATTTTAATTGGGAGCATTAGAGTAGAAATAAGAAACAATGGTGGTTAATAGTTTTGCTAGTAGACAACAGATGTCACTGAAGTGATTTCGATAAGATATGAAATGAAAAATATGTTATGAATCATAATACATATGCGAGAACCAGTTTCTGGTAAATTATTTATTACAGAGGAGTTAAATGTAAACATAACACGTATCTATTTTGACAACATTTATATTAAGATCTTAAGCATATTATAAATATAGTTTGATGTCGCTAGATGTCACTGTTAGTAGCTGCATTGTATAACAACGTTACTAGTTGACTAATAACTTTCGACCAAAGCAATTTTTTTACCATAATTGAAAGTAAAAAAAAAACTGGGTGCGATTGAATACGCCTTCATTAGGCCACCACTCGGAAAGTCGTGGGTTTGAATCTGCCTTTCTACTATTGTCGTGAACAATTCCCAACACAAATATTTTAAGTTTACGTGGTTAACGATGGTAACGCTAAATGTAGCTTTACTAGTATATTTAAAAAAATTACACTTTAGTAATTCTCCGAGCAGCTGGAGCTTTTTCTTACTGCCGTAAGAAGTTAAGATATCTTAATCTTTTTACAAAGGTAATTTTTGTTTAGAATTAGTTATTGGCTGTATACATTATAAAAGTAAAGTTACAACATATATATGTCCCACTGCTGGGCACAGGCTTCCTCCCCTAACTTCTAAGAGGGTTTTAAGGCAAGGAAGTGTTCGACGCGCTGAATAATGTTTGCTGTTAAAATGTTATAAAGTAGAAAGTAAAACTATGATGGTATCATAATTTTGTTATCAGATAACACTTTGATTCTATTGAAATATTATAAGATAGAAAAATGATGACTATCTGACATTTTATTATTTTTAGGGCTTTTTGAAGGTTCAAATAATTTGTGTCCCTATGTATGTCTTTAACACCTTAGAATATTATTCTAAGTTTAACACCTACAATAGGATTAGTTATTTTTGTATAAGTGATCTATCGTAACTACAAGTAATTTAATAGGTATGAGTTTGGATGTGTTAGTGCGTGCTCTTGTAAAACTATACACATTCTGTGCATTTTAATAACTTCCGATAGTAGTAATTATCGAAAGACGTTGTCTTGGTCGATGACGCCCTAAAAGACGCCACAGAATTACATATATTTCCATATATCTTTGTATATATCGAGACCGTTCGGACATTTATCTTATACGATAATTTTAACAAAACCCTTGAGATTCTAAGATCTATTAGGGTGCATCGGTCCCGCCTCCAAATTAATAAGGTAGTTAATGAATTCCCGGCCGAGGGCTTTTGAGTTCAAACGAGGCGTAACCCATTTTTCACCTTAACAGTCGATAACGAGGGGTCAGACAACAGGTTTTTAGTGGTGACAAAGTGCATTGGTAAGGAAGATTTAAATGTTTGACACAAAGCTGATAACCATAAAGGCAAGTAAGTAATCTGTAATTTAATTAGGTAGTTAATATAAAGTTTTACAATCAGGCAGTAAAAATGATCTATAGTTTCCGTTTATTTACGCACTAGCAGTTCACGCGACTTCATCCCATGTAGAATTAAAGATATTAATATTTAATTCGCAACCATCCGCTTAATTAAATACTTTATACTGGATTAATACATTACCTTATACGTGGTAGAGCCATGCTGCAGTTATATTAGTAGTATAGTTGTAGCACGAATGGGTCGGCTCGACCGGGGAAGGACCACGCTCTCACAGAATACCAGCGTGAAATAGTAGCTTAATGCTGCTGTATTTCGTATGGTGAGTGTAGAGAACCGGAGACCCTTTTTACTGGAAACGAGGCATTCCATCTTAGTCCTCACGGGTGACAACGCATCTGCATTTTGATTCGTAATCGAGGACAGATGTAGATGCCTCTGGGCCACAGCAACCACTTACCATCAGGTGGGCTGTGTGCTCGTTTGTCACCCTATCCTATAAAAAAAAAACCTCGCGCCCTCCCCCAATTGAATGGACTAATCCCGTCACCATTAGTCCCAGCACCACTTAACCATGTAGAATTTATTACGATTGGATTCGTTCGTGCAAAAAAAACTAAATCATTCATAGATTGATGAAGGTTTTAGTTTTTTTTTGCACGAAACCCTAATTATTTTTCTAAAATAAAGGTAGCTTAAGTTACTCCTTATAACATTAGTTTTTTTTCATTTGATCCAGCCATTTCAGAGATTAGCCGGAATAATCAGACATAATTTTAAAAATTGTTTTTTTTTCGTACTGTACTACTGTATACACTTTCACATGCATTTTGTAAAAAGCTATTATTTTGGCTTTACAAACAGACACTTCCCAATTTTATTTATTTGTTTAAATGAGCCAAAGTGTTAGTAACGTTGGTTATGTACCAATTAGATCTTAGTAAAACTAAAATCTGAATTAACTACCCATGTATTACATACTACCCGTGGATCTCTTTTTGTTTTTATTAAATTAATTCTCTAGGTTGCTCGGAAGAGATTACAATGAAGCAATAAAACCACCTTTTGTTTTCCCTGAATATTTGTTTATTTCATTGTTATATGAATCTTTTCTTCTCCTCGTTGGTGTAAAGGTTGTAGTAGTGCGACTTCTGATCATGAGGTCCCGAGATAGAATCCCGGGTCGGGCTAAAAGTAATCTGTTATTGAGTTTTTCCATCAAGGAATTCTCAGTAGCTGTCCGGAGTCAGTAAGTTGGCGGTGTCTCACCCCTGTGCCACGGAAAGCACGTAAAGCCGTTGGTCCTGCGCCTGATCTGTCTCCGGTTGTGTCGGTGTACGTTCCCATCAGACTATGAGAGGGAGAGAGTGTGGGAATAGAGAGTGCACCTGTTTTTTTTTAATAGGATTACTGTTACTTGCTGATATAGATGGATCTAAGGCTAGGAATAATTTCCGTTTTAATTTTTTAATGTAACTTAAAGGCAAGGCAAGGGCAGTGATCAAAACGGCCTGTACTTTAAAACCTGTACAAAAATAATTTTTATATGCTGTGCTATTAACTTTTAATTGTTGATTAAAATAAGAGTAAAAAATTATATGTAAGGTTTTATTATTTTTATTTTTGGCGCTATCTTTCAACGAAAACTTTAATGATATACTCTATTTTGAAGAGTCAGAATTATTATCTATTAATTTCATTAATATTTTAATTGATAACATTTATTCATTACATTCATTTATTACAGCATTCATTAATTACAAATGAGCACACAGTCCACCTGATGGTAAGTGGTTGCTGTGAGCCATAAACCATGTAGATGCGTTGTCACCCGTAAAACTTTGCTTGCGCATACACTTGGGCACTATAATCCTGTCCTGCACCGATGTCTAGTCCCCGTCGAGGCTGGCCGCCGTAACCAAAATTCTGTCTGGAAGACATTATGAATCTTTCCTTAGTGTACAATAAAGATTACTTTCTGCATACATTCTGTATGTAACAGTGACAGTAGTTTATGTAGAAGAAATCCTTTCTGCCGGCTGTTATATATTTTTACAAAACTGAAGTGGAAAACGAACTTACAATCTAGTTGATGGTAAGTGGTAAGCTACCGCAGTCCATGGACACCTGGAGCCAACTTCAATCAAAGAAGGCCACAGATGCCTGTAACCTCTTGAGACTAAGATGGAATGCTTCATAGCCAGTAATTATACTGGCTCTCATACCCTTCAAATCGGAGCATACCTGGGTGTGACCTATCCCGGGGAACTTCCAGGTAGAGAAGGTGACCTACCAGTCTGTAAAAGTAAGTAGTTCGCCGAATGGATGAATTATATTTAGCCCCATATGCAAGAAAAGAATTAGGCCCTTGTCATCAATAGCTTTCGTTATTAGAAGCTATTAGTATAGTTAAAAATAATAAGAATAAAATGATGATGATGACTCTTAGTTAGGTTTGCCAGATCAGAAGACTAAAATATTTGGACAAATTTTGAAAAAGTCGGGATTTTGGGATAGCTGCAGGAAGAAATAAATATTAAAAATAAAAAATTCATTTTTCATAGAGAAGCTACACAAATACTTTAAACAAAACTAGTTTACAAAATTATTAAATCATAAATAATAATTAATAATTAACAAATCTTACTTGATTTTTCTTCACTCCCAGCACTGCAAATTAATGGCACTCCACTAAACATTTCAGAAACTGTTAAGAATCTGGGCATCATAATGGATTGCAAATTGACATGGAATGCACATATCACAGAAGTTAGCCGGAAAATCAATTATACTTTACATTCTTTAAAATGTCTTCAAAGTTTTTTGCCTTTATCAATGAAGATTTCTCTTTTCCAAATACTTATTTTCCCGATTCTTGATTATGCTGATGTCTGTTATTTGGATACGACTGAGGAGCAATTAAACAAGCTTGAGCGCTTGCAAAACTTATGTATTCGTTACATTTTTGAGCTAAAAAAGTATGACCACGTCTCCCCCTATCGCAAACAGCTCAAGTGGCTCCCAATCCGACTTCATAGGAATACCCGAATCCTATGCCTCCTTTTTAACATACTCTGAAATCCAACATCACCACCATATCTACGTGATCGATTCCGCCTTGCTCGTTCTCCCGATGCAGGCTGCAGATCACATTTAAAAACCCTCCTAAATTTCCCTTCCTTCAGAACTAAGTACTACTCTCATTCTTTTACAGTACATGCAGTTATGGAATTCTCTTCCTGCTGCAATTCGTGAGGCTCAAACAGTTTCAGTGTTTAAAAGGCAAGTTAAAGAGCACTATTTTTCTTTGTCGTCCCAATGATCCAATGTATGACTTGTATATATATATATATATATATATATATATGTATCTACTTGTATTTTATTTTATATATGTATATAGTATAGTATTTATTTGTTAAATAAATAAATAATTAGGATGCCACGAGTATTTGGCATTGGGCTTTAGTAGAGTCCACCAATTTGGATCATTTCGTAGCATTCAGAAAGTATTTAAAATTCAAACAATTTATTTCAAAGTTCAGTCAACTCAGCTTTTATCTGCTGTTTGTCTGGAGATGTGTTTTGTCGGGAGAATCCAGACAAATCCCGACCATCTAGCAACCCTACTCTGAGTGGTGTGGTGACGTTGACAAAATATATTTTTTATGTAATTACTAAAACGATTTGCTATCGTTAAGCAAATAGTTTGTCAACTACACCACTGACGAATAGTGTTACTACACATTGTTATAATTTAAATTTGTCATGTATATGTCGCAGCCAACTAGCTTAATTAGCCTTTCAGTTAACGGGCTAGCCTTTTCATGTTTGGCTAGTAGCTTGATATAAACAGATATGGTAAAGATAGAAATACTAACAGTTTGTGGTTAGTGATTGGAAATACGCAACCTTTTTCCAAATGCCAGTCTCATCTGCACGCGGAATCCTGCTGATTGACGGCCGAGAATCTGCCAACCGACTGATGGTGAAAAATACATTAAAAATGCTATACCCAAGGTGTTGAGATGATTGGTGTGATAGGGGTGATTGGGGACATAGGGGTGGTTGGAATGATCGAGGGTGATAAATCATCCCAATAAGCTCAACCATCCCTGGTTGGGGTTATTGGGGTGATTGGTGGTGGCACATTACCAGTGCACGAATATCAGCTCTGCGTTCACCAACACATCTGTCCAGCTTGGAGAGTATGGAAAATATATCAAGAACGTATCAGCTGTAATGTCCCAGCTGGTAAACCTCACGCATTCTTGAACAAGCCTATGCCCTATGATTACGAAGAGTTTGCAGGAATTTAGGTGGTATGATCAGTCAATTTAATTTAATTTAACTCAAAAATATTGAGAAAAAATAATTAGGTGATACTATAGTATCACAAACAGAGGAAATACACACACGTCCTCCTCTAATCGTGTCCGATAGAATGCCTATGCGATAAGATAGAGGTAGTAGGCTAAGATGTAGTGTCAGAGATAAGAGTTTCACTATAGTTTTTTTGCATTAATGTTGATTTCGGATTCGACCGCAAGAACTTCAACATAGCAGCCAGTCGTCAACGATCTTACGGAACTAAGAGCTGACTAGCATTAAGTCGGTCTACCTCTACTCTTTGTTAACTTAATATATAAGTAATATTCAACAAAGTTTGGAATAAATAATTTTTGCATATTTCAGATAACAAATGTGGGCTGGTTGGTTTGCCACTATTTTACCTCGAGGATGCTATACTACTGCAGTAGGCTATAGTATTTTTAAAGTAGATAGTATAGGTTAGGCATTATATTGTACCGGTCTTGATGTAACATTATACTTCCCGACTAGAGAAAGATGATTATAAATCGAATGTCGGCATCGGCTTCGTGTATCGATTATGGTCGATTATTGATTCTGATTTATAGCGCCATGGATACGTCTATCATCAACTGATTTAATAATGTTATAGTTATCAAGTAGTGAAAGTCGTGTTTACAGTGAAGTAAAACACATTTTTTTTTAATGTACATAGCAGAATATGTATATCGATAGTTTTATCGGTATTGCCGAATGGGTTTAGTAACATAATTAAAAATCAAAAACTTTATTTAATAGTATAAAGGTGAAGCGTAAAAACTTGTACATCCGATCTTTTGGCACATGCCTACTCTGTGTGTGTTGTGATGTTCTATTGAAAATACTTCGGAAAGGGCACTTAAAATAAACATCCTCGAGATATTTTTAACTTCATTGACATATGATAAAATAATGTTATAAATGGTAATGATTACATACAGTAGGCTGCCGATGCGATTGTTCTTGACCGCTTCCTGTTCATTTTCTACTTACCGGACATCTGCTAGTCTACTGTAATCATTTTGGACTCTATGATCCGTTCACATCAATTGAATCCGGTCAAACGTTGGCCTATAAATATTTAATCTATGCAGCAAGCCGCCGACCACTATTGCCTGACGGTTCTCTGAGTAAATCATACAAGCGCACGTCTCACGTCATTCCCATGGCTGTTATTATAAATCGACGGGGACGCCGCACCGCGCCGACTGGCTTCGATTATTATCATTAGATTTATCGTTAGCTCACGATGGCGCATGCGTGAAGCATCATCGCTTTTTGCTATGAACACGGAAGTTATGGTGCCGGTATTGAATTAACTGAAACAATGTTGATGCGTTAATAATTTTGCATGTTAACACATTAGTGCAAAAATGCAATGAATTTTGGGGATTGGAGATAATTGTAGAGAGCATAATTATAAGATGTTATTCTAAAAATTAGTCCCATTGGATTTCTTGCTGGTTCTTCCCAGGATAGAGGGTTTTTTTCTGCGAACCAGTGCTAAATAAAAAAAGTGACTTTCAATAAGTATTATTTATATATCATGTTGAATAAAAAAGTTTCTGTTTTTATTTCTGTTTCTGTTTCTGCATGCTTTTGTCTAAATAAAAATTATTTGATATACTTATTAAGCCTTTATTTTATTGGTGATTAAGATTTAGTCATTATTTGTTGTTATTGAGTATATTTGTTTATTTATTTGAACATTTTATTAGCTAAGATCCCCATAATAAAATAAAATGAATAATTTTAATACCTTTATTAAAATAGATTTTGCCGCAAAGTAACGCCTGAATTTATTAACTATATTTCTTCCCACAACAGCCTCGTGTTATGTACATAATTGTGTGTATATGTTATTTCAGAACGCTAAGTTTGTCGTATACACTCGTACCTTTTGCGATGGCTTACAAAATAAAATAACATATTTTTATTACATAGTAGTGAATTTATGACCTGTGCTTAGTTTCTATTTTCACAAAAAAGTATAGGTAAGAAAATTACGTCCTTAATTAAGTATTACTGTCCTTATAAAAGTCATAACTGAACATTAGTCCTAAGTTTAGTTCGACTGTTTCTTTAGAAAGTTAAAGAGCGATTTCGGACCGAGACACTATGCCATTAATATAGCATTTGCGATCGGTAGTTAATGTCTTAATAAGAAAGCAATAGTGATTACGGAGCCGTGGCAGAACGGGGGTGGGCTGGAATAATAACAGGCCACTACGTGTGGTCTCAACAGCTGGGCGAGTTTAATTCACCGAATGTCGATATGACGATGTTGTAAGTTTTAGAAAGCAGTCTAAATGGATTTTAAATATGTAGCAAAGTAAAAATAATTCAACGTTGTATTTATTTATGCGATTAGTTTAAGAGCTGCAACCTTTAGATAGGTATTGTTTTCCACTGAATAAATTATAACATAACTGAATATAAAAGTCAAAAATATTGAACTATTTTATTAATACAACTGTAAATTTTAATTTGATTGTGCTGTATTTTATTCTATAAGTAAGCTTTGTCAGCGGTTTGAAAAACGGTCCTTAGTTAAACAATCTAGGATAAGAATAAGGTAGGTTTGGTTGACTGATAACTTCACTCTCTAAACGTCAATTTTCGTAACATTGTCATGACATGCATCATTAAAAATATATATTTTATTGTGTCAAATAGACTTATCGATAGACTACCCCCAACACTATAGTTATATGTTTGTTAATTTTTAAGTGCTAGGGATCCTAAAGGATGTCCGTAATTGATTCTCGTAACCCACATGTTCCACGTAGGTAATTACCATGGGAAGGTTTTTCTTATAAAAAAAAGAATAATTTCGCCCAGATATAATGAAATGAAATACTATGTTATTCATAAAATTTGCTTAATTTAGATGTTTGTTATTGTTGTTTGCTATTCACATATTATTATTAAAATGTTATATTACACAGATGTTGTTTTTTTTTTAAATTAAATTGAATATAACGAGTTTGTTGCACTGATTTTGCATATTATGATTGTGTTAGTTGGAAAAAACGAATAATTGGAAATACGAATATTGGTATGCCCCGACTCTGGTTTATGTTTAGGTGGTCCACGTGTAATTTACTCTTTATTTTTATTTTTCACTGACACGAAAAGTTTATAATTTCCGCAATTGCCACTTCCATAAACTGCAAACTGCAAATTCCATAAACTGCTAAAATGTTACTTATTTGGCAGTTTCTACTTAATGGTTTTCATTTTATTGTTTAACTTTGTTAATACATTACTGAATGAAGTGCATCGCGAGTTTAGTGGCCGTAAGCACTACTGCTGGTCATTTGGATCTTAGATTTTAATCCCGGATCTAGACAAAAAAATTGTTATTAGGTGTATTTTGTTAAATGAACTTTCAGTAGCAGTCTGGAATCATGAAGTTGGCGGTGTTTCATACTTGTGCCTTGGAAAGTACGTAAAGTGGTTCTGCGCCTGATCTCACTCCAGTCGTGTCGGAATACAGTTTCATCAGACTATGAGAGTGAAGGAATACTGAGTGCCTCTATGTTTGCGCACACACTCGTAAAATATAATGGTGCCCTGTAGAGATACTAGTCTCGTTGAGACTCGCCGCCTTGACCAGAATTCGACTGGAGGACAATATTTTAGTAAAAGACAATGTTGAAAACTTATTTTGCCAATTTTATCGCGTTTAATTTGAACTTATTTTTATTCCCGCTGTTTGGAGTGATTCCGCCAGTGCCTTAGAAGTACTGCGTCACTGCTTATACGTGTATATCTACAAAGGAAAAAAGGAATTTTCAAGGGATCGTCTTCCTATAGACCAAATATATCAAATCGATTTAGTAATTTATTTTTGTTTCATATTATTTAAAAGCTGGCAGCGATCACCGAATGGTTAGAGGCACACTGAACCTAAACGTTAAGTTGGAGAGGTCTCGTCTAATGAAGTCAACGCTCCGTCCCCCTCGTGCTCTAATCCAGAATCCCGAAACCTTTCAGCTCGAGTTACGTAACCGCTTTCAGTGCCTAGAAGATTGCAATGCAGTGGACGATATGTATGACAAGCTCGTGGAAACTGTCCATGCGGTCGGAGCTAAGTTCTGCAAGACCGGCCGCAGAAGAACACAAAAGCTCTCCGATCACACTCTTAATCTCATGGCTGTTAGACGGGAGATGAGGCTGCAATCGTCGACAGATTTGACAGCATACAAGCAACTGAACAGACAGATCTCCAAATGCATTTGGCGAGACTTACGCAAATTTAATATTGCTCGTATTGAAGAAGCGATTGAGCGGAACCAGGGCTCCAAAGTCTTTGCCAGAGATCTGTCTGCCAGTAAGAGCCAACTGTCAAAGCTGAAGATTGAGTGTGGCAGCATCGTTTCCGGGACACCTGAGATTCTGAGATTGAGAGGTTCTATGGGCAGCTGTACACATCATCGTTGGAGCCACACGCAAGTGTGAGTAACGATCCAAGAGCGGGTCTTATCCGACACTATTCCGATGATATCCCGGACGTCAGTCTGAGCGAGATTAGTATGGCTATCCAGCACCTTAAAACGGCAAGTCCCCGGGCGAGGATGGAATTACAGCGGAGCTTCTGAAAGCGGGTGGAAAACCGGTACTTGAAGTCCTTCAGAGGCTCTTTAATTCCGTCCTCCATGGTGGCACTACTCCGGAGGCGTGGAGCAGAAGTGCGGTGGTCTTGTTCTTCAAGAAAGGTGACAACGCCCTCTTGAAGAACTACAGACCGATATCCCTTCTGAGCCGCGTCTACGTGCTGTTTTCGAAAGTCATTACGAATCGTCTCGCACGCAGACTCGACGACTTCCAGCCTCCCGAACAAGCCGGTTTCCGAAAAGGCTTTAGTACTGTTACGCGCTCCAGTCGACGACACAACTAGCGCCATCTAGTGTCAGGAACGAGAGCGAGGGGAACGTTGCAGTTTATGACATCTCAAATCTTTCGACCGACAGCGCCACCCGAAGAACTAGAAAATCTATACTCGAACTCTCGGTACCGTGCGCGTGTTTACTTGAACATTCCGGATATTTTGCTAATTTAAATAAATAGGTGGCGCAAGATGCGATCGAGACAGAGTTGAACTCGGCGACACAAGCGAAGCTTCGGAGCGGAATTAAGTGAATTAGTGTGTTTAATTATTAGTGTTTTAACTTTAATTTGTGTAAAGTAAATTAAAGTGTTAATTTAGGTAATTTTATCGGCAATTTTTATTGTCACGAACCTCAAGCTCGTAACAATTGGTGTCAGAAGTGGGATAAAATAATGCCGATTTTACCTAAGGAGGAAACGGAGGGTGTCCGTACCCGAAGTCAACGCCAGCAGGAGACGGACCAGAGGAGATTTGGTGGTGCAACGCCGCAGATGTCTGAGGGCCAGCCACCGGCCACCGAAGCCGGTCCGTCAGCACCTTCTACGTCTGTGGCACCTGACTTAGGTGCTCTGATGGTGATGCTGCAGGAGCAGGCTCGCCGACAGGAGGAACAGGTCCGTCAGTTGAAAGAGCAGCTGCAGAGTGGACAGGAGGAACAGGCCCGCCGATTGGAAGAGCAGCTGCGGGGCGGACAGGAGGAACAGGCCCGCCGACAGGAGGAACAGGCCCGTCGTTTAGAAGAGCAACTCCAACGCGATAAGGAAGAGCAGATACTCCTCATGAAGGACCTTCACGCTATCCTCAGAAAAGAGATACGGGAGGTGAAGGATAAGGTTGCTCAACATGACAACCGCCTGTCGGAGGCCGAAACCCGAATCGACCAAGTAAACAATCGGGTTGACAACGTAATGGCTGACGTGAAGAAAACGCTGGACGACCTCAAACTTGGGGATGGAACAACAGCTCCCGTAGTAGCTACAACACCTTCGCTACGTGGATTCAAAGTGCCGCCGTTCGACGGGACTTCTTCCTGGTCGGCCTACAAAATCCAGTTCGAGGCCGTCATGGTGGCAAACGGCTGGAATAAAAGTCAGGCCATGACTGCACTCACCTTAGGCCTGCGCGACCAAGCCTTAACCGTGTTGGAAGCTCTCGGTAAGAAAGTGACCTACGAGCAGCTCCTTGAGGCATTGGAGGCGAGATATGGTGACGCTCACCTGGAACACGTCTTTCGCGCGCAGCTTAAAGATCGCGTGCAACGCAGCAACGAAAACCTGCAGCAGTGGGCCCTTGAGGTGGAGAAGATGGTTCGAAAAGCATACCAGTCTGTACCTGCGCTCATTGAAGGGAACCTGGTGCAGACATTCATCGACGGCATCCGCGACCTGGAAGTCAGAGCTGCTGTGAGGCTTGGGCATCACGAGACGCTTAAGGACGCCTTGGCCCATGCACTGGAGGTAGAAGCCGTGCGGCAGGATCATCGTTCCCATCGCGTCAGGGAGGTTGCAGCAGCTACAGTTTGCGACCGCAACAAAGGATACAGCCCTAGGTGCTATGGCTGTGGGGAAAAGGGCCATCTTCGATCCAGCTGCCCTAAGCGAACCGTGGAAAGGAGAGTCGATCGGCCTCGAGAGGGTAGTGCAGCTAACGGCACCGTCTGGCGGCGACAGGATCATCGTTCACCTCACGCTAGGGAGGTTACAGCTGTTACGGTTCGCGACCACAATAAAAGATACAGCCCTGGGTGCTATGGCTGTGGGGAATGGGGCCATCTTCGGTCCAGCTGCCCTAAGCACACCCTAGGAAGGGAAGCTGAACGGTCTCAGAGAAGAAGTGCGGCTAACAGCACCGCCCAGCAGCAACAGGAATACGACTTTACTATCAGACACTGCAGCGGGAAATCTCACGGCAACGCAGATGCATTGTCAAGAAGACCTTGTCCTGAAGATTTCAACCACTGTAGTAGGCAAGAGAGTAAGGAAGTGGTATCCGTGAGGATGCTCAGGACAGACCACCTCAGCAACGGGTGGAAGGACAGCTTACGACATGCACAGCAGGAAGATCCGGACATCAAGTCGATTCTGGGATGGATGAAGGCCCGTGCTACCAAGCCTAAGTGGATGGACGTCGCAGCGATGAGTTCAACCACGAAAAGCTATTGGGCCCAATGGGACAGCTTGCTGATTCAGGATGGGGTCCTGTGCCGTAAATGGGACGATGGTCGAAGAGACAGCTGTCGTTTGCAAATGGTTGTCCCTAAAGCTGAAGTGCCGAATGTTCTACAGCTGTGCCATAATGGTCGTTCAAGAGTCCATCTGGGAGTTAAACGAACTCTACTGAAGGTTCGAGAACAGTTTTACTGGGTCCATTATCGTGACGATGTGGAGGATTGGTGTCGTACATGTACAAGTTGTGCGGCTGTGAGGGGACCTCAGACACGGAGTAGAGGAGCATAGAAATTGTACAATGTTGGTGCACCACGGGATAGGACAGCCCTTGACATTGCGGAGCCGTTACAGAAAGGCGCAAGAGGGACTCCTAAGATTGTCCATGTGGATCGCTTGGCGCGTTACTATGGGACCGATAATGCTCGGGACGAGCATGTCTTAGGAGGGGGCAGTGTTACGCGCTCCAGTCGACGACACAACTAGCGCCATCTAGTGTCAGGAACGAGAGCGAGGGGAGCGTTGCAGTTTATGACATCTCAAATCTTTCGACCGACAGCGCCACCCGAAGAACTAGAAAATTTATACTCGATCTCTCGGTACCGTGCGCGTGTTTACTTGAACATTCCGGATATTTTGCTAATTTAAATAAATAGATGGCGCAAGATGCGATCGAGACAGAGTTGAACTCGGCGACATAAGCGAAGCTTCGGAGCGGAATTAAGTGAATTAGTGTGTTTAATTATTAGTGTTTTAACTTTAATTTGTGTAAAGTAAATTAAAGTGTTAATTTAGGTAATTTTATCGGCAATTTTTATTGTCACGAACCTCAAGCTCGTAACAGTACCATAGACCACATACATACCCTTCGGCAAATTGTACAGAAGTCCGAAGAGTACAATCTGCCACTTAGCCTGGCATATGTGGACTATGAGAAAGCCTTTGATTCCGTCGAAATTTGGGCGGTGCTACAGTCTCTTCAGCGGTGCCAAGTTGACTGTCGGTATATCGAAGTGGTGAAGTGTTTGTACAGTAGGGCTACGATGGCTATCCGAGTACAGAACCAGAGTACGAAACCTATCCAACTGCAGAGAGGTGTAAGACAGGGTGACGTTATTTCCCCGAAACTCTTCACCGCTGCGTTGGAAGACGTTTTCAAGCTACTGGACTGGAAAGGATACGGTATTAACATCAATGGCGAGTACATCACACACCTTCGATTTGCCGATGATATAGCACTTATGGCAGAATCGCTGGAGGAATTAAGCACTATGCTCAATGACCTCAATAGTGCCTCCAAACGGATAGGTCTTAAGATGAACACGGACAAAACAAAGATCATGTTTAATGTCCATGTCACACCTATGCCGGTAGTTGTTGGGAGCACTAACTTCGAAGTTGTTGACGAGTACGTTTACCTGGGACAAATAGTCCGGCTAGGTAAGTCCAACTTCGACCGAGAGGTCAATCGACGGATTCAACTCGGCTGTGCAGCGTTCGGGAAATTACAACGCATCTTCTCGTCAGGTATACCTCAAACCTGAAAACTAAGTTGTACAATCAGTGCGTGTTGCCAGTAATGACATATGGAACTGAGACATGGTCCTTCACTGCTGGCCGTATGAGGACGCTCAAAGTCGCTCAGCGAGCTATGGAGAGGGCTATGCTCGGAGTTTCTCTGCGTGATAAACTTAGAAATGAGGATATCCGCAGTAGAACCAGAGTGACCGACATAGCCCAACGGATTAGTAAGCTGAAGTGTCAATGGGCCGGCCATATAGCTCGAAGAACCGACAACCGTTGGGGAAAAAAGGTTCTCGAGTGGCAGCCTCGTACCGGTAGACGAAGTGTAGGGCGACCCCCCACTAGATGGGGTGGCGACCTGGTAAGACATGCAGGAAGTCGATGGATGCAGGTGGCTCAGGACCGTGCTTTGTGGCATACCTTGGGGGAGGCCTATGTTCAGCAGTGGACTTGTAAAGGGCTGTAATGATGATGATGATGATGATTATTTATAACATCTTTTATTCTTCAGCTTACTTAGATTTTTTTAAATTATTTTACTTATTTTTATTTACATTATTAAGTAAAAAAAGTAAAATTGAAATTGTGTATTAAATATGTGTTGCTTGGTAATGTACATGGTACTATACAAGATATATTTTACCCTCATTGGATTTTCATCAAGAGTCAAGACTATTCCGTGTCGAATGAGTAAGTGCAACAAAGGGTCCCTCGGGAGCGAAAAGCTGTTTTTGACGAGGAAATGCACTTGTCTTCTCTAAAATTACCCGTAATAAATCACGTAACGTCGTTTGTAGGTAATAACACCATAGAAGATAATGGGGAATTCAATAAATTGAGACGGATTATAGTGAACCTGAAAATAATCAATTTAGGATTAGCAATTTCAAGCTCTATTTGTAATTAAGCGTAGTCGAAAGGAAAATATTTTGTTTTTGTTTAATACAGACAATGAAAATATGATGTGATAACTACTAAAAGCTAAGTCGAAAGATATTAAGGGACCTTTGTATCCATCAAAAATCGCTCTTAATTAAGTTCTGAAACAACGTTTTTTGTTCAAATCATTAAACATGTTGTATTGTTTTGAGCCACTTTTACCTCTCGTTAGGAGTGAAAAAGGATATTGCCAACTTTTTCAACAAATGTAGACAAGATTTTGACAACCAGCTTGTGGCGGAAAATTCATATAACAATACTGAACTCAAATTTAACAAACTGGTGATAAGAAGTAGCATTACCAGTATAAAGATACTAGAGCTATTTATATCTATAGGTTCTACCAGCCACGCTGTGGCTATATTATTGTAGTACGAATAGGTCGGCTCGACCAAGGTAGGATCACGCACTCACAGAATACTAGCGTATAATAGCAGATTAAATTAATGCTGCTTTATTTCGTGTGGTGAGTGTAGAGAACCGTAGATCCTTCTCACTGGAAACGAGACGTTCAATCTTAGTCCTCAGGGGTGATAACGCACTTCCATTTTAATACTTAATCGAGTAAAAGTTTCACCCATATTCTATAAAAAAATTACCAGCGCAGCGGTGCGATTGTGTTATGTTTTTTTATTGTGATAACCTGTAATTTAATATATTACATTAATTTTTAATTTTACAACAACTAAAATACATACTAAGCAAAATATATAAACCGATAATTTTATATTAATTCGTAAATACAATAATTAATATAAAATTACAAGGTTGTAGGCTCCTTACCTATTTCTGCTGATGAATAGTAGTGTGTGCACTTCCGGTCTAAAGCGAATAGAGAGGTAGCACAATTACAGGTTGTGAGGCATTCCATCTTAGTCCTCAGAGGAGACAACGCACTATTTATTTTCTTCTTCTTTCTTTGTTTCACGTTAGCTGTCGGTGTCCATGGGTGTCCGTGTAGTGGCGGTTGAGAATATCCACTACCCCATATCTTCCCGTGGGTGTCGTAAGAGGCGACAGAGGGAGACAAGCAGGAGATGGGCAGCAGCGTCTTCCTAATAACAACAATAACATAATAAAAAACTGCGGTTGCCAACCCGCTCGCCAAGCGTGGCAACTATGGCAAATATCCCCCCATGAGCAATGACGCAAATAAACGGCCCCCAGTCCCCGGCAGCCCCGCTATTCCTGGCTACGGTGGCGACCATGATAACGGCGGGGCAGGGGGTGCTAAGAATCTCCGGTGGAGGTTCGGTTGCCATCTACGACGACTCGACCTGGCAACGTATAACGCACGCACCCTGAGGACTGACGAGAAAATACTGGAGCTGGAAGAAGAGGTAGACAAGTTGCGCTGGCATATTATTGGATTATCTGAGGTCCGAAGAGAGGGGGAGACCACGGTAATCCTCGAGTCCGGCAACTTGTTCTATCACCGGGAGGGCAACCATCTGTCCCAAGGAGGTGTCGGATTTATCGTCCACAAGTCTCTCGTTAACAACGTTGTAATGATTGGGAGTGTGTCGACGAGGGTCGCGTTCCTGATACTCAGAATCACCAAACGGTATTCGCTGAAGGCCATACAGGTCTACGCACCAACCTCGGCACATCCCGATGAGGAGGTGGAGGAAATGTATGAGGATAATTCTAGAGCCATGCATTCCCCCAAAACCCACTACATAGTGTTGATGGGAGACTTCAACGCAAAACTAGGCACAAGAGAAGGCGGTGAGCTGAAGTTAGGGAAATTTGGAGTGGGGCAACGGAACCGTAGAGGCCAACAGCTGGCTGACTTTATGGAGAAAGAGGGACTCTCTATGATGAACTCTTTTTCCAGAAGCGGCCCCACAGGAAGTGGGCCTGGTCGAGCCCCGACGGTTCGATAAAAAATGAGATTGACTTCATTATGACGACCAGACGCCAACTGTTCAGTGATGTCTCAGTGATCGCAAGGGTGAAAACCGGCAGCGATCACCGAATGGTTAGAGGCACACTGAACCTAAACGTTAAGTTGGAGAGGTCTCGTCTAATGAAGTCAACGCTCCGTCCCCTCGTGCTCTAATCCAGAATCCCGAGACTTTTCAGCTCGAGTTACGTAACCGCTTTCAGTGCCTAGAAGATTGCAATGCAGTGGAAGATATGAATGACAAGCTCATGGAAACTGTCCATGCGGTCGGAGCTAAGTTCTGCAAGACCCGCCGCAGAAGAACACAAAAACTCTCCGATCACACTCTTAATCTCATGGCTGTTAGACGGGAGATGAGGAACAGATTTGACAGCATACAGGCAACCGAACAGACAGATCTCTAAATGCATTTGGCGAGACTTACGCAACTTTAATACTGCTCGTATTAAAGAAGCAATCGAGCGGAACCAGGGCTCCAAAGTCTTTGCCAGAGATCTCTCTGCCAGAAAGAGCCAACTGTCAACGCTGAAGACTGAGTGTGGCAGCATCGTTTCCGAGACGCATGAGATTTTGAGTGAGATTGAGAGGTTCTGTGGGCAGCTGTACACATCGTCGTTGGAGCCACACGCAAGTGTGATTAACGATCCAAGAGCAAGTCTTACCCGACACTATTCCGATGATATCCCGGACGTCAGTCTGAGCGAGATTAGAATGGCTCTCCAGCACCTTAAAAACGGCAGGGCCCCAGGCGAGGATGGAATTACAGCGGAGCTTCTGAAAGCGGGCGGGACACCGGTACTTGAAGTCGTTCAGAAGCTCTTCAATTCCGTCCTCCATGGTGGCACTACTCCGGAGGCGTGGAGCAGAAGTGCGGTGGTCTTGTTCTTTAAGAAAGGCGACAACGCTCTCTTGAAGAACTACAGACCGATTTCCCTTCTGAGCCGCGTCTACGTGCTGTTTTCGAGAGTCATTACGAATCGTCTTGCACGCGGACTCGACGACTTCTAGCCTCCCGAACAATCCGGTTTCCGAAAAGGCTTCAGTACCATAGACCACATACATACCCTGCGGCAGATTGTACAGAAGACCGAAGAGTACAATCTGCCACTTTGCCTGGCGTATGTGGACTATGAGAAAGCCTTTGATTCTGTCGAAATTTGGGCGGTGCTACAGTCCCTTCAGCGGTGCCAAGTTGACTGTCGGTATATCGAAGTGCTGAAGTGTTTGTACAGTAGGGCTACGATGGCTATCCGAGTACAGAACCAGAGTTCGAAACCTATCCAACTGCAAAGAGGTGTAAGACAGGGTGACGTTATTTCCCCGAAACTCTTTACCGCTGCGTTGGAAGACGTTTTCAAGCTACTGGACTGGAAAGGATACGGTATTAACATCAATGGCGAGTACATCACTTACCTTCGATTTGCCGACGATATAGTCCTTATGGCAGAATCGCTGGAGGACCTTAGCACTATGCTCAATGACCTCAATGGTGTCTCCCAACGGATAGATCTTAAGATGAACATGGACAAAACAAAGATCATGTTTAATGTCCATTTCACACCTATGCCGGTAGTTGTTGGGAGCACTCTGCTCGAAGTTGTTGACGAGTACGTTTACCTGGGACAAATAGTCCGACTAGGTAAGTCCAACTTCGACCGAGAGGTCAATCGACGGATTCAACTCGGCTGGGCAGCGTTCGGGAAATTACGACACATCTTCTCGTCAGGTATACCTCAATCTCGGAAAACTAAAGTGTACAAGCAGTGCGTGATGCAAGTGATGACATATGGAACTGAGACATGGTCCTTCACTGCTGGCCGTATGAGGACGCTCAAAGTCGCTCAGCGAGCTATGGAGAGGGCTATGCTCGGAGTTTCTCTGCGTGATAGACTCAGAAATGAGGATATCCGCAGTAAAACCAGAGTGACCGACATAGCCCAACGGATTAGTAAGTTGAAGTGGCAATGGGCCGGCCATATAGCTCGAAGAACCGATAACCGATGGGGAAGAAATGTTCTCGAGTGGCAGCCTCGTACCGGTAGGCGTAGTGTTGGGCGACCCCCCACTAGATGGAGTGACGGCCTGGTAAGACATGCAGGAAGTCGATGGATGCAGGTGGCTCAGGACCGTGCTTTGTGTCATACCTTGGGGGAGGTCTATGTTCAGTAGTGGACTTGTGAAGGGCTGTAATGATGATGATGATGATGATGATGTCCATGGGTCGCAATAGCCACTTACCATTACGTGGACCGTATGTTTACTTGACATTTAAGTATTTAACAAAAATCATTCACTGTGCATTCTACATAGATTACAAAAGTAGATTTTCTCTTTTCCGTTAATTTATACGGCAGAGTCATAGAGAGAGTCATAGTCGACTATAATGAGAGGGGACCACGCGGTTACAGAATGCAAGTGTGATGTAGCAGCTTGTCGTCGTTTTTTTTTTAGAAGTATCTATTCATCTGCTGTTATTTATTATACAGCACCATTTATATCTAGTTTTTTTATAACTCTTTTATTTTTTTGTATTGTTTTGTGTTTTCTGAGTTTTTTAATTTATATATATATATATATATATATATATATATATATATATATATAAAGTATTTTACATTTTTTTACACTTGTTGCTGTGTTTCCTATGGTTCTTAAAGAGAACCGGAGACCCTTTTTGCTTGTATCGAGGCAATCATCATAATGCGAGAATCATAATGCAGATGCATTGTCACCCCTGAGGACCGAGATGGAATGCGTCATTTCTAGTAAAAAGCGTCTCCGATTCTCTACACTCTAAACACAGCAGTTTTAAACTGCTATTTTACGCTGCTATTCTGTGCTTCGCAGATCGACGCCACCCATTCGTGCTAGAACCACAATATAGCTGTAACATATCTCTATCATATTTTTAAGTACTCGGGTTTTTGTTGTCAATAAATTAATTTATGTTGCCATAGTGCTAAAAAAGCATAAAGGTTATAGAAAAGGTTACATAATCTACCAGTTTAATTTGGCAGTACTTATACATAAGGATGAAGAGAATGCTTTCTTTTCTAATAGCCTTTTTTAGATTTAGTATTTATACCTAAGGATAAAGAGAATGTTTTATTTTCTAGAAGCCTTTATTAGATTTAGTATTTATACCTAAGGATAAAGAGAATGTTTCATTTTCTAGAAGCCTTTATTACATTTAGTACTTATACCTAAGGATGGAGAGAATGTTTTATTTTCTAGTAGCCTTTATTAGATTTAGTATTTATATCTAAGGATGGAGAGAATTCTTTCTTTTCTAATAGACTTTTTATTTCTTCTATTTCTATTAAGAAAAATTTAAAAGAAATGTAATTTAAACGGTAATTCTCTTCCAATGTTATGGTTAAGATGTTAAGAAATACAAGGGGATATTACTAAAGAAAACTGTGGCAGCATTATGACTACCAGTTATAGGGACGATTTCATGCATAACCTAAGAAGCATTAAGATACCTAAAGATTTTCTTAAGATTGCGCTAACTGACGAATTTACTTTACTGTTTTTACTAGACTATTAATGGCATTACTGGGTATTAGAAAACTTTCAAAGCTTTTCAAAATAACAATTAAATTGTAGCGGCGCTGTCGTCGCGCCACCAGCACACCGAAACACACCGAAGCCTAAATCACGCTATTAACATTCCGAATCATAGACAGTATATATAGAACTTCTCCGAACTATCACTTGGATTGTTGGCCGCTCCCCGGGCAGAACACCTTGCCCAGCGGAAAATCTCCCCTTTTCCATTCCATTCCATATTCATACTCCAATTGGCTTTACATAAACAGTAGTTTCATTTCTTCACCTTAAAACCACTCGGAGTCTGTTAATAGTGGACCGTTCATCTCCACTATTACAAAATATAATACTGGCATCAGTATCGTAGTAGCCTTTTACCATTATGATGTTTTAAACTTGTTTATTTAGGAATTTTGAAGTATTGGGTGCGTTTGGCAGAAAAAAGCGCTAGCAAGCGCTTATAAGCGCTGAAATGGTTTTCGGCCAGGACACGATTGCTACTTCAGTAGCGCTGACACAATCCGCCATTTTGCTTATTTAATTTGTTTGTTTTGAAGTAGAGCTTATAAGTTGTTTTGTGCAATATTAGTTTTAAGTAATATAATGATATGAATAAACATATAGGTACATGTTATTAAAAATTCATGATTGGTAATTATTTAATATGAATACTTTACAAACATATATTTAAATTAGGTTAGTTTCCTCGGTTAAAACTAACATCGTGTCCTGGAGGAAAATAGCTACTTACGATTTGACAGCGCTTACCGCTTACGATCGCCATTTTGCTTACAAGCGCTTGCTAGCGCTTTTTTCTGCCAAACGCACCCATTTTGTGTGTTGGTAGAGCCGCGCTGCAGCTATATTATTGTTGTAGCACTAATGGGTCGGCTCGACCGGGGAGGAAAAAGGACTCGCTTTCACAGAATACGAGCGTGACATAGCAGCTTAATGCTGCTTGTTTCGTATGGTGATTGTGGAGATCCGGAGACCTTTTTTACTAGAAACGAGACATTTCATCTCAGTCCTCAGAGGTGACAACGCATCTGCATTTTGATTTTTAATTGAGGATAAATGTAGATGTCTATGGGTCACAATATCAACTTACCTGGTGGACTGTCTGCTTGTTTGTCGCCCATGTACTATAATTTTATTTAACTTAAAACTTGAGGAATAAATACTGTTGCAAAATTTCCCAAATGTAATTGAAATTGACAAAGAAGTCTCTGATACGTGATAATTGCTTTAATGCTCATAGCGTTTTACCTTTTATTAGTAAATTATTACTTTTTCACACGCTTAAGGCCGTCTTGTAGTACGGTGTGTAGTTATGAAAATGTTACTACACTTTTAACAACCGCTAAGGTGAAAAGTAATATAGCGAGGAGAATTAGGAAGAAATGATGTCGTCCAACCTCGAAGATATCTCGGCATGGCCGCGGGCACTGACCAGGTTGAGCCCTAAAATTGTGCGATTTGTTTTTTTTTGTATGTGTTCTACTCGATCTATAAAAGTAAATCCTTCTATCTGATATGACTTTCATTATAGAATCTCTGCAAAGTACAAGATTAGAAAGAGTTTTACTGTTACCTTTATGATATTCAATTACTTGTTCTACTGCTTAATTCTATAAAATAATTTTGTTTTTGTACAATAATTTAATATCAGTAGATTGACAGAGGTTAATAAAAGTAGATTGTAATGAAAAACGCACGTAGTCGATGGATGCAGATAGCTCAGGACTTTGTGGCTATATATGGGGAAGGCCTACGACTAGCAGTGTAATTGTGATAGCTGTAGTGAATGAGCAATTGAGTAAAATTTACAGAGGTTCTAGAAAGTAAAGAAGTAATGCAGCATCGCCTTAAATTATAGAGCCCTTTTTTAAACAGTGGAACGTTGCAGTATGTGTCAGTAAGCGCGCGAGCGCAGTGCCATACGGAAAATCCAGTGAATGAATGCAACCACTTTCATGCATACTCTGCGTATTTTATATTCAACTCTACATTTTATTCTATTGCTTATTTTTATATAATAGTAAGATATTAAAGTTTCAATCTGGTGGCAGTCGTTAAAAATTTTCATCTGCATTTGGCAAACCAAAAAATAAAAGGTAAGTTAATTTAACATCTTTTTTTACCAGAAGTCTATTTATTACTTAAAACATTTTTAAGACTTAAAATATTTTTAAACAAGAATGAAGTGACGAGATTATAAGGCAAAAAATTGTTATGTAAAAAAATTATTTATTCCATAAGGATATTTATAAAAGCACTTAATAGTTTACGGGTGTAATTGGATGCTTTCCACTATAGAGGATTTGCCCTGATGGTAGGCAAATTGGTGTTGGCAGTACATTACTCTCCATTACTTAACGACTGTAAGATTTTCTGTATTTATTTTTACCTGAATTTTATTAATTTCTTATAGTCGCCAGTTATGATATCCAATGAACGAATTGAGCGTATAGATTCGCTCAAATTTTCGTCAAATTTTTAACTAAAATATTTGGATAATTATTTTTATTTTATTTTTAAAGCCTAATACTTTATCTTTACCTATACATACACGGTAACAATTTATTCTACCCATTTTAAGTCCAAATGATTAAAACTATAACGAAAACTTGTCCTAAAGACCACTAAATCTTTATCGCAACTATCATAAACTGTTGCTTGGTGTTGCAATAACTCCTCTACATGTTTCTAGCCTTTTAGGTATAAAAAACAAAGCAAGCAAGGCTTGGTAAGACATCTATGTTATACGGATAAGGGTATATCAATAGTCATAGTTAAGTCCATTTTGATTAATTATTATCGATAATAATAATAATATCTTCAAGACCGAGTTTCGGTCACGATGGCTGGTCCCAACCGAAGCCTAGCCATCTGCATAGCACTCGAGGGTATGCGCAAGTAAAGGTGTCCTCTCTTTTCCCTCACTGTCGCATCCTAATGGAACGGTAATCCTACACCACTGGAGATAGTTCAGGCGCAGGACCAATAGCACTACGTGCTTTCTGAGGCACATGGTTGATAACCCCTCAGCTTTAAATAACAAAAAACTCGTTAACTGATTTTAGCCTTGCCAGGAAATTGAACCGGTACCTCAGCAACCAGCAATCACGTTTAAGACTATTAGAATAGTGAGGCAGTTAATTGTAATTTAACGATAGATAGTTTCCCGGTTCCTTTTTTAACGTGAGGTAATTATAAATGGATATTACAAATGTTATTTAACTTCCGATGGCTTAATCCCTAAGGAAGATTCACCATCAGTGCCCGTGAGAGGTCCCGGAATCCTTCTCAATGTGTCATTCATTGTCGCCTTCGACCGTGCTCAGTATTCCATCTCGATAATTACTTATTAAATTTAGTTATTAAACTTAATTATTAAATTTATTATTAAATTTAATTCAGTTCAATCCACAGAAGACACATGTTTGCGCGTTTACCGCTAAAAACCCCTTTGTCGTATTTCCTCGTTTCGGGTTACTTCCCATTTTGGCTTAGCTAGTATATCTCGGCGTCAACATATCTAATGACGTGCAGTTTCATAACCACTTGAAAGAGAAGGCCAAATTGGCCTCTAAAAAGCTTGGCGTGCTCAGCAGAACGGGGCAATATTTCATGCCGCCACACCGCCTTCAACTTTACAACGCGCATGTTCAGCCTCATATGGAATACTGTTCCCTTGCCCTGCCATTTGATTGCATCTAGCGCAGTGCGGTTCGAATCGTCAGCGACCAAGCTCTCTTTGATCGGCTTGACTCACTGTGACTGCAAAGAGTTGTTGCATCTCTTTGCTTATTCGCATCAACCACGGGGGGGGGGGGGTCTGAGGAATTGTTCGGACTAATTCCAGCCGCACAATTTCCTCGCGGAATCGGCTACCACGAGCGATTTTTCCTGAGCGATACGACTTAGGGACCTACAGAAAAGAGCCTACTTTTTTAAGACTGACAACGCGTCTGTAATTCCCCTGGTGTTGCAGTTGTTCATGGGCGGCGTTAATCACTTACCATCGGGTGAGCCATATGATCGCTTGCCCTTCTTCTATGAAAAATAGAAAAACTTACTCATATTTAGTTTCTAAAGTAAGATTTAATTTATTCGCTTACATAGCAACACATCGGAATAACAGGTCGACTCTATATGGGCCATCTGTTTACACTACGATGCGCGCCATGTGCATTATAACCGGTTATTTAGCTTTAAGACAAAAACCATATAGCTTGCAGAAAGAGACCCCTAAATACTTTTATACTTAAATACTTATATATTTTAATATTGAAACCTGGCAACATTGCAGTTTTTGAACGAACTTATAAGTTTAGGACTAATTTTCTAACATGAAAGTTAATCTCAGACTGGGCGTCAATGTTAAAAGTGACACTATATTCTTCATAGATTTGGTATTTTTATTAGTAATTTAAACAAATACTAACATTAAATAGAAAAAATACTCATAAGTAAAAAATGGCAAATTTAACCTCACTTTGTGGCAATTTTGCCATCAGGGTTTGTAATGAAAATAATAGGATTGACTTCAAGCTTGAATTAATACTTATATTATTGCTTACCCAATAATATAATACACAGCACTCGGAGTTACGCTTTATTTCTTTAATTGTGCTATAAATAAAATAAATAGCAAAATAATATAAAAATAACAAAATGCTCTCTTATAAAATTTAAAGTCAAATTGGTGCAATAAGGAGCTTAAATCTATTTAGGTATGTTAAACACAAAAATTTTTCTACCTATCTCCGTTATAGTTTTTGATCAACTAATTTTGATAATTTTTTTTAAATTAGTCGTCAGGTAAAAAAATTATCATTTTTGCCACAATAACACAATATTCATAATCATTAAAAATGACACATTTCTTTGGGTGCAAATTAATATCAACACACTAAGTTGAAAATGTGAAAAAATCTGAGTAGTAATAATATTCAACTCTAATACGTAAGAATAATATAGATTTCACTTTTCTTTTCACTCATTTTTGATTAAAAAAAATCGATTGACAACTCATTTGGTGATATTGATTTAAATGGCTGCTAAGTTGAAACATCTATATAAACGTACGTACATAGAATGTCAAGTACAGAACTATTTCTTTGAATCGTCGTAATTTTTGTTATGTTTTGTTACACAACATGTAACAAAACATGGCAAAGTAACTGTCACATCATGGAATCATTAATATGGTAACTTTGCCAAATCATTTTTATAGACAAAATTTTAGTACTACAGTATTACGTGTCTTTGTCTGTTACATATTTGCGTTTCTCCAAGATTCCCGGGTGCGAGAGAACATATGTTACCACCGTATTAATAGATGACAGAAATTCTTAACAGAGTATTACGAGTAGCTATAATTATAGATGAACAGATGCCTTAGGGCAGGGTTATGATTTTGTTTAATCTTTTGTTATGGCACGTTATGTAGTGAAATAATTTACATACCATTAGTGTGTACTTTGTTTAATGATTAAGCACATTTTTTTTAGAAACTAATAAAATATGAAGCGATTAAACGAAACAATTTATTAAATGGAACATACTTTACTATGTCTAAAATATCACCATCCCTCAGTTATTTAACATACATGAAGGTAAGCTAGGAGAAGGACAGAGACAAAAACACAAAGTCGTATCATCATCATCATTACAGCCCTTCACAAGTCATAAAGCACGGTCCTGAGCCACCTGCATCCATCGACTTCCTGCATGTCTTACCAGGTCGTCACTCCATCTAGTGGGGGGTCACCCTACACTTCGCCTACCGGTACGAGGCTGCCACTCGAGAACCTTTTTGCCCCAAAGTCGTATACTATAACTATTATATAAAGAAAAAAAGCAATCAGAAAGAAAAAAAAATTAAAAAACTACACGAACTAAACTACTACGAACACAATACTGAAATCGAGTAAAATATTTACTATAATGTCAACTGTCAAATAAATATATATATATACGATATATATACGATAAAGCAAAGCCCTTTTGACCCTTTATTATTTGATTGACTGATGAAGAGCTATCGTATGAGTTATAAGAAAATGACCACATATCTGGATGACTATATTACCCACAGGCACTATATATATTTACATATACCATTTGAGCGTCATTCGTTATTAAAATAGCGTGTGGTAGAAACGTAAGACGATCCAACACCACGTGGCTTTTCTTGGGTGTCGTTTAAGAAAAACATCAAATAGGTATCATGGAATCCGATAAATAACGGTCTTACTATGACTAGGAGAAAAATGGTCGATTGACCTCGACAAAATGTCTATGTACTCTGTAATACTATCATCTGTAGAGCAAATAAAAAAAAGGGAAATGCTGTAATGGTCCTCATACCGTTCCGTGAGACATTGTCAGTTACTGACGACTATTTAAAAGGTTGACGAGTTTAAATGAAATACAATATAATGCTTCCTTGAGCTTATATAAAAATAAAAGCAGTAGAGGCAAAAATATATTTTATCCTTGCGATATCCTTTTTAAGGCCTTTTAAATTGTTAACGCTTTCAAGAAAGCACGTAGCGTATTGAACGCAGGGAATTTCAATATTCCTTGTTACATTAGACATTAATAATTACTGCATAGTTATGTTGAGGGAGCGTAACTAATGCGGTTGATACGGTGCTCGGCGAAGAGACGGGAAGAAAATACGATACTGCTCTGTTAATGGCATGCTGCGAATGTGCACTTGTGACGTACAAGTTACAGGAGTTTGCAGCTTCGGGATTGAGTTACGCCTCTTGTGCTTGTTAATATATTTCGTTGGGAAGGAATAATTAAATTTCTGTACTGTGTTTATGACGTTGTCCTGGTAATGTCGATATGTTTGGAATATTAGTCATTGATATCAATTACGCAGATATACTAAATTTACTCTAGAAGTTGTCGTGAAAAAAATTAAAACATTAGCTTACCCTCTCCTTACTTGATACAATTTTAATGAATAAATGCTTTGAACCTTAGACACCTCCGATAACTATAAAGTAGAAAATGTCTCGTTTCCAGTAAAAAGGGTCTGCAGTTTTCTACACTCGAAATACGAAACACAGGAGCATTAAGCTGCTATTTCACGCTGATATATTAGTAGGTGGTAGGAATACGCTCTCACAGAGCATGGCACTTCTTTGAAAAACAATGTGAGTCAACAATATCTCTACAAAATAATTTATATTTAAAAAAAAGTAAAAGTCCATATCAAATTAGTTTTCACACACACTTCTACATAATAAAAAAAGGTTACATAAATTTGACGCTATGGAAGTTTTTATAAATTATAAACATTTATTAACAGCTTCTGATGAAATAAATAATAAATAACAGCTTATTATTAAATAGGTTATTAGGGTGAGACTTGTTGCAAACACCATTAAATTATTTTAAAAAATCTCATTTACATTTCAATTTTCTTTGGTTGTTGTTGGCTGGTTTCGTAATAAAATATAAATTGGGCTCAGTATTACAAGTTACAACAGACAGTTTGGAAATATTATGTTCGAAGTTAATAAAACAATAAAACATTAAAAATTATATTCCGGACAATTCTTATTTTATCTGTATCATATCATAATTAGAGCGTGTGGTACTGAAAAATATTATTTAACTAGCTTGCAAGGCAGACGTTGTTCTGCCCTTTTCGACTAACCTTTATCATGTCCTATTAAAAATCCTTAAATTCGCAAAAAAAAATCGTAAGTCACTCACGGGCAAAAAAAAAACTATCCTATCTCGCAAGTTGGATCAAACAGAACTCGGTGTGCAAGTTCGATTAAAATCTATTAAGTAGTTTAGGAGTCCATCGCGGACAAACAACGTGACACGTAATTTATATATATTAAGATTATCCTTATCTTAAATCCAAAACAGATATAAAATAAAATATTATATAGGTAACAAAAATATTTTAGTAATTTTTATTACCTATATAATAGTACATAATATTAACAATCCAATAATGCTACTGCATAGTATGAGTTTAATCGAGCGATATATCGGGTGGCCGTTCAATCGTGTGAGTACTCAGCTCAGTGAGAACTGGATTGAACGCTACAAAGCTCTATGTGATCCACTCAATGTTGTGATAATGTACTCAGTCAATGCCAAGTATTTGTATAGAGTAGTTAGTCGTCGATATTTTAGGTAACAAAAAAATTCATATAATATTTTTTATTCACACATTACAGCTTCTTTTTTTCTTCATTCTTTAAAGTCGTTAAAGTCCACATCCAAGGGTTCTTTTAAAGTCCACTTCTGAACATAAGTCACATAGACTGTCTCGTAGAGGGGATATTTGCCACAGTTGCCACACTTAGCGTGCGGGTTGATAACTGTATTTTAAGTTAATCTCAAGAAGATGCTGCTGCCCCTCTTCTGTTTCATTTTCATCTGTCATCTCTAACAACACCTACATGATGATGGAGTGTACATTCTCTTACGCCGTCACTACATGGCGGTGAATTTTTTTTATTTACAATAAATTCATCAAATTCATCACCACTACAGTCTATTAAATACCTATCTCCTGATTTATTACGTTTTGTGAATTAAAAATAAATGTTTTTTTAATTTAAAAACATTTACGAGAAAACTACATTTTGTATAAAATGTCAAAAAGCCGTAATATGCTTAATATATAAGTAATATACAAGAAGGCAGTAAAAAAAATGAAATCAACAACTCTATATGGGAATGCAACACAACGATTTCACCATCCCTGTCAACCGATTAATGTTAGACACGCCGTAAAATTAAATTTATTTACATACTGATACGATGCCTGAGTGATTTTCGGCCCTCGGACTATTTATTTTGTGTTGGAAACCGAACACATAATACGAGTATGTAGTTGGACTAACTCACACAAGTTTGATGGCTGCATTCCACTTCAATGTTGAGGATAATTTGATTATATTGTAGTAATGATTTCCTTAGACTATTAAAGTAGACATTTGCAAGAAACTCGAAGTTTTAGACTAAGATTTCTTGAGCTAATAAAGAAACAAATGAAGGATCCTAAGATGTGCTAAGTATTCAAAGGAACTCACACATCAAGAAAAAGTAGGGTTAGGAAAAAATAGGGTATAAGTTTATAATATTTCATTTCTGTTAGCTTATTATTTTAAAATGATTTTTAAAGAACAGGCCTAATAGTATAGTAGTATTATTTATAATATAGAGTGTAATATAGTATAGTATGCGTTTTATTAGTGATGCTATTAAATAAAAGCAATCAAAACAAATATATAAACAGTGGAGTAACAGCTTAAAATATATAAATAATATAGTTTAAACTGTTACCCAATTGGCGCCGTGAACTTTGTTCATGTCCAGCGTGAAAGTTTACAGTTATTAATTCGGATTTTTATTAGATTTATCATCAACAAATTAAATTTTTAACAGAAATTTTCATCAAAATATAATAAATAAAAATTAAAAAAAACTGGAAATTAATTTATACAAGTTAAATAATTATGTAAATATAAGAAATCATAACGATTTTACATATTTTTACGTAGGCGAGATTTTATTGCGTTTAATTGTATATTAATAAATTATAATAAATATATATTATAATATATTTATATTTCCGAAATTTTATATACGACGGTAACAATGGAATATTAAAATAAAAATAATTAAATTAGTAAATTCGATTTATTCAATAAATTAAGAACGTACGGAAAATTAATCTAAATATAAAACCTAAAAATACGAAGTGTATTTTTATTCAATGAAATATTAGTTTAATTCAACAACGTGTTATTCTGAAGTTTTAAACAGCTATTTTGTTACATCATTCTTATGACATGTATCTAACAAATTGGCTTTAAAACATTTTTCTAAAAGGTTTATAAAATTGCTTAGTTATATTATTTCTTGGCGTTAGATTTCTTCTTTGGAATTTACAGATAGGATTGTATAAACGCAGGATCCTTGCAACTGTTGATTAAAAGTGACTAGCTACTTAATGACCGGCCACCATGCACGAGGCCTCTCATCAAGGACGGATAACATCTAAACGCCGGAGTCCATGTCGGTGAATAGAACTGATCTATATCGATGAGACGTATAGACACAAGTATTACTATAGGAACCTCAACATTTGTTACCTGTTGCGTCAAAATATTTCAAATCTATTTATGTAAATCCATACTATTTTGAAATGCGACAACTTTTCAGTGAAAATGTGATTCCATAATATGGTATATAAACATTTAATGACATCTATTTAGACCTGATGAAAAATTAATGTTAACTAAAATGTGTAGTAAAATGAAATTAAAATATTGAATTAAATATTACTTTGGATTAGCTTTGAGAAAGAATGTTATTCAGTAAAATTGCTTTGATTCCTTTTTTTTAAATAAAACAAACCCTGGGTTTTGTTGTTGTTTGGAGCAAAATAAGAATTTTTGAGCATAATAAATAATTTTAAGCTAGTAAACTACGTATTAACTTATCCAATCTATGGTAAAGGTCACTATATCACAGTAGTAAAAGTTACAGGCCATATACGTACCACTGATGGGCACAGGCCTCCTTTCTTTTCTGAGAGGGTTTTTAGGGCAAGGAAGTGTCCGCCGCGCTGCCCCAATTCGTGTTGGCGAATTTCATGTCTTTGAAATATTTTTTTTTGCTTATTTCTCAGACATGCAGGTTACCTCACAATGTTTTCCTTCACCGCCGAGCACGCGGTAAATCAGCACTTAAAATTGCAATTAACAAATTCATTGGCCGACGGGGATCGAACCCCGTTTGCTCGCGTACTGTGAAATTTACAGCGAGCGCTAACCATCTAAGCTACCACGGCTTTAAAACTATAGTATCACAATAATAACTAAATACCTGGTTGATATAAAAATAAATAAGAATTTCATTAACGATGAGATTTTACAAGACGTTAGTTTATTACACTACGATTATCAAAAATACAATTATATATTAGTTAAAATTCGTCATTTCGTATCATTAAATTAGTGATGACTGATTTTTATTAAAATAAGAGTGAAGATTATACGAGCACACAGTCCACCTTGTGAATGAAATAATCACCTGAAATCGTAATAATTACACGGCTTAGCCTTTGAACACTAAATAAATAAATGTATGTATCTATATATGAATGAACTTATATATATACTCGTAGTAAATAAAGGTCAAGCAATGGAATTTTATAATTTAGTGTTCAACCACTATCAGATAATTGAATTATCTGAAATTTTGCAGTCGTAGACAATACAATCACTTCACCACCTAAGTTATTTTAAAGTTTAACATAAAATTACGTACATTTATTTTTACAACATTATTTCGTTATACTCGTAAGCTTTCGAATTCCTAGGCATCGTTTTTCCATAAATATATTGGTATTTGGTATTTGCCTTTGTAATAATACGTAAAATATATAAAATAGTATGTCCTTTGTTTAATTATGTGCTAAAAATATTCGTAGGTATTTTGTTTAACACTTTAAATCCCTTAAACCAATAAATATAATGACTACATTGACATTTGATGGAGGTCAAGCTTTGAACATGAAAGATGACTGGGTTTATTGACTAAATCCCTAAAAGCTATGCTTAGTATAAAAGTGACGTTAATACCTTTAGTGAATATACAACGATGTCAACAGTAACGTAATCCTATTAAGTTTATGTGCAGCTATAAATTGTATTTATGTTTGTTGTGGCAGCCGCATATGTTATACGAACTTAAAAATATGTTTAATGGCATTTTAATACTGAGTTGTAGACGAGGAAATAGTTTTTTAAATAAAGTTTGTAACGGCATAGTTTGTTAAGTAGGTTTATTTATAAACTAACAAAAGAAACTAATTTCGTCATAATAAGCTGCGTGACATATCAAGCCCATATCATCCCGTGGGTGTATTAGGCGACAGAGGGAAATAAATCAGAATCAATAACGACTAAAAAAACTGCGGTTGGCAATCCGCCTGTCAACCATGAAAGCTGTGGCAAATGTTCATGCTCTATACACAGTTCCATTCGCCTGCACCAGCTCTTAAAACACTTTTGCCAGTCTTGATCTGACAGGTTGGAAATCGCTTCTTCGTAGGCAGTCACGGCTTTTTCGGCGCTTGAAAAAAACTTGCCTTTTATTTTTTCTTTGACTCTTAGGAACAATAAGAAATCACAAGGACCTAAGTCAGGGATGTAGGGTGGGTGACTTAGAGTTTCAACACTAGATTCCTCAATAACTGCTTTTGTTCTAAGGGAGGTGTGAAGAGGCGTTATCTTGATGCAGCATGATTACCCGAAGCCCGGTCCTTAGTCTTCTCTTCCGCACAGCTTGAAAAGCGTTGATAATGCAACTGTAGTATACCATTCAGAGTTGACTGACCTACAATTTTCCGGCATTAACGTCAACAAATGTCCGCTCCGCGAAAAAAAAACTAGCCACCATTTTTTTGCCGACGTTGCGAGGTCTTTGCAGTTTTGTCGGTAGCTGTCCTTCATAGTAGACCCATACCGATGATTGCCTTTTATTTTCCGGATCATATTGACAGATCCATGTCTCGTCACCAGTAACGATTTCTGAAACACGCCTAGATGCCCCGTTTTCAAAACGTAGATACATTTCATGGCACCAACCCACACGAGTCTGTTTTACGCTTTCGGAGACCAAACGAGGGATCCATCGACAACAAAGCTTCCTCACTCCAAGATGTTGATGTAGGGTGATATGAATGCTCCCCGAACTAATGCCTACAATCATTCCGATGTCCGTATATGTGATTCGTGGGTCTTCTCGCACCAACATTTCAGAAGTTCACTTATGTACGTTTTCTACCGTTGCTGCTGTTCGTGGGGTTCTTTGGTCATTTCTAAGGCTAATTTTTGGATTTAGCAAATCAACTAAAAATTGTTGCGTGTCCCCTAATACTGATTGTAACCTTTGTAAACTTAATTAGTCGGTTAAACCAAATTTAAAATCGTAATAGATTATAGCGCGCAAATGTTCACGTGTAAGCTCCATCGTTTTAAATGAAAAGCGCGGGCTAGAACTTTTTTTTTTTTTTTTAAATATTGAGCAATTGGCTTATGGAGTTCTATTTTTTAATACATTTGCTTTTTAGAAACACATAACACGAGTGCGTCCCATTTTTATATTTTGAGTATCTCAAAACATATTGAGTGACCTACGTAGCCAGCCATACCTAGGTGTACCCTAGGTATACTCCAGCGTTTAGTCGTAGCTTAGAGAAAAATGTATTATGGACTCTAACAAACTCTTGCTCAATGTAATTTGAAATTAAGTTTACCTCATTAATAAAAACACTAATAACATTTTGAGTTTGTTAAAACTTGATTAGAACATGCTAGTCATTAAAGAAAGTATATGGATACTCAAATTTAGTCCACATAATAGGAATCATACTTTTATTGCTATAACTTGGCATATGGTTAAATTCCAATTTACATATTAAATAGGGTTTTGTTCACTTAATTTGATATTGTTAGTGGAGTCCCATAAAGCTTCAGTGATATTTAAAAATTTAAAATTTTCTAATGAATAATGGTGTTGCCACACTGTTAATTTTCGATAATTTTCTTAATTACGCATACATTTCACTCAATAGATAACTAATAACTTCGCTACGTAATTCGTTAGATGAAAAAACTTTCTCACACCTTTACACACTTGATTGGAAGATTTTATGCTCGACTGCAGTGGATCCCAAAAGAGGAGTAATAATTTTGGCCGTTATTTATGTATATATTATGCATGTCCGTTTTCATATCTGCCCGTGACCTCCGAACTTGTAGCCAAACGTGATCATTCTAGCGACATTTAATATAACTGTTCAGATAGGCTTTTTGTACTTTCATAATAAATTATTCGTTAAAGTTATTTTTCTAATCACGATTTTCTTTTAATTGTCTTTAAATAGCGAAGTTTCTCTTTAACACTACGATAAGATACGAAAATTTATTATTCCCGCTCTGCTGAGCACGCCAAGTTTTTTAGAGGCCAATTTGGCCTTCCCTTTCAAGTGACCACGAAACTGCACGTCACTCGATATGTCGACGCCGAGGATTCCGATACTGGCTGAGGCAACAAGGGGAGTGCCATGAAACTGAGGGGATACGACAAAGGGGTTCTTTTTAGCGGTTAACGCGCAAACTTGTGTCTTCTGGGGGTTAAACTGGACTAGATTTAGTCGTCCCCAATCCGAGACTCTGTTCAGCAAAGACTCGACTTCAGACACAAGTTTGTCCCGGCACTCGGAGACGTTTTCCCGAGAAATATTGGCTCGGCCGGTGTAAAGAGCATCACCAGTGCTGTCATCTGCATAGCAATGAATGTTACGGGTATGCAACATATCATTGATATGCAGAAGAAACAGCGTTGGCGATAGCACGCAGCCCTGTGGAACACCAGCATTAATAGGCTTGCAATCGGAGCTTGCACCGTCTACAACGACCTTGATGCTCCGATCTGCAAGAAAGCTGGTGATCCAATCGCACAATTTCTCGGGAAGCCCATAGGAAGGGAGCTTCGAAAGAAGCGCTTTGTGCCAAACCCGATCGAAGGCCTTCGCAATGTCCAAACTAACGGCCAATGCCTCCCCCTTGAACTCTACTGCCTCCGCCCATCTGTGAGTGAGGTAGACCAGAAGATCACCAGCTGACCGACCACGGCGAAAACCGTCACTAATCAGCTGTTGATCCTCAAGGTACCTCATGAGCTGGCAGTTTACAATGGACTCCATTGTTTTGGAGAACAAGGAGGTGATGGCGATTGGCCGGTAGTTGGACGGATCTGAGCGGTCGCCTTTTTTAGGGATCGGGTGGACGAAAGCCGTCTTCCATGATTTTGGGACTACGCCTAGGGAGTAGGAGTACCGGAAAAGACGCGTTAAAACCGGTGCCAACTCTGGAGCACAAGTCCACAGCACAATTGGGGGGATTCCGTCAGGCCCACTCGACTTGTTGATGTCCAGGGAGAGGAGCGCTTTGCAAACCGAGCGCTGTGTGAACTGCACTTCCGGCATGGAGCACTCACACCGCGGGATGGTCGGCGGCGTACTCCCCCCGTCATCGAGAGTCGAGTTAGACGCAAAGAAAGAGCCTAGAAGATCGGCTTTCTCCTTTGCAGTATGGGCCAGTGAGTCGTCCTCCCTGTGCAGAGATGGAAGAGATGGCTGACAGAAATTCCCCTGGACAGCCTTGGCGAGAGACCAGAATGCACGGGTTCCAGAAGGAAGGCGAACTAGTTTCTCGCCAATTCTGCCTATGTGCTCTGACTTTGCCTTGGCAATGACTCTTTTGAAGGACCTAGAGGCGGAATTATACTTCTTTTTTAGAGCGCTGGTGTTTACATCCCGGGACGCTGATGCATCAACCCAGGCTTGGTAGCACTCCTGCTTATAGCATGATGCTATTTTACAGGAGCGACCAAACCATGGCTGAGATTTGCCTCCAATGGGCACCACAGAGGAAGGAATAAAAAGTTCCATACCCTGAAGTACCACATCAGTAACAGAATACGCAACAACGTTGGGATCATCCGGCGAGAAGCAAACCTGCCCCCAAGGGTAGGATGCAAAGAAAGACCGCATCCCATCCCAATCGGCTGACCTATAGTGCCAAACACGGCGGCAGCCTGCAGAATGCAACCGCGATTTCAGCGTGAGTGGCACAACACTCCGGACCAGACAATAGTCCGAGGAGCCTAAAGGGGCGTCGACGGAAATCTGATATCCGTCCGGGTGAGAGGTCAGCAGAAGGTCCAACAGGGAAGGTGCATGATCCTCCACATCTGGAATCCGCGTAGGCGAAGTAACCAGTTGTGTCAGACCATATGCCAAGGCAAAATCATGAACAGATCTCCCCGCATGATCGGTTAATCGTGAACCAAGCCATTTGGCGTGATGGGCGTTAAAGTCGCCAAGGATCACGATCTCTGCGGAGGGGATCTGCTGTAGCAACGAATCCGCAGCCATTTGGACGTGGTCGAGGAGTCAGTCTGTTTCGGCATTACCGCTATGGGACCTATAGAGGCACCCGTAGACGCGCGGATGGTCGTCGCTGTCTACGCGTAGCCAAAGGATGGACAGGTCCGAACCTTCAAGTCTGCCGAGGCGTCGAGAACAGATGTCCTCTCTGACGTAAACGCAAACTCCAGCCCGAGGCACAAAGGAGTGTTCCAGTTTGTACCCCGGGTAGGAGAGATACGAGACATCAGCCGGAGAGGACACCTGCGTCTCGGTCAGAAAGAGCAGAGCCGGCCTCGCCGTCTCGAGATGGTAGTGGACGGCGTTTAGGTTAGAGTGAAGTCCCCTGATATTGCAGAAATTCACGGACAGCGTGGCAGGGGTCGCCTTGGTCTTGTTGCTCCGTTTGTCCCGAGCAGTTGCAGTCTTGAGCGGAATTTTGCCCCCCCCCCCCCAGAATACGCGGGGCAGCCTGAGCACCCACGCTCAGAAGTGGAGAAACATGGTCGTGGATGCTCAGCGAGGGATTCTCCAGGGGTGCTGGTACCCTCCTGGGGTAGTCTATCATTATTTAATTCCGCTACCATGTTGATGGGGGGGGGGGATTTGGGCCTGCTTATTCCATAAGAAGTTTGATGAAATGAAGATTTGCAACATATATAAAAATATTACAGAGGGTTTCTTTAAATTCGTATGAAATCAATATACATACATGGTAGAGCCACGCTGTAGATAGTGTTTCGTATGGTGAGTCTAAATAGCCGGAGATCATTTTTACTAGAAATGTGGCATTCCATCAGTCCTCGAGGATGACAACGCATCTGCATTATGATTCTTAATTGTGGATAAATAAATGAACATGTCTATTGACCACAGTATCCACCTACCTTCAGGTAGACTGTGTGCTCATTTGTCATCTTAATTCTACAAAATAAAATAAAACGTTATTTATAAATGCAATGTGTGTGGGGTGTCGTTGACCCCTGAAATCACGGGTGTTCAATAGTTATAGCATTATGTCCAATACTTGGCGATCGTTGCCGCCTGTTGACCCCTCAACTCTATCAAGTAGCCTCGTCTATCTATTTACCGTCCACTTCAATTACTCCCTTTTGTTATAGTCCTTGAATTGTCAATTTGTTAGCCACAATAATGGGTTAACGCAACTGATGTACTAGACTTTACTTTCTATTATTAGTTTAAAAAACTAGTTTAACCTAAATATGTTATAACGCACTATTAAAATAGCAGTATTAGGTTGCTTCTCATAAAATTAAATAAGCTATAATATAATAAGCAGCTTAAGAACTGGGCGTTAAAAGCACGTTCAATATCTGCTGACGCCATTAAAGTTATTATTTACAAATGTTATATGCTGATTTTTATGTACTGATTAGAGGCAAAAAACTTAGGTATATCGTAGATACTTCTATAGTTTAAGAAATAAACATCTTCTGATAGATTAACCCAGCCAATTTGCCATTTTTATGTACCGATTGGAGGCAAAAAAATTAGGTATATCGTAGAAACTTCTGTAGTTTAAGAAATTAACATCTTCTGATATATTAAGCCCGCCAAGCTGCATTAGAACAGTGCAGCAGCTGGATGGCCTTATAAGGCTTACGCGAAAGAAATATAAAAAACAAATGTTTACATCCCAAAATCCTTTAGAAATATACAAAAAGGAACATATATGTAAAATAAATATATTTTACGTGGTAAAGCCACGCTGCAGCTATATTATGGTCGTAGCATGAATGGGTCGGCTCGACCGGGGAAGCACCACGCTCTCACAGAAAACCAGCGTTAAATAGCAGCTTAATGCTGCTGTGTTTCGTATGGTGAGTGTAGAGAACCGAAGACCCGTTTTACTGGGATCGAGGCATTCCATCTTAGTCGTCAGGGGTGACAACGCATCTGCATTTTGATTCCTAATCGAATGTAGATGTCTATGGTCCACAGCATCCACTTACCATCAGGTGGACTGTGTGCTCGCTTGTTACCCTTATCCTATAAGTTAAAAAGTAAGTAAGTATTTGACAGGCCTGTTGGTCTAGTGGTTAGTGACCCTGACTGCTATGCCGGAGGTCGTGGGTTCGATTCCCACCCAGGACAAATGTTTGTGTGATGAGCGCGATCATTTGTTCTGTGTCTGGGTGTAATTTATCTATAATATTTATGTATTTAGAAATATATAAGTATGTTTATCAGTTGTCTAGTACCCATAACACAAGCTCTGCTTAGCTTGGGACTAGATGGCGTTGTGTGATAGTTGTGGAATATTATTACTATTATTATTATTATAAAAAAATCTGCCACAAGGACATATTTTTAATAATAGCAATCTTAAGATGTATACTGTAAAGAAACGTTCTATTTCAATTTCAACCGTGTACACTCCTCAAAACTGAGCTATTACAAATGATTAACTTTGTTCGGACAAAGGCAGTAGTATACGCGACGGCAGGATTTTTAATCGCCCTACAATGTCAGCGTAAGAAATTCCACTACCTATTTTATCCTATTTTATCCCGTGTATGGCGTTAAAGACGATCGGAAATTTTTTAAAGCGACAGTAGCCTAATGGCAGGGCGCGGACCGCGATCTCAAAAATGTCGTGGGTTCGAATCCGCCATTCGATTACTGGCGTGAACCACTCGTAACACAAGCAATTTAAGCTTACCACGAGTGGTTAAGGGGAATATTAGTAATGTTTATAGTATTGTTGATATTCTTTTTTTTTAAAACCTAAAATAATTTAGGCTGACTTCCGACAGATGGAGGTATTACTATTTGTTTTACGTCAGACGTGAGCTGTGAGCCGTTTGAGTCGTTTGTATGTAACTCAGGGACTAGAGAGCCTTGGCAGTAAATTTCACGTGCTCGGCGGCGAAGAGAAACATCGTGAGGAAACCTGCATGTCTGAGAAATAAGAAAAAAAATATTTCAAAGACGTGTCAAGTTTGCTAACACGCTTTGGGGCAGCGTGGCGGACATTTCCCTATCCTAAAACCCTCTCAGAAACGAGAGGAGGCCTGTGTCCACCTGATATAGGAATGCTGGGACGTATATATGCCGTAATTTTAATTTACGTTAGATGTAAACAAGTCTCTCAGACCAGTGACGGGCTGCAGCATCAAAGTGCGAGACATCTGGTATTGCGATCCTTAACCCAACTGCCAAGCATGACAATTATGGAAAATCCTCGCTACAATGATACGAGGAGAGGCCCATATCAAGCAGTGGATTTTAACTATATACACACTACAGCTATGTTATGGTTGCAGCACGAATGGCTCAGCTCGACCGAGGAAGGACACCGCCCTCAGAGAATACCAACGTCAAATAGCAGCTCAATGCTGCTGTGTTCCGTATAGTGAGTGAAGAGAACCGGAGACCCTTTTTACTGCAAAAGAGGCATTCCATCTTAGTCCGATCGAGAATAGATGTCTTTGGGCCACAACATCCACCTACCATCAGGTGAACTGTGTGCTCGTTTATAGAATAAGTGAGATATCCTATAAAAAATTAAATAAAAATATTTTTAATAACTTTTAAGTCCACTTTAAAAACGTGTTATACGTTTTTAAAGCGGGCTTAAAAGTATCAAAATACTTCTTTTAACTACATACAGATTAATACTCCCATACACATAAAACGAAAAATGTAGAGCCCATGCAACAGATAATAATTGATGCATGAATAGTTTACCTAAGTCACTAATAGTTTTATTGTGCTGCAAATGTGTAATAATGTCCTCCATACCGAATTTCGGTCACAACGGCCAGCTTCAACGGTGACTAGCCATCAGCGCAGGACAGGATTATAGTGCCCTAGTGTATGCGCAAGCACAAGTGCACTCTCTATTCCCTCACTCTCATAATCCGATGGGACGGTAAACCGACACGATCGGAGAGAGATCAGGCGCAGGGCTAACGGCTTTCCGAAGCACGGGGAAACACCGCTAATTTCCTGACTCCGAGCAGCTATTGAGAATTTCTTGACGGAAAAATTCAATAATTGATTTTTTGGCCCGACCCGGGATTTGAATCCAGTACCTCATGATCAGCAGTCGCACTACTACAACCACTAGACCAACGAGGCAGTCAAATGTGTGTGACCATGGCAGTCTATCAAAAGTCCACGGCTGAGCATAGGTCTACCCCATAGAGGCAATCATAGGGGGATATTTGTCATAGTTTTTACACTTGGCAAGCGGGCTGGCAACCACAGGTTTTTGTTTTCATACAGTTTTTAAAAAATGCTGCCGACCTTGTAGTGGTGGTGTAAGAATATCACTTACTCATATCGTCTCGAGGGTGTCGTAACATGTAACAGAGGGAAAATGGAACAAGAGATGGGCAGCGGCATCTTCCTGATAACAAGTCAAAATAATAAAAAGCTGTAGCTGCCAGGCGTGGCAACTATGGTAAAATCCCCAATGAGGCATTATATGAGGAAGGCATACGTTGAGTAGAGGACATTTGTAGGCTGTACTGAATAGATGGATGGATACAGCTGTTATCGGGAATACGTTACTGTTCATCACCTGGCTCAGCTTTCCTCCGTCGCCTCTTACGATTTATACAGCTACTACATGGTTAATACAAATTTACTTTTTCTCTATTGCATGTGGCCCACGTTTTTCATATTATCTGTATATACATATGGCTTGGAGATATTATTTTTTTTCGATTAATCCGATTTCAGAACATAATATTTATTTATTTATGCTTTATTTACACACCAAGTACAAAAAGGCGGACTTAATGCAACAAGGCATTCTCTACCAGTCTACCTCCAGGCTAAGCAGAGAAGATATTGTAGGTGCAAAGTGCAACTGAGTTAAAATATCTACATATAAGTAGTCACACATTACATATTGCGTTACATGTGATAAACATAATTATACACACATACACACACATATATATATATATATATATATATATATACACAAGGTATGTAAATATATACATATATATATGTTTAATTCTGCATGTGTATATATGCTATATATAGTACATACATAATTAAATATAGCTGTTTCTAATTAAAAACACCTATAAAATATTTGAATATATTAAAAACATTTATTATTAAATAAAAAATAACATTTTTTAAGCTTTTTAGTCTGTTTCATCCAGTTCTGAGTAGTTCAAAGTCTCTACCTCGTCAGGAAGTTAGCTTCAAATCAATCACAAAATTTGTACTAAAGAGACAAACAAAGAAACCGGCAGAAATCATTCATTGTTTTGAGCTCAGATGCTTAAAATTTCAAGTCCCTACTACTCTCTCATCGGCAAGTTAGTATTCGAGGTCACAATTTATTTTCTAGTATAAGCTTAAAAGCAAAACCTTGCGCAACTTCACGTCTAAATTACTTAGCGAGTTTACGACGCAAGTCTGCGGTTTAACTTTTACCTAAACCGCGAGAACAGCCAGCGTACGTCAGTAGCTTTAGTCGCTAGCAGCTGATATGTGGTTTTAGGGCCCGTACTTGTGTCCATCACTCTTCCTACTTTAAGCACGTCACGTCAATCAAGTTTAATTTTGTTTAGCTTAGCACGTTGGCAATGTAACTAAGTTTTTGTTTTATTATTATAAAATACTTTGAAAGTTTTTGCTTATTATAGAATGACTGTTATATCTATTTAGGACTTAGTTATCGCCTTGCGTTTTTGTAATTAAATACTGTTAATGGCGATTTTATTACTACAAGAAACGGACTAAGTGTTCAAGGAACGTAGCACTTAAATACCGAGTGAGGCTATCCTAACAAACTGGTAAAGCTGATCTATATCAATAGTGTGTAAAATTTAAACACATTTTGGACGGATATTCCATCATTAATCGATCATCGGAAGCTCACACATAGAATACATAGAATTATGTAACTACATAGAAAAAAGGAATAAGCAGCATGCGATTGTATTTCTGGTGCGATTGAGTGGATATAGGGTTACCATCAGACCGGATAAATCCAGTCTTGAACGAATTTTAAAAGTTAAGACCGGTCTCCGCCCGGATTTCAATACAGAACGGATTCCTACCACGCTGTCAATACTAAAAGGTCAGGTGAGCACTGAACAAGTGAGTACGACTTCAAACATATTATACTACGTGTGAAATTATACAATATTTTTTTTGTAAACTAACTTTTTCAAAGCTGTTGCTAGTGGCCATGATTATAAGTAGAAATAAATGTACATTTGATTAGTAAAAGCGTAATTACAATCAATTGAGCGTTATTGCCGATATGCCAGCTAAAAAGCGTTTTTTCCCCCAAAAATCAGGATAATTAAACATTTGCAACCGGATCTCCAAGTCCAGGCCCTGGTAGCCCTATGTATCTACATATACTTTATTTTCACGTTAGCGTTTAGTTTTTGTCGTATTGTATAAATGTAATCGTATTCGATTATAAGCCGATGTCTTTTTAAATATAATATAAAAACACAACAAAGTTGGAACGAGATTCCAATCGATAACAATTCTCAATAAAGAGTTACACAATCAAGCTGCTCGTCGGGGGAAGCACCTGCAGATCAATCTACCTAAATATCTATGACCAATCATCATCGTCGTAATCATTACAGCCCTTCACAAGTCCACTGGTGAACATAGACCTCATGATCAATACCCAGTCATCAATTATAAACCAAATAATAACATTAAGTATATTTTATTGTCAAAACACTTGTCACGCCAAAAAAAATTCACACCTTTTAATTTATGGTATGTGTAATAATAATTAGTTTTTTTTTTAATTTATATATTATTTATTTCATAAAATGTTTCATAATATTAAATTTATTGGTCAGTGTATCGAGTGTCTATGAGGTCAAAGGTCACCCACCTTACTGGAAGCCTGCTAACTGATGATAATTGTTGACCCTAACGTGCACCACTCACCTTGCTAATTTGAGTAGTGTTTGAGTAAACAGTTAAAGCGATCAATGTCGATGTCGCGACTACTTTAAATATTATAGCAGATAATAGTTTTTATTTAACATGTAAATTTTCTTGAATATTTTTTTTACATATATATGTGCTCAAAATTAAAAATAAAAGTTATAATAAAAGAAGTTTTTTTTAAGTAAAGGTCATCTTGTTTATGACGAACTCACTAATGAAATTTATATAAATTAACACGTTCGAAGCGGCACTGATTTATCTGTACTTTTCATTACTGCGTTACGAGACGTTTGAAACCTCGTTCTGAACCAGAGGTTGTAGCGGCACGAGGCTTATTAAACCCCACCGCCCACAGAAGACAAAAATCCTTTTTTTGGCGCCAAATAAGGCGAATTGTACGTTTTTTGTCGCGATTATTATTATCAATTAGTTGATTAACCTAAATCTGCCGCCGCCCGTGGGCGGATTATTTAGTTTAGATTCCATATGCAAAATAAAATGTGGGGTTTTATGTACCCCATACCGCACCGAAAAAGGGCAGTTTTTCATATTGTTTAGTGATGGGAAAAATATCTATTTATTTAATTGTACTTATCGATGCTTTTTATTAAAACATGTTAAACAATAATATTTTTTGCAACCGATACATTCTGTGAGAATTTTCTTTGCTTTTTTGTCAACCTCACGACTTGATAAGAAGGTGCGAAGTTTTTCGTAGCATCCTACACATCTCATTTTCTTTGATCCTTTTTCGAGATGATGTGGATTGTTTGCACGGGTTCTGAAAAAAAAACTGATAGTGTATTTTTGAAGCGGGTTGATTAGGTGTAGCGATTTATTGGAGCATTTCTATACATAAGTATGGGATCGTTACGGCCTGTGTGTGTTTTGCTTTTATCAGTTGAATTTATTTGTTATATTCCTACATAATTATTTCACTTAGACTGAGTATAATTTGTAAATATTGATTGGAAACTTACCTGTTTTTCAAATATCGTTAATTTAGAATTAGATTTACCACCCAATTCCTCTTCATCATCAATAATAATATTAATTAACTTTCTTCGGCAACGTTTCGACATCTTATTATATCGTCGCGGGTGCAGCGTTCAACGTTTTGCACAACACTAACCGAGTAAAGCTAGCGTAGGGTGCGGTACGCGGTGTGTGGGGTACGAGGTGTTCGCAACCTCGTAACGCACTGTTTTAAACTTTAATTTATTCAGTGCGGTACGAGGCCCCAAAAATCCGGTATTAAGGTATATATACCAAAAAACTCGCCATCGATAGCACATCTCAGATATATAGTTATCTCTTTCCTAGACTGAAGCAAACGGAAGTTACGCCTCTCGCACGACAGAGAAGTTTAAGTTTTTCCTTACCGCTATAACGACGAGACACGAACGATGTGTTTCAAGCCTCGTTTCGCAGTCAACGTGTTAATCGAAAAGTTAGTCGTTATTGTCAATAATATTTTGCTGTTTTAAAGAAAGTTCGTTGACGCATTTTCTACATAAATTTTGGGAAGGAGCCTCGATTAATGTTTTAAAGACCGACATTAATCGTATTTTTTCCCTTTAATAAGTTATCTAAATAACGAATACAGAGAGTCCTCCGGTTAGAATTTCGGTCACGGCGGCATATCAACGGAGACTAGTCATCAGCGCGAGACAGGATTATAGTGTCCAAGTATACGCGCAAGCACAGCTGAACTCTCTATTCTCTCACTGTTCTAGTCTGATTGGACGGTAGTCCGACACGATCGGAGAAAGACCAAGCGCAAGATCAATGACCTTACGTGCTTTCCGAGACATGGGAGTAAAATCCAGTTGTATTAGATCAGTGGTAACGACACATGACGGAGAGTTTCCACGACCAAGATCCTGCAATTTTGTGACAGTGTATTTCGTGAGCGAGTATTAGCAAATAGTGAAATGGAGTAATTGACAAGTTTCGATTGTTTCATAGCAAGTTTTTCGAACATCGTTTGCAATTCTTGACATTCGCCTTCCAAGCGTGGAGTATATTACCACATACCATCACGCTTGTTTTACGTAAGATTTGTGAATCATCGGAGTAAGCCTATGTTCCACAGCGATGCCAGCCTATGTTCACATATGGGCGGTGACGCATAGACAATACTTTAGAGAAAAGAGCTTTGTAATCTAAAGTGGCGGCTTCAATGTAATGTCACGTGAAATTCCAATTTTATTTCATTCGGATTTCTTTTTATTATTTTCACGGTTGGAAAATTATTAACAGTCTACGAAAAGCATTTTAAAATATTGAATTTTCACTGCTCTGCGTGTAGGTGTGGTTGTGTAGTGGCAAGGTAAGATCGTGGGTGTCGTACGAGTAAGAGGCCAAAGAAGCAAACTAAAACAGAAGATAGGCATAATCATCTTGCGGATAACATTTCTAAATAAAAAAATCCTGTACTTGCCTTACCGGCTGCCCAGCGTGGCAAATATTTTAAATTTGAGGCATTCAGGCAATCTATGGTAAATCTAGACTGTACATCCCAATTTTTCCATCCCTGTGTTTTATAATTATTTTAATTGACATCGTTTTCCGACAATGCTAAGCAGGTTGATTCTACGGTAGTTTTTATAATCCTGCAGTGATCCTTTTTCTTTGAGACTGTAATGACTTTGCACCAGTATTCCGGAAATCTTGCACACTTCCCACCTCTCAAAACCTTCAACCTTACTAATGATATTTTATCATATGCAGTCGCCTTTTCCTGCCGCTTTTTCTTTCATGATTTTCATTGCTTTCATTACTTTGTTCATACTGATCTGGCTAATCCTTTCCTTCTCTATCGACATTTTTCGTTAATTTACTTCCGATATATTATATTACAATAGATAAAAAATATGTAGCAATATTCAAATCATTCAGTAACGAAAGATGTATAAGTGGGTGCGTTAATAGTTATTTCTTAATATACGGATTGTGTAGACTGGGTTCTCAACTGTCACATGTTACCGCGTAAGTGTGTGCTTGAGTTTTAATTAGGACAAAATAAACGCACAGACGACCGTGAACTTTCATTAGTCCAAGGACAACTTTCTCTTAAACTATTTTTATTATGAAAATACATATAGATTACATACAAAGTAGCCGTACGAATGGGTCGGCTCAACCGGGGAAGGACTACGCGCTCACAAAATACTAACGTGAAATACACCATACCTAAATATAAAATAAGGACAAAAAATTATACATCCACAGTAAAGTATTAAACTATTATAATATATAAATAATGCGTACATAGTCTTATCGCAACTATGTAAGGCAAATGGTGCAAGAGAACCATGTTGCTCCAGTAAAGTTTGACAGGCTCAACACAACACGAAATTGGTGCCCGCGCGAAAAATCAACTCAGGCAGCTCGATTTTTTTGGGTATTAAATCCTTTTCAAATGTAATAGTAAGTTCATTGCCAGTAAATATATACTAAAAGCAAATACAATTACGTTGTGTGAAATGCGGAACATCAAATGTAAGTTAACGTACACATATTTTCACGAGTGTTATCCACTATCTAATGGAACAAAGTGAAATAGGCCATGTAGGGGGACAATAAAAGTTTATCAGCGCTGTAATAGACGACTTCGCGGCGAATGAATGAAATAGTATGGTTATTGGTAGACCACCGAGAGTGACGGTGAAAGCAAAGCTTGCCTTGTTAGCCAACGATGTTTTGTGGGAATTTGAAGACATTAAAAACGTCTTTGATATTGAATATATTAGAGAAAAGTTCATTTAATAGAGCAAGATAGCGTTCTTTCTCAAAAAATAGTTAATGACAGACATTTAAATCTCTACAGGGAACATATTAATTATATTTAAATCTACTGGTGAGATGTTGAAATTAAAAAAAAAATAAGAACATCAAAGAAAACGCTTTTGGTAAAATTTTATTTATATTAATCTTTATAGCTTTGCCATATAGTGCTGGTGTAAGCAAATCCACTACCCCATGTTATCCAGTGGACATCATAGGAAGCTACAGAGGGAAACAATTTAGGAGACAGGCATAGTATAGTTGTAGCACGAATGGGTCAGCTCGACCGGGGAAGGACCACGCTCTCGCAGAATACCAGCGTGAAATAGTAGCTTAATGATGGTGTACATAATGATTTCTTATATTTACGCGAACACTACACATTGAAATAATACTAGTTTTAACGGAATTTATCGCGTATATTTAACTTTTTTACCCGACGTTTCGAGAGCTTTACAGCACCCATGGTCACGGGAAGGACTGAGATGTTCAACGTCCAGCTGTCATAGTTAACCGCGGTTACCATAGATTAAAATTTTTCGATCGATCGGAACAAAAGTTAAAATTTTAATCTATGGTAACCGCGGTTAACTATGACAGCTGGACGTTGAACATCTCAGTCCTTCCCGTGACCATGGGTGCGGTAAAGCTCTCGAAACGTCGGGTAAAAAAGTTAAATATACGCGATAAATTCCGTTAAAACTAGTATTATTTCAATTAATGATGGTGTGTTTCGTATGGTGAATATAGAGAACCGGAGACTTTTTTCCTGGAAACGAGGCATTCCATCTTAGTCCTCACGGATGTCAACGCATCTGCATTTTGATTCGTAATCGAGGATAGATGTAGATGGGCCACAGCAACCACTTACCATCAGGTGGACTGTGTGCTCGTTTGTCACCCTATCCTATAAAAAAGACAATCTATGGGGGAGGTCTATGTTCAACAATAGAGTATAAAGCCTCCAACGGTAACGGTCATTGCTTTAAAGCGTACAACATTATGACATTCTCTGCGGGTTTAATTTTGGTAGAACAGAATTTGAGTTTTAACACAGTAAATATAACCACGATCAAATATAAGATAAATATAATTAGGTATGATATCTCTAAAATGTCAAGTAATAATCGTGTACGATTTAGCAGTTTAAAAAAAAATATGAATGGAGAAAAATATCCTACAAATAAAACCAAAACATTTTTGATGACTTTATTGAAATGCATCGAACTGTATGCTAATATTCGTCAGTTTTTTGAGTAATACCATATCAGTAAAGTCATAACCATTATATTGCTTGTGTGATTCGAAATTATATCATAACAATACGTGATTGCTATCGACATTTATGTTTCGCTAACAATTGAATGACGAATGTGATTTTTACAGTTACACTAACCAGAGATCGATGCTCGTTTGATGCATGCTAATTATTACTTACGATATCGCCACTTTTACAGCCACTTGCCTCATGGTGTACTGATACCGTGTAGTAGCGGTGTAAGAATATTAACTATCTCATATCGTCCCATGGGTGGCGTAAGATGTGTTAGAGGAAACTACTCAAAATAAAAAAAAAACAACAATTGTCAACCCGAATACTAAGCGTGGCAACTATAGTAAAATCCCCTCTATAAGGCAATCTAAGGGGAGGACCATGTTCAGTGATGGGCATTTGTAGGCTATAACGGATGAAACTGATTCCCGATTCACGAGTCTTAGGTTCAAATTGCTATAAAATGGCTCTTTGTGGAGCAACACTGCACTTATATTATGGTTGCAGGATGGGTCATAGGGATGGTCAGCGTGACCGATAAAAGCTTACACACTTACAGTATGACCACCGTAAAATATCAGCTTAATTCAGCTGTGTTCCGTATAGTAAGTGTAGAGAACCGAGTTTACTTTTTACTAGTAACGGTACACCAACTTAATCCTTAAGGGTCTAGGGACTACAGTATCCAATTACCATCAGGTGGACTGTGTGCTCGTTTGTCACCCTTATTTAAATAAAAAGAATAAAAGTAAAAAGTTAAGTTACAGCCTATATACCTTCCACTGCTGGGCACAGGCCTCCCCTCATTTATGAGATGGTTTTAAGGGCAAGGAAGTGTCCGCCGCGCTGCCTCCTTGCGTGTTGGCGAACTTCACATGTCTTCGGAATATTTTTTTTTCCTTATTCCTCAGAAATGCATGTTTCCTCACGATGTTTTCCTTCACCGCCGAGCACGTGGTAAATCAGTACTTAAAATTGCAATTAACAATTTTATTGGTGCCGGCGGGGATCGAACCCAGGTTACTCGCGTTCTGTTATATTTACAGCGAGCGTTAACCATCTCAGTTACCGCGGCTAATAAGAATGCCTAGGTATAATTTGTTAATTCTCACATTTAGTTTTTATCCTAAGGTTTTGTTTATGAGCTAGTTACAGCCGCTGTGTTTGTGCGCATACTTGTAGTACTACAACATTTACTGTGCGCTAGGTAATTGATGCCTTCTGAAAATTGTCACTATGATCGAAGTTGGATAACAAGGGCGTCATAATTTGTGAAGCCAGTAATTGTTTTATTGCGTAGCATCTCACTATGCTATGTAGTGGCGGTAACAATCTATTATCCAATTCCATAGCATGGGTGTTGTAATAAAAAATAAATATGATGTACAATCTAACATAATGTATTGGTATATTTTGTATTTGTATTTCAATAACATATAGTTATATTTATTCGTTAATTATGTTATATTTATTCGTTAATTATGAGCCGTGGTAGCTCATTTGGTTAACGCTCGCTGTAAATATAACAGAACATGATTAACCCGGGTTCAATCCGCCGGCACCAACGAAATTGTTAATTGCAATTTTAAGTTCTGATTTACCACGTGCTCGGCGGTGAAGGAAAACATCGCGAGGAAACCTGCATGTCTGAGGAATAAAAAAAATATTTCGAATACATTTGAGGTTCGCCAACACGCATTGGGGCAGCGCGGCGGACACTTCCTTGCCCTAAAACCTGCTCAGAAATGAGGGAAGGCCCTGTGCCCAGCAGTGGGACCTATATAGGCTGTAACTTTACTTTTTTATGTTATATTTTAATCGGATATAATCATAAATGTTCGGCTATCGCATAGCGAAAGCACACTGTTTAAGTGATCCTGTTAATTTCAATACTTGTGTGGAAGTTTAGCGATGACGCCCACTGCAAATCTGATATTGTTTTTCTTTTGTTTATGTTTTAATTTTCGACCTTTACGTGTACCCGCTGATAAAGATAACAAGGAAAACAGTTGTTTACTCTAGCATAAATGATCAATCAGTCTCTTCGAATTAAACTATTTATTATAGAAGCGAATTCAATTGCCCTTCTTGCCCATTTGACCATTTCAACGACTTTTGTTGATGGTCGCATTATTTAGAAGTGTCTACTGTGCTATATACGACATAAATATAAGTGCAGCACACGCAATCATTCGTTTTTATTTCCTCATCTATCTTATAGCGAAATATACTAATATTCAGCCCATAAATAGTACCTATTACTTAGGCTAAAAATTCGATAAGAGATATGAACGCTTTTTAATCAGTATGATATTTAATTCAAAGAGAGTTAAAATACAAATCCTGGAGTAAAGCAATATTCAATCGTATCTTAATGGGTTATGGGCACTTAACTATTAAAAATCTTCAATTATGAAATTTATCAAGGAAGTAGGTGGAAATTCTTCTTATAAAATATTTGTGATATTTATGTACGGAAAGTTAATAATAGTTTGTCGTAAAGTGCAGCTGAAATGATAATTTCACGCTAGGACTCACCGGTATTACAGTAAAGCAATCTTCATCCACTCCGATTTCCTTTTTAGAAGGCATGGATGGCTCTACTGTCCAGTCGTTTCAAAGCAAGCTACACGTGCGTACAGTGCTCTGGCTTAGTGCGGGATACCGGCCCTTCGCGTTTGTCGTCAAGAAAACAGAAAACTGCCGCTGCGTAGAAAAATTGTTAAAAACGAAGGAAGTTCCAAATTTAAAATTTAAATAACATTTTTATATTCTTTTGTGAGACCACAAAGGTAACATCTATTTTTAGATTAGTATTTGCTTAAGAGTTGGCAGTTTTTAGGTGGTTGTTTCTGTGGTGTTAATATATATATATATATATATATATATATATATATATATATATATATATATATATATATATATATATATATTTACACCACAGAATTTATACCTTAACATTATATCTTACTGCGATATATATAAATATATCGCAGTAAGATTTCGCAGCTCGTTTGTTGTATATTGTGTTATAATTTGAAAATCAATATCTCATCAGGTAAGTTATGATAAAATGTTCGTAACTATTTGAAATTAAGAAAATAAAACTATTTGGATTAACCACTCCAATTAGTATGCCGGGAATTTGATATAACTAATGTATAATGCACCGCAATACAATTAGTAAAATTAGTATAAGATATAAATTCAACGTATCATTATTTTTCATTATCATTATATCATTATTTTGACAAGAAGTATTCAACAACCTTTAAATTTTATCAACCGGTTTAGTTGAAATTTGAATTGTGTAATGATTGGTTTTTTCATTATCTTTTCACACGGATTGTATGTTTTATGGCGCGTGCTACATGAAAGAGCATCACATAGAAGAAGAGCATAGCAAACAGTTGCTAGAGATGACCTAATTTAATCTCGCTTTATTTACCTTAGCACTGTTAACGCAATGATATGAAGCGCCCTCATTTATCCCATTTAGTGCCTTGTGTACATTTCATTCCTAATCTACAGTCACTAGAAGTATAAGCTTTTTCTTTATACAGTTACAAATGACATTATTATCGGTTAGTTATCAATATGAAGATCCGTTGTCACCCCTTGAGAACTAACTTAGAAAACCACGAAATATTTTTGTTACTCAATATACGAAACAAAGCGGCTATAGGCGCTATCACTAGGGTTTCTCCGTTAATGTGGAAGCGTTTTAAATATCTTACATAAGTTCCACGTTGTCGAGCATTTAGCCACGGAACTACTATTTGTAAGGTTTACAAGCAATCGTATCGTGCGAGATTCGAATCCTACGGCCCCACAGCGCCTACTGCTGCTCAATGTCGCCACATTGAATTAGCGTAGGTCTCTAGGCTACCATCAAAAAGTTCCTAGTTATAAATGAATTTACTAACAAAAAAAGTCTCCAAATGTCGCTAAATATAATTAAAAAAAAAGTGAAACAAAGAAAAATCGAACTTTATATATAAATAAAATATTAATGTTCTACTTGTTAAGTGATTTATTTGTACTAGGTAATGGAATGTAGTTGTGTTTTTTTAATGTGTTTATCATTGTAAAAGCGATTTTCAGAAAACCTTTGTTTCGGTTTCTTTACATTTTATAATTTTGTGAATGGATAGATTACAGTATTCGTTACGCCTAAAGTAGGCAGATGATAACAAAAATTGAAGCAAGTGCAAATGTCCCTAAATTAACAAAAAACTCGTTTGAATTAGCGACAAAGTCGCTAAAGTGGCAACACTGCTGCTGCTGTGCAGCGCTATTGATCCGATCGTAAACCAATAGCAAGGTTTGTCAGACAAACAGGATTCATTAAAATTATTATTATTATTATATTGTTGTCAATAGAAGTGTAGGTGTACTGACAAATGTTAAATAGCAATAGAGTAAGGAGCACCCAAGCGTCTCTATCCTGCAGGATAGGGCAACTTGCAATTCTAATCTCGAATGTAATAACCGCAAAAACATCTATTCATGCGTGTCTTTTATTTCTAAAATTATTATGCTCAGAACAAAGTCTCATTCATCAAGTTTAATGAATAGCACCAAGTAGACATAGGAAAAGTAGCCAAATAAAGTTATTACGTTATACTGTTTTAATTTACAATACTTTGATGCCCTTCGAAGCTAAAATTTGGAAATGCCTTACAAATGAGCGTTGTACTCGTGGTAGTTATTTATTGATTTATTTTATTTAGATAATTATACAGCGGTTTTTTCGTATTTACAATACATAATACATTACTCTCAGGAATTAATGCTTAAGCTAGATAGAATACATTGTAGTGTTATGCTTATACATACTTACATATCATTTTACACTATTTTAAATTTATTTTTCCATTCTGTTTTTGATGTTCTGCATTCGCCTCAAAACTTGATATTTTGCATCACCTTTATTTCTATAGGATCCTGTAATATTTTTAATTCATAAGAACACAGTAACAAATCATTTTCACTTCGTATTTTACATGCTATCAGCACTTTTTAAATCGGTGTCAATGAAGTCTACCCTTTTCGGTCTTTTATTTAGTTCTCCGTAACTCTGCAATTTCGGGTTTCGTGCGCGCTGTTGCGCTATTTTTTTTTCCTATATAAATAATATCTCATTTTTCACTTAAATCTTGCCGTTTCTGTATTACGAGCCTAAAACCAAAATTTGACATGTTTTGACATCGTTGTTTATCAGGTTGTCATGGCAATTTTTATTCAAATATCGTTGTATGTTTAAACATCAGGCCGGTAACGATATTTGAATAAAAATTGCCATGACAACCTGATAAACAACGATGTCAAAACATGTCAAATTTTGGTTTTAGGCTCGTAATACAGAAACGGCAAGATTTAAGTGAAAAATGAGATATTATTTATATAGGAAAAAAAAATAGCGCAACAGCGCGCACGAAACCCGAAATTGCAGAGTTACGGAGAACTAAATAAAAGACCGAAAAAGGTAGACTTCATTGACACCGATTTAAAAAGTGCTGATAGCATGTAAAATACGAAGTGAAAATGATTTGTTACTGTGTTCTTATGAATTAAAAATATTACAGGATCCTATAGAAATAAAGGTGATGCAAAATATCAAGTTTTGAGGCGAATGCAGAACATCAAAAACAGAATGGAAAAATAAATTTAAAATAGTGTAAAATGATATGTAAGTATGTATAAGCATAACACTACAACATGCTTTATGACCGCAGCTATTATATAGGTTTTCATGACAAATCATCGCAAAAGAACACCGATTTCTTTAATGAATGATTCGTGAGGCTATTGAAATAAAAAAAATCATCCATATCTCAATAGGGGAGATGGCTGGTGCTGCCATCTTCATGAGATTCCATAATTAATAAAAATTAAATCTCGACCCACCACCACTCTTCAAGACATTTTCACTTTAAAAGCTGAAGGTAGTCTGTATTAACAATGACGTCAAGAAGACAAACGCCACAGTCCCCGTGTTGGAGCGCTGTATATCACCTAAAACGCCGGGAATTAAAAATAGGTTATAATTTAACGCCGTAAAATCAGTAAAGTTAGTTTAATTCAAACTTTTACTTACTGTGTCTCCGAGCTAGTGTGTAAGTGTATCTACAGATACGAGTATATTTCGGCTAAAATGGTCAGTCAGTCAGGGTAGGCGTAATTAAATAGCGCATTTAAACCTCTAGCCTTCATATTCGGAAGTCAGTAGCAGATGTTTGTTATTCCCAAATCAATATGCAGTAGTATTCGCGTTAACATAGTAAATCAATGTGCAATTGTAAAGTTTGTTGTCCGAACTTTCCTATTGAGAGTAAAAAATGAGCACACAATCAATCTGTTTTTATTGACTGGCCAACAGGCTTTAAAAACTAGTGTTTAGAGTTTGTTGACTATGGCTCCTAGACACCTACATCTATTCTCAATTAAAAATCAAAGTCACCTGCATTTTTATTCATAATCCAAATACATACTTTTGACTTCATTGCCACTCTTGAAGACTAAGATAAAATGCCTCGAAATGATAAAAACAAAATAATTCTGCTTTTGTTGCGTGGTTTTTCTTTGGTCGGGCCAACCCATTCGCGCTGCAATCATTAATTATAATTACCGTTGCAATGTTCTTTCAGTAAAGAAATTATAACGACACTACCTAGGAGTACCATTTCAAAAGTTCGAAATTAGTACGTCGAATGGTTAGAGCAGTCACGTCCCATCTTACGTGTAATTAGTACGCAATAATATGCACTGATAACAAGGTATCGTCTCGTCACAGTGACACAGTCACAGCGTAGTATGGCGTAAGTTGTCGACGTCGCCCTCCGAATATTTGCCCTCACCGTTTACTTTACGCAGATAACGTTCATCAGAGATTGTTGATAGCCAGTTTGCTTACGTAATTTGGAAGCCCTACTGATCAGTACCTAGCACCTACTTTGTATGCGTTGTTTTTTTATTCCGCAGACGTAGGTATTATTTATCATGAAACCCAAAAAGCTAACAACAGGCCTCAAAATTGGAACACAATACAATTATATACAATATATTACATCGTAGATTTTAGGATCTAGGTTACGTAGTGATGTTCTAGACTAATAAAATTAGGGTGCAGACGTAATCTTACTTTGTAAGAACACTAGCAGTACTGTTAGCGCTACTAATATGGTAGTTGGACCAATACATGAACGGGTAAGCGGAATTCCATTTGTTTTATTTTTTATCAAATCTCTTATACAATGAATATTCAATGTCTTTGGTTATATAATTAGTTAGACATGTGGAACATCAACTGGTTGAAGTGCTTTTACTCTAAATTATTTCAAATAATGTTAAAATTGTGTCCCCAATTGCGAACGGCTTGTAACTTATTATGAACAAAATCAGAAAGAATGGAAGTTTTTGTAATAAAAACACTCTGGAAAAATTGGCATGCACCCTTCGTATGACTAACGGTGGAAAATTTCCGGAAAACTCTGTAAAAGTTGAACTCCGATTTTGCGTGATTCCAAACTGCATGCCATGGTTATACGAGGGGTGCATGCCAATTTTTCCAGAGTGTTTTTATTACAAAACTTCCATTCTTTACATCGGCATGCAATTTGAAAACACGGAATTGCCCTTTAATTTTTTTCAGGTTTTCAGAACCCATTGATCATCTTGAACCGCTGCGGGGTGCATGCCATCAATTTTTAGAGCTTCAATTTGCTTGAACTTCCGTATATTACAATGGCATGCAGTATACTATCACGGAAAAACACGAAAATTCGCTTCACAAAGAAAAGCGCTTTTCCTTATGAAGAGGATGTGCGGGGGGGGGGGGATAAAGCCCCGACAATCTTTGATATTTTAGGGTTAGTTATCAAGCCTTAAAAAGGCATGCACGACAAAATCGTGGAACGTCACCTGTCACCAGCTCCCGGTCTATAAGGGTTATTGTGATACAGAACTTTGAGACTATAAATTAAACTTTTAGCTGACAGCAATACTATATAATCTAAAACATTAACAATCAATCTGCACATAATACTTATTTATCTTAATTTTAACGGTTTAACAGTAACGGTCAGTCCACAAAATAATTCCAAGCCAAATATGGTACTTTTTATTTAACAAAAATTATCTAAGAAATCTAAGTTTTAACCGTTTTTCTAGCTTCGATAAAATCTTCTTTCAACTCTGGTCCAATTTGAGTGAATTTGTCCATTATGCACTGAATGAGATCCTAGAGTGCGATTGACTGTTGAGTGATGATTTATTGGTTATAAATGAAAGGTATAGTGTTGACGCTTCAAGAAAAATATGCCACTACAGCTAAGGCATCACTCAATTCTTAAAATTGAATAAAATGTTCGTTTCGTTCATCTACTAGGGGGCGTTCATCTATTGGTCCGACTACCCTACTCCCGTTAATCAGTACAACTAAGCGTAAAACGCTACTACTAGGATAGTTTTAACGACTTTTACATTTCTACAGCCTATATCCCTTATTATTAAGCCACAGTCACAGTTTATTGCTCAAGTGATACCTCGAAAACTAGAAGAAATAGTAAAAAAATGCACATTTTTTTACTATTACATAACGTCCCACCACGTTTGCATAACGTCCCACTTTTGCTCTTTGCTCGTTTCATTTGTGAAAGTTTTAGAGCAGAGAATAGTTCATCGTGCTGCCCCAATCATTCTTAGTGGATTCTCAATGTTCTAGAAATATTTTTATTGATTTGTTTGATATAACCTGCGCAGACTCCAGTTACCAACTGTTTTCGTGAAATATCGTCGTGATTTAAATCAACCAGGAAAACATAATCTATGTTTTCCTGGTTGATTTATGATAATGGTTATCTTTATTAAGATTATATCCTCAAATGTCATGTCAGGCAGCTGCTTGCTGCTGGTATTAAGAGGACATCTGACTGGGACTCGTCACGAACTGATTTTAATAATCATATATTATAAATTTGCAAAATAATCATTCCATATTCCTGTTTCCATTGATTTATATGTTTTGTATAACTCAATGCCTGTTTCCCCCTCTATGCCTGCGTCGATTTAATTTTTTTCTAAGGACAGTGTGAGAAGGACTGTGGTATTGTTGTTCTTTTTATTTTTTTATGTTTCTTAAATTTGATTGCTAAATATCCGATAACGTCGAGATAACTGAGAGTTATAGTAATATTAGAATTTTTTTAAAACAATTAAATTATTGAAAAGACACAAAAAGTTGTAGTATATATATTGTATCATAAAGAAATATTTGCTTGTCTTTATCGATAGAGAAAATAGGGGAATACATTTGCATGGACTAAATGCCGCCCGGATATCCTCTTAAAGCTGGAAATACACTACTCAACACTCAACTGACGATTGGGTGGTATAGTGATAGTGGTGAGAGTACCCGTTAACTTCAAGCCACGCTGAGATTGAATCGCAATGTTTATGGATACAAAAGAGTTGAAATCAAATCACCTGTATTTATGGTTGTCCCCGTAACTACCATTACATCCTAATTAGGATCAGTGACAGAAAAAACAAGCAAAATAATTAATTTTTAATTAAAAAAAATTCGATATCAATTAATTAAAAATAACAAAATAATTTCTCATTTTGAAGTCGAAACTCTAATTATTCATCTATAAAATACGTCATAGCACCGGCTTCGGAATATGAATTTGTTTTTTTTAGTTCTTTGAGTGAACTTAGGAATATCACAATCTTAAAGCTGTCTAAATAGAGTTGCAATAAAAATTTCATTTCATACTTTACGATGATATCGCGTAACTTATATACAATCAAGTAATGATACTTATATGAATAAGCCTCCTTTTTTGAAGTGAGCAAACTATGTAAGCTGACTTTATAATATTAAATCATATGTTAGTTTTCCCCAAAAATTTGGAAATTTTCACACACAGTCGAAATTGACCTTTGATATTGACTATTGATTAAATTAAAGTACTACATCGATGTGTTAACCCGGCAAATCAAATAAAACAGGAAAATGCTTAGTATCACTTGCCATTCACTTTTCAGAAGCTAATAGCGGTATTTCCATTCAACGTACGCGACGCGCGTCACTGTTCTCACGAGAGATTGTTTATATCTTATCTTATTACTTCCTCTCTCTCAGGTAACCGAACAACGTTTGTTTTGTTATTGAAGAATATTTTTATTAATCTAGTGCCACGTTTCGTATCGTACGGCTGTAAATAAAGATGCTTGGTATTTTATTAGCTGATAAACTTTGACCGCAGATACTCATCTGTTGTAATATCAAAGCGTGTAACGCTTAATCTTTAAATCTCCTCTACCCACTATACGCCTCCCTGTAAATGAAGACGTGATGTACGGATTTGCCTATAAAAGCGGAAGTTATAATACAATATACGCTTGGATTTTATTTGATTTTACTAGGTTATGAATTTTATTAGGTTAGGTTAAGATGCTGACCATATGTTAAATAGAAACAGCTTCATTTATTAATTACAGTACACCAGAAGTCCACTGCTGAACTTACTGACATTAGTTGCCACTTGCCACGCTTGCCAGGCGGGTAGGCAACCGCAGTCTTTTATATTGTTATCAAGAAGATGACTGATTCGAATCCCGGGCTGGGCCGAAAAATTAATTATTGAGTTTTGCCATCAAGAAATTCTCAGGCTGCCCGAAGTCTGGAAGTTGGTGGTGTCTCACCCGCATGCCTCGGAAAGCACGCAACGCATCGTTCATGCACCTTTTCTCTCTCCGGTCGTGTCGGTTTACCGTCCCATCGGATTATGAGAGTGAGGGAATAGAGAGTGCATCAGTGCTTGCGCATACACTTGTGCACTATAATCGTGTCCTGCTCCGATGGCTAGTCTCCATTGAGGCTGGCCGCTGTGACCGAAATTCAATCTGGAGGACATTATTATCCAGAAGAAGTTGCTGCCTATCTCCTGTTTTATATCCCTCTGTCGACTTCTACGACACCCATGGGATGATATGGGAACCATCCTCAATAATAAAATTATATTTTATGAGATAGACACGCTGAAGTTGTATTACGGCTTAGACCATATGGTTCAAGTATTACGGGTATGGTTGAAGCAGATTATGTCGGCTCTACTGGGGAAGGACCAAGCCTATCAGTGTAAATTATTCCGCATAATGCATCTGTGTTTTGTATAGTGCTGAGGCATTCAACTTTGTCGTAAAGGATGATATTGATAGATTTTCATATCTATGATCCACATCAACATCAAATGAACTTTGTGCTCGTTTGTCAACCATACTACTGCTATAAAGGAAACTTTACTGCCTCTTTGGCCTATTATTACTCTATTGTATAAAATCAGAAAGTGTCAAAAAAGGTACGTATTGCAATTATAATAAATAAATAAATAAATAAATTCACAAAACTGTTTTAGTCCCTACTGTAATATATAATGGTAGTTAAAGTTGAGTGTGACGACATATTGAGAATGGATCAGTTGAGGAGTACTCCTGACCGACGAGCATGAATTTCTACGTATATGGATGTAAGGGAAGCGATAGAGGTGTGTCAGGTTCCTATTGGTTGTAAACACGACTACATATCATGAGGTCCTGGGTTCAATATCCCAAAATCGGTTACGACTATTCCGTCAAGAAAGTCAGGAAGTTGGCGGTGTCTCACCTCCGTACCAGATTATCTTACGCCGTGGTTACGTGATGGATTATCATACGCATCTACTGGACGGTTATAATGCAAACAATTTAAGGAGGTATCTTTAAGATCACAAAGCGTGATGATTACAGCAAAATCGTTTTCATGGCCACTTTCATGGCCCACTTGCAGTAGTGGCCTTTTACACGATGAAAAATAAAGAGTCTAAGCTATACTATTACTACAGTATCTATATTATATTCTGTTTTTTATATATAAAAATCTTGACTTCTAAAAGATGCTTAACCGAAAATTCAACTATTTTAAATTGTATTTTATGAAAACCTTTTAATATCCTCTTCGTTACATTCACAAGTCGATACAAATAATTATACGATTTTAGGTATTTTCCAACATGAATTGCACATAGACAAATACTCAGACTTGTTTGTAAGCGATACAAATACATGTCTCTTTGGAGAATCGAATCCATGCCCCACAGCAAAACAAACGCTGAGCACGTAATAGTTTTACGGAAACGTTTTTTTTTCACGACTTAACTGTATTTATTGTATTTTAGTGCAAGTACACAATTCTACTTAAGCTCCTGTGTCCTATCCATTCGTGTCTCGTGCTCTATATAATGTTTAGATAGTTAAGAAGTACTTATATAGTTAATGTTTGGTGTCAGACACCAAACATTAACTATATAAGTACTTTGATTACCAACTGCGGTCAAGTGTCTATTTCAAGAAACTTAAATATTAGCCATAAAAACATATTCGTTCAAAAATAATAGTTTATACATAGAGTAAGCCCAGGAGACGCTCAAGACGTAAGTTTTTTAACCTAATTGATGATTCATTGAAGATGGGCCAAATAAAAGTACCCTTAACCGATAAGCATGTTATAATGAAGCGAGAGAAATGAATTTCTGTAGTCTCTGCCTATTCCTCTAGGTAAAAGTTTGTGCTATACTTTGCCAGAATTAATCACGACCAAAGTGTGTGTAAAACGTTATGTGAATATTTCATATAACGCATCATAAAAAAATAAAATAAAATTGAAAGTTACAGCTTGCGGAAAGGTCTCAGGGTTCTGGAGAATTTGAAGAATCTGTTGTGCTGCCCTAAAACGTGTTGTTAGACTTTACTTGCCCCAAAACATTTTTAATTTCACCTCACGATAAATTCTATCAACGGCGAAAGCTCGTGGTAACACAATATTCGTGGTGCCGGCGGGGATTGAACTCTATTGCTGGTTTACCATAACATTCAAGACGTGCACACAGCTTTTGCGCTATTACAGCTCTTAATTAGATATTGTAATTTAGAAAATTTTATAATAATAATTTTGCTTTGTTTCAGATTATGCAAACAACACTATAAGAAATTTCAGGCTATGCATTTATTTGATTCAGCCAGTGCTTAACTCAGTTTATTTACAAATGTTCGTAGTCGTGATATTAAGATGGACAAAGGAAAGTTAAAGTACTGGAATCTAAGTTTTCAGTGACAATAATGGCGAAACGAGGACTAGCGCTATGGACAAATAAACCCGTTTGGTAAGTTCCTTTTAATCAATAATATTAATATGAATAGGTAATTAATGTTGAAAACTTATAAACTAGGTCTCTTTTTGAATCCATCATCATTCATCATTATAGCCTATCAAAGTCTACAGTTAAACATAGGCCTCCCCATAAATTTATCAAAAGTCATATTTGCCATAGTTGCCATCTTTAATATTCTAGTCACTATTTGTACGTGGTAGAGCCACGCTGCAACTGTATTATGGTTGTAGTACGAAAAGGTGACTGGAGCGGGAAGGACCACGCTCTCACAGAATACCAGCGTGAAATAGCAGCTTAATGCTGCTGTGTTTCGTATGGTGAGTGTCGAGAACCGGAAATCCTTTTTACTGGAAACATTCCATCTTAGTCCTCAGGGTTACAACGCATCTGTATTTTGATTCCTAATTGAATATAAATGTAGATGTCTATGGATCACATCATCCACCGACCATCAGGTGGACTGTATGCTTGTTTATCACCCCATTCTATAAAAAGACACTGCTGCTTGTTTCTCGCTGTCGTCTTTTATGATACCCGCGGGATGATATGGGGTAGTATTCTTTAACCGCCACTACCTTTGAATTAACATAAGAGAAATGAATATTGCACTAAATTTTATGAAAATCTAGTATGACAGTCATGGACGAATTTACAAACCGCCTTCATAGCATGGTGATTATGGCCTAACTGTGCAGTATTTGATCTTCAGCAGTTGTGTAATAAGAATCATATTTTGATATTTTTCGATAGACCCAATTTCTGTAAGAAATGTCATTACATACATATTAAAATTAATTATTAAGAGTTATTATTTTCTGTACAATTAGTAACAAAAGAGCATAAAGATGATCTTGATCGTAAGTGGGTGCTGTAGAACATAGCCTATAGAAACCTACATCTGTTCTCAATAACATTCAAAATGCAGATGTGTTGGTACCCTTTCGGACTAAGGTATAATGCCTCGATAACATTAAAAACTACCATTTAATTAGTCAAATTCAATTTTTTAAAATAAATGTGAATGTATGCAACATATATAATGGATGAAAATATTATAAAATTTGTATGTGTGTAGGCAGCTAGGTAGTTTATTTTAAAAATTTCCTATTTGTCTAATAGTCCACTAGTCATACGACAGTGCTTTCACGCCGCAACACTCCACTACAATCACACGCCGACCGCTACGGTAACGTTTATTCACAACAAATAATATTTTTATACGTGTTCAAACGGTAAAACTTTTTTCATGTCAACTCGAGACTCCTTCGAGAGTAAGAGTAAATAGAAATTATGTGCTCCATTCAGAGCGGAGAGCGCACGCGCTTACACAGGATTAAAAAAATAAGGTCAAGTGTCAGGTCCAGTCGTAGCAACAATGTCTTGAGCGCGTGTGAACTTTTTATAGTAACCGTTTCAAATGATAAGTAAATATTGTCATTTTGAAGTTTGACGAGATGATTGTTATTTTGTTACTTTTTAATCTTCAGCTCAAATGACACGTGTTTTGATGGGAACCTTTTTGTTTTTTGATTAATTTTTTTAATGATATAAATAGATTATTATTAATTTTTTCACTATAAAAGAATCACTTTAAAAATAAAAATTAATAAATTTATACATGTAAAGTAAACAATTAATTACTCAACAAACAGCCGGCTTTTCTCCATTATATTTTTCTTCATCGACGATTACGTAGTAAAAATTGCACATAACAATATCATTCTTGCAGAAGGGGATCAAATTCGGCAAGGCTGCTTACAATTAAATTTTACTATGATTGATATTTGTTTCTGTGAATAAACTTATCAAAAGTGGTGGGACTATTGGTGTTTACTAAACAAAATGTAGAACTTGTTTTACTATTAACGAGGAATTCAATCGTAGTCCTTTGTTTTTGTAATACATAGATAGATATAGGTGTCTGCAGGACTCAGTATCCATCCACTTACTATAAGTTATGATATGCGTTTGTTTGTCACTTATACATATGTGCCTTTAACTGTAAGAGTTTTCTCATATTTAAAATCATGCCAGTAATATTGCGCTGTAAGTAATCCAACGCCCCATTTTGTCTTGTTTGTGTGTGGTAATAGGCAACTATAGAATATGTCACATCGATCTCATGGTATCCAGTTGGGTACCGTGGTACCGTTTTGCTTACGCTAGGCGTAAATACCCCGACTGGCAGCAGCAACGCGGAGCCGCGTCAAACCTCTTGTTCTGCGATTGCCAATTCGCTTGCCAAAGCGTGGCCTCTCTACAACGTGAGAGGCTCTTAACTTTACGGGAAAGAGGAATACTTTAACGTGAACGGAATTTTTATTTTATTAACCCGCGACTTCGTTCGCGTGGAATTTATTACGATTTATTTCGCGCGGAATCCGAATTCTTTTTTGAAATAAAAGTAGCCTAAGTTAATCTTCCTAACATCAGCTACCTGCCAGTGAAGGTTTCACCAAAATTGGTCCAGCTATTTCGGAGATCAACCGGAACAAACAGGCACATCGATAGACAGACATACGGTATGTCTATGGGTCGCAGCAACGACTTACCATCAGGTGGACTGTGTGCTCGTTTGTCACCCTATCCTATAAAAAAGTGCAAGCCAGCTGACGTATTATTAGAAAGGTCAATGACTAGTATAATAACGTAACAAGGATGTTCATGTGTGCCATTGGAATGAGTAACTTAATAATAGCAGATATAAAAATAGTTCGTAAAAGAAATTGCGATCGTGTTCTTACATGAAAACATTGTGGCGTCATAAACATTAAAACAATATTTACAGAACCGCATTTTTAGCTTTGTGGGTCGAAGGCGCGTATTAACATAAAAATAACGGCGATCGGCACTTAATAAACCACTTAAGATGTTCATTAGGGCGTTTTACAGAGTCGTTTGATCGTTTTAATGTGGAGTGCGATGCGGGTGCATTCGGCGCTTGTCGAAAACGTATCGTCGCAGCTTCAAACGTCTAATGGAGTTGTCAGCTTGCGCAACTCGGTGAGAACTGCGTGGGTGCCCGTGACCCCTCAGGGCTGTCAACACTTTTACTAAAACAGCTGTAGATTTATTTTTATTTTCGTCCTACCTAAGTAAGTGTGCCAAAATACGTCCCACAAGTGCGCACAGGTTTATTTTAATTCTTGATTCAAGAGTTCAGGTTTCAAGAAGAAAGTGACTGTCGCCGTACCCCAAATGTCTTTAATTTTTTGCTTTACCGCTGAGCTAAAATAAATAAAATAAATCAGCACTTCTTATTATTGCAGTAAAAGTGATTTGGGATCCAACTTAGTTTTCTTGCATACTATCATATTTCGAGCATTAAGCCCTTGCGCTACTCAATCCAATTATAAATTAGATTAAGAAAGGAATATTGAAATAATACTAGTTTTTACGGAATTTATCGCGTATATTTAACTTTTTAAATAACCGACGTTTCGAGAGCTTTACAGCACCTATGGTCACGGGAAGGACTGAGATGTTCAACGTCCAGATGTCATAGTTAACCGCGGTTACCATAGATTAAAATTTAACTTTTGTTCCGATCTACACAGTAAGAACTTATGGTATCATGAAGTCTTGTAGTTGTATGCTTGGGTTGGGATTTAATTTTATTTATTATAGGATCCCAAGCAGATGGTAGTACCCAGCCATCTTCTCTATTGAAATTAGGATGTTTTTTGATTTCAATAGCCTCGCGAATCATCCTTGGAAGGAATCGGTGTTCTTTAGCGAGGATTTGTGGTCTATCAAATCTGATGTAGTGACGGGGCGATCCTGAACGTGTTCACAGACTGCAGACTTCCCGGAGCGTCGATTCTTCACATCAGCTATATGTTCTTTAACGCGGGTTTTAATTGATCTTTTAGTTTGTCCTATGTAGGAGAGACCACATTCACAATCAAGCTTGTACACTCCTGCATCTTGCAAAGGACGTTACACTTGACTGATGGTAAAAACTGACTTCTGATCTTCTTCGGCGGCTTGAAGTATGTTTTGATGGAAGCGCGCTTCAAGATCCTCCAATAAATATACGCGATAAATTCTGTAAAAACTAGTATTATATCAATGTGTAGTGTTCGCGTAAATATAAGAAATCATTAAGAAAGTAATAGTTTAAATATTTGAATATTTATTATGTTTATTGAAAAGCTTGTACTAGGTTATAGAGCACGACTAGCTGGTCCGGTAGACGTTGTTGTGCTGAATTTGATTTCTTAATTACTTTAGTCTCTTGGTTGAGTCATCATCATCATAACTACAGCCTCTCAAAAGTCCACCGTTGATCAAAGGACTTCTCCATAGATTGCCTCAAAGGTGAAGATTACCACAGTTGCCACGCTAGGCTGGTGCGTTGACAACCGCAATTTTTTATTTGTTATTAGGAAAATACTGCTGTCCATCACCTGATTTCCCTCTGTCACCTTATGATACCTATGGGATGATATGAGGTAATGAATAATCTAAAACTGACACTGTACGGTCAAGAATGTCATGCTTGAATGTTAATTTCAAATTTATTATTAACCGCTTTGCATCATCAATCGTTCATCATCATCAATGATTTTTTTTGCTAATGGTTGCAAAAAATCGTCTTAGTTTGGACTAACATAATGAATATGATATAGTGAGTATGAGTAATTTGTTTATGTACGAAATATAGAATTTGTTAATAATTTGATAATAGCGACATCTATCGGATGTGCAAAACAAAGATCTGCCCCAGAATCTGGCACAAAGCCATCTTCATGTCTGCATATCCATCTGGTCTCTTGATACAGCTACGCGGCGTAGTACGGGGCTGCCATTCGAGAACATTTCTTCCTTATCGATTATTGGTTGCGCATGCAAATTATTAAACACAATTTCTCGTATAGGCAACCCTGCAATACGAAGGTTCGTGAAAGCAAAGTAGTAAAGACAAGGAATCCGTGTCACATAAAGTCACCCACGGTGTCATGTGCTAAAGCTAAGCCGAGCTTCTACTTGTTCGAGAAAGACAATAATTCGAGTGGGTGTTGTTTGTTACAGTTTGTTAGTATAAACGTCGTCCAATGTATTTTATATGTTTCAACGTGGTTAGAGCCATGCTGCGGCTATATTATCATTATAGCACGAATGGGTCGGATCCACCGGAGTAGGACCAGGCTCTCACAGAATACTAGCTTAAAAAAGCGGCTTAATGCAGCTGTGATTGATGTGGTGGGTGTAGAGAACAGGAGCCTCTTTTTACTAGAAACGAGTTATTATATCTCGATCCTCATGGGTGGCAACGATCTGAATTTTGATTTTTAGTCTAAGATACATGTAGAATTGAAGTAGTCTATGGGTTGTAACATCCACTTACGCTCAGGTGGATTGTGTGCTCATTTGTCACCCTTATTCTATAAAAAAAACATTTGTTTGCGCGGTTGATCTACATTTATGGACATTGTTGGATACAAGGGATTATGATAATGATGGTGATGATGACTGTGGATCATTATGATTATTATTGACAAAAGCAACAGCAGCCTAAATGCCCTACCATTAGGCTCACCGAGGACCGTGAACTCTAAAGTCCGTGGGTTTGAATCCTCCATTCGACTACTGTCGTTAACAACTCCTAACACAAGCATTTTAAGCTTACCAGGAGTTGTTGAAAGAAATATTAGTAATGGTGATAATAACATTGCTAGAATGGCTTGTTTAAATAATTTATGTATATATATATTTATATATTTATTTATTTATATATATATATATATATATATATATATATATATATATATATATATATATATATATATATATATACAACATACAACACGTAAAATAATTAACGCACTTTGAGAAAGTAGTCTGTTCAGAATCGTTTACTAAATCGATTCCTATCATTTTTAATAAAGGTAATTTTTTATCCCAAAAATAATTAAGACTACATAAATTACAGTCACACTAAATCTGTACAGTCAAATCAAACTGAAATGGACCGTAACTTAAGGCAAGAAGACTTTTAAGAGTGCAGTTTTATTTGTATTATTACTAATTCTGTCATTCAATAAAAATAAAGAAAATTTACTTTATTTCAAGCATGTTAAAGTCTTTGCGTTCGTCGATTTGTACTGTGACCACAACATTCTTCCGGAATTATAACTAATTTGATAAATAATCAGTGCATAAAATTGTTTAACTAAAAATTTAGTGTATGTATTATGATTATAACATAATATACTAATTGGGGTGTCTGAGGGTGTGCGTCAATTACGTTACATATTGTATATATATGCCATATTTTACCATTGCCTTGAGTTGCAATTTTGTTGTAATTGACTGGAACATCAGCTTCTTTTTACAAATAATGGTGGCTAACAAGCACACAGTCCACCAGATGTTCATGATCCAGTAGATGCAGTGGGCCACAGATATCTACATCTATCATCGATTAAGAATCAAAGTGCAGATGCGTTATCACCACTAACAACTAATTTGAAATGCCTCGTTACCAGTTATAAGAGACTTGGTAGAGTCAACCCATTCGTTCTGCTGCCATAATATGGATGTAGAGTGGCTCTGCCGCGTAAAAAATAAAATACGATCATTACAATAATTATAACTATCATCATGACTAATTTTATCGAAAACACTTGTAGAGAGTAATTAAAGAGTAACTAGATTAAAATAACTTATTTACCCTTTTCTTAAATTGTAATCGGCTAGAAAGGTAGATACGTGGTAGAGCCACACTTGAGCTATATTATGGGTTGTGGACGTGCACGAATGGGTTGGCTCGACCGGGAAGGAGCACGCTCTTACAGAATACTAGCGTAAAATAGCAGCTTGATACCGGCTGTGTTTCATATGGTGAGTGTATAGATACGGAGATCCTTTATTATTGGAAGCGAGGATTTCCATCTTAGTCCTCACGGGTGACAACGCATCTGCGTTTTGATTCTTAATCGAGGATGAATGTAGATGTCTATGGGTTACAGCATCCACTTACCACCAGGTGGACTGTGTGCTCATTTGTCACCCTTATTCTATAAACAACCTTTATACCATTATCGCCTTTAACTACAATGCGTTGTAATCAGCTGAAAATGTAGACTACATCATTCCGTAAAAGTCAGTGATCCTGTAGGTAACGTGGCTTTACCACGTAAACCGTTATGCTTTAAAGCTACGTTATAGGATGTTATGGCTGCAGCATGAATGGTTTGGCTTGGTTGGGGAAGGAACACGCCTGCACTAAATGGCAGCAAAATGCAAACTGTGTATCGTATAGTGAATAAGGAGAACCGTATATTTTTTTATTGATAACAAGGTATTCCATCTTAGTCGTCAGGGGTTATAATGCATCTGCATTTTAATTCTTAATCGAAGATGAATGTAGGTGTCTTTGAGCCACAGAATTCCTTCATCATTATGTGAAGTTTATGCTTGTTTGTCACCCAATCTAAAAAACGTGATGTCTAAGAGTTGTTTATTACTTTAGTGTTTTTTAAATATATGGAAATTTCAAGTGAGTTTTATTTTTAGGGTGGCCGTAGTTATGCAGTTCACGATGTTCACCATGGCAACAAATATCACAGCTGATACCTTGCAGGTAAATCTATTCTTATATTATCATAACAGCCTTTTACAAGTCCACTTCTGAACATAGGCCTCACCCAAGAGTAGTCTCTCCATTAAGTGGAGGGCGCCCTACACTTTGCTTACCGATACGAAGCGGTTACTTGAGAACCTTTCTTCCCTTTAGGTTCTGTGCAGCTATATGGCCAGCCACACTTCAGTTTGCTAATCCGTAATACTAAGCAAATCTGTTTACCTATTTTATATGTGTTCACATTTCTAGGATTGTGTTACTCGTAGTTAGTAGTTTTTAAATAGATTATAAGCGTATGCATCGTACGTGTAATTATTATATATGTATTATTTAATAAATTACTCAGTATGATACTGGTAGAATATGTCACAAAGCATAATGTCAACGACAGATATAATTCAGCGCCTAACTGTTTGGTTGGTACGGGTTCGAATATCGAGATAAAACGCTGTTGGCTACTCCCCTCCGGTCTGCCGATGGCCGGTGTTGCTCTATTATTAGTAAAATTATCTGTTTTATTCTCAACTACTTACCACTCTTTCAGTTAATTCAAGCGCAAATTTGGTGTTGTTATCGTTATCTAAAGTCCAGTCAGTTTATTAAATGTCCATCCAAAGTTTACCACAGATGCCACGCTTGACAGCGGATTTGGCAACCGGAGCTTTTTATTTTTAGTGTTAGGTGCCCATCTCCTTTGCTACCTCCTGTCGCTACTTACGCCACCCACACGTCGAAATGGGGTAGTGGATATTTAACACCACTACTACACAGTCAAGTGAGTGATTGAATGGGGCTTTTGGAGTGGTGTAGCGTGCGGCAAACAACTTAAGCGGCAGCAAAGCAATGGAACAAAATAACTTAAATTACAAATAAAAAAAAACCTCCGAAACAAAAACAATTGATGATTTTGAAACATTTGAAAATATCTTTGTGAATCATAACTAAAAACACTTTCGATAAAAAAAAAACAAATCTAAATCGGTTCATCCGCTTTCGGAGCTACAATGTCGCAGATAGACACAGATACACACATTAAACATATAACACCCTTCTTTTTTTAGGGTATTAATTATGAATATTCTCTTACAAAACCTTAGTACATTGTTATTCAAGAGTGTATACGTTACAGTTAAAGCCCGTTTTTAGATAGAACGCGTTTAAACTATTTTTAACTTCCTGGTTAAAAACTATTTTTAACTATGGAGTTAAAAATAGTTTTTACTAAATACCTTAGTGAAAACTAGAAATATCTAGTCGAAACTAGAATTTACCACTGATATATTTGATTTTCAGATAAAATTAGTTATCACTCCGAGCTAATATGGGATTAAAACAAGATATACTAAACATTTACAAAAAGTTTTTGACACAGGAATATTACACAGTTATTCCTGCAACGGCTTCGGCGCTGCGGGAAGTGCAGCCCCTTCGCCCTTGCGTACCAAATCACAGTCATCCATGCTCACCTTCAGCAGCGTGCTGGCGCTGCTCTCCATTTGCGCCTACGGATTTAAAATAACACTAGGGGTAGGGCAGATAAGACTACGTAAATTCGGGGCGTTCTGATTCGGTTTTAGTATAGATATACCTATAGATTCGACCTATCCTATCTATAATCGCTCATTCTCAGGTCCGGTAAGCAAGCTAAAGTCCAAAGTACGAGGGTGACACTGAAAGTTCTTATAAAATAAATAAAACCGGCCAAGAGCGTGTCGGGACACGCTCAGTGTAGGGTTCCGTAGTTTTCCATCCGTCACAATAAGTGTTCCCACTTATGAGTTTATAGCTGGGTATCCATTATGTTCGCGCTCCAGCAGCGCTCCGCGCTCCTGCAACTGCTCCCGGTAGTGGGTGGGTGTTTCCATCCAAGTTCAAAATGATTTTCCTAGAAAGTCCTTATAAAGTTCTACTTTTCAGATATTTTTTCATATTTTCTAAACTTATGGTTCAAAAGTTAGAGGGGGGGGGGGACACACATTGTTTTTTACTTTTGGAGCGATCATTTCCGAAATTATTGACATTATCAAAAAATGATTTTAGTAAACCCCTATTCATTTTTAAATACCTTTCCAACAATATATCACACATGATTAAAACTACTTTTACGGATTTTATCGCGTTTATTTTTACTTTTTATTTTTAATTCCCGACGTTTCGGGCGCTTTCCAGCACCCATGGTCACGGGGGACTGAGATGACTGACGTCCCGATGTCATTGTTAAACCCGGAGTACCTTCAGCTTTTTTAATTATTGTTTATGGTCCGATCTATGCAAAATGAACTAACTCTGTCTTGAGGTCTTGCAGTGGTATGCTTGGGTTTAGTTTTAATTTTATTGATTATAGGATCCCAAGCAGGTGGTAGTACCCAGCCTCCTTCTCTATTGAAATTAGGATGTTTTTTAATTTCAATAGCCTCACGTATCATCCTTGGTAGGAATCGGTGTTCTTTCGCGAGGATTTGTGGTCTATCAAATCTGATGTAATGGTTGGGGCCGTCTAGGATATGATCACAAACTGCAGATAAAAAATAGAAATAAATAAAATAAATATATATATATATATATAATAAATAAAAATAAAAAGTAAAAATAAACGCGATAAAATCCGTAAAAGTAGTTTTAATCATGTGTAGTGTTCGCGTAAATATAAGAAATTATTAATATATCACACGTTAGGATTGAAATTAAAAAAAAATCACCTCCCACTTTACATATAGGGGGCTACCCTAATAAAACATTTTTTGCCAATTTTTATTTTACCACTTTGTCGGCGTGATTGATACACATATTGGTACCAAATTTCAGCTTTCTAGTGCTAACGGTCACAGATATTAAGCGAGGACGGACAGACGGACAGACAAACATGGCGAAACTATAAGGGTTCCTATTTGACTACGGAACCCTAAAAACTGAACAAACTAGCAAGTTATTAGTTTTATTATATCTTTTCAAAATAGTGTCCATTTACATCAATATATCGCTGCGTCCGATGGAACAGCTGAGAAAAGCACTTTGCCCACTAGTCCTTAGGGGTCTCTTCGAAGGCATTTTGAAACGCAGCAACTCCTTCCTCGGCGTCTATAAAACGTTTTCTTCGAAGTTTTTCTTTTATTTTCGAATATACATAAAAATCGCAAGGTGCGAGGATGGGGCTATAGGGCGGGTGACCCAGTAATTCTACATATGACGTCGCCAAGTAAATGATTGTTTGCTTGGCGGTGCGCGACGAGGCATAGTCGTGGTGAGAGAGGATCCTATTACAAAGTCGTTTTTCCTGAACTTTTTACAAGATAAGTGGCAAACAATTGTTAGTGTACCATTCTGCACCAACTGTTTTTCAATCCCCTAAAACAATTGTTGCGTAATGACCTGTCCTTCTGAAGAACGAGACCACCATATTTATTCCCACGCTTCGAACTCTTTTCACTTTAGTTGGCAACTCCTCGGAAGGAAAGACCCAGACATCTGACTGTCTCTTAGTTTCAGGATCATAACAATAAATACAGCTTTTGTCACCCGTAAGTATGTCCAACACAGCATTTGAGTCACCTCCGTTAAATCTTTGAATCATTTCACGACATCAATAAACATGCCGGAGTTTTTGGGCCTCTGTCAAATTATGACGTATCTACCGGGCACAAAGATTCCTGACCGCTAAATGTCCATGGAGGATTTTGTGTACTTGTCTCATACCGATGACTAAGCTTGTCCAAATCAGCTGTTATATCACTCTTTTGTCAGTCTCTATTATAAGCCGTACAACACTGATGTTATCTTCAGTCGTCGCCATAGAAGACCTTCCCTCACGCAGATCATCGGTGAGATTAGTGCGACCTGTTTAAACTCATTAAACCAGTTGTAAACAGTGGCACAAGATGGGGCTTCATTGTGAAAGGTCAAGTCTATCATAACTTTCTTGTTGACTTAAATGACATCGAAAGTTTAAAAAAATCAATGTACGAAAATTTTCGCGCGTTAAATTCATGCTGACGTGACACAGACAATTTTCAATTTGCCGCCAAATTGTAAACAAATGACAAATTAATAAAATACATACACAATAATATTGACAAAGAGTTCCATTTTCAAAATTTGAATTTATTTTTTTATTATATCGTTTACAAGTGGCCAGTTCATTGTCGCCCTTGTAGTCAATCAAATCAAATCCGGAACGAAACCCTCGGTGATTTAAGCTCGGTCGGAAAAGTACTAATTGACTCACTTCGAAAAAACGCGTTTTGTCTAGTAAGAACTAGTTTTACCTGATATTAAATTTTAAGCATTAGTTAATTTTAGTTATAACAAATGCATTAAGTAAAAACTAGCTTAGTGAACTGTAGCATATATATAATATATACCTGTCATATCAGGTCTCACGCTTCACTCGAAAGAAAAATGGACTGTAAGGCTTTACCTATTAGAAGGTTTAAAAAAATATTCTAGCGTTTTGCTTTTATGCATTATATTTCAGATTATGGAAGATTCCTTAGGCGGCGCTTATGCATGGAGTGCGTGGGGAAGTTGGGGACCATGCTCGCGGACGTGTGGTGGCGGAGTGGCTGTTCAGGAACGACAGTGTTTACCAAGGTAGTTTATAAAATTAAAGTGTTTATAGAATGTACAAACCGGTGCTTAGACATAATCTATCGAGGTATTAAAGCCCCCCAAGGCGACGCACACCAGCTCGTCCCCGTTGGTGTGGAATGCAGCGCGCAAAGCGGCGATGCGGACCGCCACCCGTCACGCACAGCCCGACACGGTGGAAGGTGGAGGACGGAGTGCAGAGTTGGCACGTGGAATGTTAGAAGGGGCATGAGAGATAAGACGAATGAGCTGATCGAAATAATGAAAGAAAAAGAATTAGATGTCGTGTGTATGTCGGAGACCAAACGGAAAGGCAGTGGTACTGAAGAGCTCCCTGGCGGGACGTTAGCTATATGGTCCGGAGTCCCGGAAAGCGAGAACGCCTGCCAGGGAGTGGGAGTGCTGTTGTCGTCCCGGTTGGTCGATCTTATGACTGAATACAAGGTTGTGAACTCAAGACTTCTCTGGGTTCGCTTCAAAATGGGACTGACGAAGTTATTCCTTTTGGCTGTTTATGCGCCGGTAGCTTCGTCGTCCAGGGCTGAGCTGGAGGAGTTTTGGGAGAATGTAAGAGAAGTTCTAGATTTGGTTAAAGGAAACGAAAGAACTGTTGTATTTGGTGATTTGAATGGATGGGTAGGTATCGCTCGACCAGGATACGAGTCGGTGCTTGGAAAGTTTGGCGATAAAAGGGTTAATGATGCTGGCAAGCTTATACTGGCTGTATGCAAGGAAAAGGGTCTTCTTGTGACAAACACTATGTTTAATCACAGGAAAATCCATATGTACACTAGAGAAAGAAAGAATGAGAGAAGTATGATTGATTTGTTCCTGGTGGATCACCGACTGCGAAAACAGGTGATGGATACACGAGTGTTCAGGGGTGCTGACCTGGGAACGGATCATTATCTAGTAATTACTAGATTTAGGGGTTTGTTCACGGGTTGGGGCTACCGGACGGCAGTAACAGAACCACAGTCGGTCTGTCGCATCCGAAGCTGGAAGCTTCAGGAAGCAGATACTAGGGACAAATATCACACGAGGGTAGCCGAAAAGCTTGACACCATCGATGGCAGGAAAGAATGTGTGGAGAGAACATGGCAGAATCTTAGGGATGGAATGGTAAGTGCAGCGGAAGAAGTATTTGGAACGACAAAAAGAGGTAGTAGTAAAAGAAGAGATGCATGGTGGAATGATGAAGTGAGAAAAGCTGTAAAAAAGAAGAAAAAAGCATGGTTAGACTACTTGGCCTCTAGTAACGATGAGCATATGAGAGAGAAAATGAAAGAAAGATATAAGCTGCAGAAAGTTCATGCGAAAACATTGATTGAGGAAGTACGTGAAAGGTGTAGAATAGAAGCGGACGAGAGGTTGTCGCACAACTTTAGCGAAAACTCCAAACTCTTCTGGAAAGTGGTTGGAAGGTCCCGGAGTGGTGCGACAGCCTTAAGAATGAACAAAGTGCTTTCGAGAACCAATGCCGTCCTCTCAGAAAAATCGGACGTCATGCAGCGATGGAGTGAATTTTATAGAGAAATGTATGCGTGTCATGATCTTAGTGAAGGATCCGGGGGTGACGCCGTGACTGGCACGCCAGACACGGACCTTGATGACACTGAGGTCATCAGCATGAAAGAGATTGAACGTGCGATTCAAAGTTTGAAATGTGGTAAGGCTGCGGGACTAGACAGAGTTACTACTGAAATGGTCAAGTACGGTGGGCCTCGCGTCTGGGACAGCTTTCATCTGCTGTGCAATTTGTGCTGGCGGACGGGAGATGTCCCGGATGATTGGCGATCCGCGGTCATTGTGCCTTTATATAAAGGTAAAGGTTCACATTTTGACTGCGGGTGCTATCGGGCGATCAGCTTGACCAGTTTAGCAAGTAAAGTTTACTCGAAGGTTTTGACACGTAGGATGCAAGAGAAATCGGAAAGATTCTTATGGGAGGCACAATGCGGATTTAGACCTGGAAGAGGATGCACGGATCAAATGTTTTCTCTCCGCATGATCACGGAGAAGCTTCTGAGTGTTAACCAGAGGATTTTCTGTGCTTTTGTGGATCTGGAGAAAGCATTTGATAAGGTTATAAGGAAGAAAATGTGGGAACTGTTGCCGGGATATGGTGTGGATGGTCGATTGTTAAGGGCTGTGCAGTCACTTTACTATGACTGTAAAGCCTGTGTGCGGATAGGGCATGACCTGTCACCCATGTTTAGCGTCCAAGCGGGCGTAAAACAAGGTTGTGTCATGTCTTCCTGGCTATTCATACTGTATCTCGACAGCTGTTTACAGAAGCTGAAAAATAGCTGTTTGGGTGTGAAATTGGGTGACATAAAAGTTAATTGTCTGCTGTATGCTGATGATGCAGTGCTTATTGCACCATCAGAAGCAGAACTGCAGGCATTAGTCACGTGTATGAAAGAGGAATGTGAAATTAAAGGTCTCCGTTTGAATGCTAATAAAACTAAGGTTCTGGTATTTGAAAAAGACGAAGAGAGAACGAAATGTGAAATATGGGTAAATCAGGAATGTCTAGAACAGGTAAATGAAATTGTATACTTGGGGAGTGCTTTCAGTCGGGATGGAAGATGTGATTTAGATGTGGATAGGCGTGTCGCTGCCGGAAACAAAGTCAATCGTGCCCTGAATGCATTAGTAAAAAGGCAAGGCGTGGTGAAGAGTGAACGCCTTGCAATACATAACGCAGTGTTGTTACCGACTTTGTTATATGGCAGCGAAACCTGGGTATGCCAGAAGAAGCATAAAAGCAAGTTGAATGCAGTGGAGATGCGATCTCTTCGTAAAATGTGTGGCGTTACCATAGCCGACCGAAAGCGAAACGAAGAGATTCGCAATATGGCAGGATAGAAAGATGACCTTATCACAAAAATTGATAGGGGCGTACTCCAATGGTTTGGGCACGTTGAACAAATGAGTGAAGACTGAATGGTGAAGAAAATATATAGAGCGAAAGTAAATATTAAAAGGTGTCGAAGTAGACCGAGACTAACTTTCGAAGATCATGTGAGCAAATTGCTCGAAGAGGGGAGGGTCAAGAGTACTCGGATACCTAGACGTGCATGTATGAAGAAGTTAATGAACCTGAAAGAAGCGAAAGAGGTATGTAAGGATCGTGACACTTGGCGATCTGTTCTCTCTGGCTACCCCGTTAGGGATTGTGCGTGAAGATAAGTAAGTAAGTAAGTAAGTATTAAAGCCCGAATTTTAGGGAACATTATGCCAAAATTATTTAATTATTTTTGAGTTTTTTAAGTTGGTTTTTTATTTTAATTAAAAAATTGATTGGTCAAGTTTAAGGCAACATCTAGAATTTAGTCCAATTAAAAAAAATACAGCCTACTACGTCCCGCTCCTAGGCACAGGTCTCCTCTCATTATGTGAAGATAAAAAGTCCACCGTGCTGACGCAATGCGTGTTGGTGGATTTCATATGTTTTCGAAATATTTTTTTTAATTTCTAAGATAAGAAGGTTTCCTCACGCTGTTTTCTACTTAAAATGATAATGAACATCTCCATTTGTATAGGCGGGGTTATAACCCGGGTTTCTCACGTAGGTACTGTGATATTTACAGCGAAAATATTTCCTGTACATTCATAAATATCCTGTACATAATATATTCATCATCTAAATAGTTACATTACAATTTTCGTTACCTGTTTTTTTACCGTTAGGGATAGAACTTTTTCTAAAATTTTATATGGGACTTCATGGGACCCTTGAAGAATAATCGATGTAATAAAAAGTAGTAATTTAAACTGGTACAGCTATTTCCGAGAATTCGGTAAACATACATAAAAAATATATGCGTTGAATAGACAACCTCGTTTTTTGATCCGGGTATAACAATACCTATAAATTAATCTGACATCAATTTTCTAAACAGATTATGTTATTATAAAATAAACAATACCTATTGTTTTTTTGTAGAATAAAGTCGACACGTGAGCACACTGTCCACTTGATAGTAAGTGGGTACATCTATCCTCGATTATTAATCAAAATGCAAATGCTTTGTCACCCCTGAAGACGAAATGGAATGCCTCGTTACTAGTAAAAATGGTCTCTCTCAACGGTTCTATACACTCACCACACGAAATGCAACAGCAATTTCACGCTGCTATTCTATGGGAGCGTGGACAACCTTGGTTGAATTGACTTATTCGTGCTGCAGCCATAATTTAGCAGCAGCATTACGTAATAAAGTATGTAAGTAAATAATGTACTTGAAACTTACAGAGAAAAACATAAAACAACGAAAACGGTAACGGTAAAAAATAACGAGTACGGTAAAAACGAGGCGTGGTTTTGTAAATACAAAGCCACATTCAAGAAGTATGTAGGTAGGCGTGGTTTTAATGTGAAAACAGCGTCGTAAAACCACGTGTGTAAATATTTTCGAACAAAATTTTTCAGGCGCTTCAAGTTTTTTTAAATTAGTTGGTTATTTTATCAATGGCATTGGTAAACAATTTTGGAATCACTACAAAATGGAGAAGATTCTCAATTCATCGTAATATTTTCATTATGTATGTTCATCGTTAATTCTTTACCATGTGATTCTTTGGTAAAGATTTAATGAGGGTATCCATGAAAATAAACATCAATCTTAAATTTGCGGAAGCATCTACACTATGGAGTGTAGAGGTAATTAGTACAGACTGTATTAAAAAGTGTCCGTAAAAAATCGTTAAACAACGGTGACGCCACTATAGCTACGGGTTAAATTTTAAAGAACGTGCCAAAAATATTAGTGGGATAGATGACTTTTTCAAAGTTATATTTACTAAATAAAATTATATCAGATTTTAGAGCTACTCAGCAGTTTAGCGGCACACTTCAAACCGTCGACAACTGCTAAGTTCATTTCATCCTTGTAGCTACTCCAGCGCTGTTGAGGAGAGTTTTTGAACTATTATTTATTGCTTACAGAAGGACATTTTTTCAACTATTCTCCTATTAGAGATTGTTCTTCTTACTTCTACACTCCATAATCTGCACGATATACAAGTAGGCGAATGATTCTTTAGCACGTCAATCGATTTGTGGTAATGATAATATTTCTTTTCTCAGTTCTTAAAAGTTAAGTTTTATTTTTATAAAAGCTTTATTATTTACCTAAGCAAATTTACAAAAAGCTTTCTTTAAAAATATAAAACATACATCTTACACGTCTTACAATCATAAAGAACTTGATGTCTGTTAGCACCTGTTGCCTCATCTTCATTATAACCCATTAAAGCACACCGATATACAAGCCTCCTGCATAGATTGCCACTTAGGGGGGATATTTGCCATAGTTGCCACGCTTGGCAGTCGAGAAAACCGAAGTTTTTGTAATTTTGAGTTGTTATCCTCCCAATCCGCCTTCGCAGGAACACTGGAATCCTCTGTATCTTAAATAACTTTACTTTAGTTCATTCTCCAGATGTACAATGTAGATTAAATACTACGTAGAACACTGTTAAAATTTTCATCTTTCAATATCAATCCCTATTCTTATTCTTTTTCTGTTACCGCAACACGATTGTGCAATTCAATTCTCTCTAGGATTTGTAATGCTAAAGCGATGTCTATGTTCAACTTTACCCTGCTTGTACTGTTCTTGTATATATTTTTGATTGTATTTATGTGTCTGGAATACCTTGGTGTGAAAGTGCTTGCAAAATATTCTCTTGTGTGAAATTGAATTAAATGATTTCTCATAATCGGTGTATGCTAATTAAATTCTTGATGATTTTCCACTATTTGATCTAACGAATAGAATAGAATAGAATGGTTTTTTATTTAATTTAGATCATATGTAATTTTTAATGAAAACCATTTTTTATTTTACCACTGGTTCAGAAAAAAACCTCTATCCTGTGAAGAACTAGCAAGAAACCCAGCAGGACTGTTTTTAAAAATAAATTTAACAATAGCACAATATCACACAACACAAAAAATAAATTACACAATTTATTTTAGAAACAGCTTGGCAACGAGCACCTCATTCCCGGAGGTTATGATCTTTAAAGCTCTTATAACTTTTGGCTACTTTTATAAACTCATTAAATGATTGCGACTGTTTAAAGAGAAAGTTTTAAAAGTAAATATCCTATTAAATTTACAAGTTGTAGTTTTAAATGATACACTATACAAATAATCAGCACTATTTTAAATGAAAGTGATGAAATTCCTTTTACTATATTACTTCTAAACCACTCCAAACAATGTTCATTTATTGGAATAAATACAGATTTCTCATTTTTCTGTTTTTTGTGTCTAAATTTTGAATGATTGATTTCTGCAAGGGCTTAACATCTGTAAAAACTTTACCTATATAGGTCACACTAGGCCCAGTAATACGTTTACGATTTAAACAATGATCTAAACTTAATACTTATGAAAAAAGGATCAAGGGAATTGTTGTTAGTCTCCACATATTATAACAGACTAGTTCTGTTTACTAAGATTGAGCAAAACTTCGTCCACAATCTTTTCAAAATATTCGTAAGCAGCATATTAGGGTTTGTAAACACTTACATTTCTAGAGTTCGCTCAACAGAGAGGCTCACAATATGCTTATATTATTTATATAATAGTGATTTATTTGCTAATATTAAGTAGCCACCACGTAAACTTTTTTCTCTATTAAAGGGACTGATGTATGTGTCACAACTGAAGGATTTGGTTAACAGAAAAGTAACCCAACCGGAATCCAGTTTGCTAAAAGTATAAATTCCAAAAATTTCACCTCTTTTTTAAGAGGCACCGTCCTTATGGCAGAAGATGTTGTGGATCATTGCAAAATGGATTTTCTATAATCAATACAATTGTCAGGTAGATGAGACATCGCAGCTATCTTGCATCATTGACATTGTTTACGATAGCCGGTCTAGAATTTTTACATTTTAAGGATACTGAAGTAAATCATGAAAGGTCATGACAAAAACAAAACATACTCTTCTCTACTCTAAACATATATCTACTCTAAACATATATCTACTCTAAACATATGACAAGCTCTACTTGTTGGTTCGTCTATTTTCTTTTTTCTAGACACATGGTAAATAATTTAGTTCTTAGGGATTTTTGTATTTCTAGTATTTTATTAAATACAGTCGTGATGGACCTATTACGTTTTATTTATTGCTGGTATTCTGGGAGAGCGTGGTCCTTCCCCGGTCGAGTCCAGCCGTCCCATCCGTGCTAGAACTATACTACTAATATGACTGCAGCATGGTTCTACCACGTATATATAGTGAAGAGCGGCTCGAATCGTTCGGCGACCCCGTCGACTCGATTCACTGGTGCTGCGAAAAGATGCTGCATCCCCTTGAATTTTCTAGGAGTGCTGTGAGGAATCATTCAGGTAATTTCAGGCGCCAAATTTCACCAACGAACATCGCGACATAACTGACGATACCATCCACACCATCCGATGCTTGGCGGCCACTATTATGCGATTTACTCGCACGACTTCTCTGTGGAATTGTTGTTTTCTGGACCGAAGCTATTTAGGGACCTTCAAGAAACGAGCTTACTCCTTTCTAGTTTAAGCATCTGCTATTGTACCATGTACTAATATTTATTTAAATAGCATATAGCGAACGGATATTACTTGAACGATAAATTCAAATATTCATTAATTTATTAAATTCAACATCCGTTAGAACCGTTAGTCGAACGAGCTCGATCTATTTGCGTACAAATGAAATAGCAACCAGAGATAATTGAAGATCCAAAGCGTTCAGGATTAATACGGCTAGATACGAGGTACTGCAGGTACGATAAATAGGTAATCAACATACCGTCACTCTTAATTAGGGAGGGTGCTAGGAGCGACAGCAAACAACACCGCATCGTTGAAGTAGAAGGATATTTAATCCTTTTTCATTATTATCTATGTAAATTATCCTGAAGCTTCCAGCTTCGCATCCGAAGCTGGAAGCTTCAGGAAGCGGATACTAGGGACAAATATCACACGAGGGTAGCCGAAAAGCTTGACACCATCGATGGCAGGAAAGAATGTGTGGAGAGAATATGGCAGAACCTTAGGGATGGAATGGTAAGTGCAGCGGAAGAAGTATGTGGTACGACAAAAAGAGGTAGTAGTAAAAGAAGAGATGCATGGTGGAATGACGAAGTGAAAGAAGCTGTAAAAAAGAAGAAAAAAGCATGGTTAGACTACTTAGCCTCTAGTAACGATGAGCATATGAGAGAGAAGATGAAAGAAAGATATAAGCTGCAGAAAGTTCATGCGAAAACATTGATTGAGGAAGTACGTGAAAGGTGTAGAATAGAAGCGGACGAGAGGTTGTCGCACAACTTTAGGGAAAACTCCAAACTCTTCTGGAAAGAGGTTGGAAGGTCCCGGAGTGGTGCGACAGCTTTAAGAATGAACAAAGTGCTTTCGAGAACCAATGACGTCCTCTCAGGAAAATCGGACGTCATGCAGCGATGGAGTGAATTTTATAGAGAATTGTATGCGTGTCATGATCTTAGTGAAGGATCCGGGGGTGACGCCGTGACTGGCACGCCAGACACGGACCTCGATGACACTGAGGTCATCAGCATGAAAGAGATTGAACGTGCGATTCGAAGTTTGAAATGTGGTAAGGCTGCGGGACTAGACAGAGTTACTGCTGAAATGGTCAAGTACGGTGGGCCTCGCGTCTGGGACAGCTTTCATCTGCTGTGCAATTTGTGCTGGCGGACGGGAGATGTCCCGGATGATTGGCGATCCGCGGTCATTGTGCCTTTATATAAAGGTAAAGGTTCACATTTTGACTGCGGGAGCTATCGGGCGATCAGCTTGACCAGTTTAGCAAGTAAAGTTTATTCGAAGGTTTTGACACGCAGGATGCAAGAGAAATCGGAAAGATTCTTATGGGAGGCACAATGCGGATTTAGACCTGGAAGAGGATGCACGGATCAAATGTTTTCTCTCCGCATGATCACGGAGAAGCTTCTGAGTGTTAACCAGAGGATTTTCTGTGCTTTTGTGGATCTGGAGAAGGCATTTGATAAGGTTATAAGGAAGAAAATGTGGGAACTGTTGCCGGGATATGGTGTGGATGGTCGATTGTTAAGGGCTGTGCAGTCACTCTACTATGACTGTAAAGCCTGTGTGCGGGTAGGGCATGACCTGTCACCCATGTTTAGCGTCCAAGCGGGCGTAAAACAGGGTTGTGTCATGTCTTCCTGGCTGTTCATACTGTATCTCGACAGCTGTTTACAGAAGCTGAAAGATAGCTGTTTGGGTGTGAAATTGGGTGACATAAAAGTTAATTGTCTGCTGTATGCTGATGATGCAGTGCTTATTGCACCATCAGAAGCAGAACTGCAGGCATTAGTCACGTGTATGAAAGAGGAATGTGAAATTAAAGGTCTCCGTTTGAATGCTAATAAAACTAAGGTTCTGGTATTTGAAAAGGACGAAGAGAGAACGAAATGTGAAATATGGGTAAATCAGGAATGTCTAGAACAGGTAAATGAAATTGTATACTTGGGGAGTGCTTTCAGCCGGGATGGAAGATGTGATTTAGATGTGGATAGGCGTGTCGCTGCCGGAAACAAAGTCAATGGTGCCCTGAATGCATTAATAAAAAGGCAAGGCGTGGTGAAGAGTGCACGCCTTGCAATACATAACGCAGTGTTGGTACCGACTTTGTTATATGGCAGCGAAACCTGGGTATGCCAGAAGAAGCATAAAAGCAAGTTGAATGCAGTGGAGATGCGATCTCTTCGTAAAATGTGTGGCGTTACCATAGCCGACCGAAAGCGAAACGAAGAGATTCGCAATATGGCAGGATTGAAAGATGACCTTATCACAAAAATTGATAGGGGCGTACTCCAATGGTTTGGACACGTTGAACGAATGAGTGAAGACCGAATGGTGAAGAAAATATATAGAGCGAAAGTAAATATTAAAAGGTGTCGAGGTAGACCGAGACTAACTTTCGAAGACCATGTGAGCAAATTGCTCGAAGAGGGGAGGGTCAAGAGTACTCGGATACCTAGACGTGCATGTATGAAGAAGTTAATGAACCTGAAAGAAGCGAAAGAGGTATGTAAGGATCGTGACACTTGGCGATCTGTTCTCTCTGGCTACCCCGTTAGGGATTGTGCGTGACGATAAGTAAGTAAAGTAAGTAAGTAAGTGATGGACCTATTACGTTCGTGATCGTGATCTTCCCAATTTCTATGGCTTCATTAGGAATATGATCAGAATCTGGGCTTTTTTTAGTTTCTATTTTTTCGAATATTTTTCTGCAGTCTAAAGATGCGATTTAGCTACATTATTATATTTTCTGTATAAATTTTTTTCGCTTCGTTCATCCTAGTAGAGATTCCGGTAAAAGTCCGAAGCAATGTTCATTATGTCTTTTCGCGTTGTAATTTGGGTAAATATTATGTAATTGTTGGTACATACATATTTTGTTCCATTTACCATTTCCTATCAAATCATGTCATATCAACCATGAAATAAATAAATAAATAAATGATAACCATAAAAGCTTTAATATCATTAGGAGGTCATCATAAAAATTCCTTGCATCTCAAATTAAAAGGATCTATGGAACAAAGTGTTTAAAAAGGAAAGTATTCCGAAATTTTAAGTTTAGTATCATGACTACTTCATTGCGTGATAAAATTTATCACGATGATATTCGCAGTATAACAAGAATAATATTGACATGGCACTAGTGAATCAGTGGGCTAAAGCTGAAAGAAACGTAAAATAACGGTTTAATGCTGCTGTGTTTCGTATGGTGGGTGTAGAGAATTGGAGACCCTTTTGTTCTGGTAACGAGGCATTCTCTTTAGTTCTCACGGGTGACAACGCATCTGCATTTTGATTGTTAATCGAGGAGGTGTTTATAGGCCACAGCATCCACTTACCATCAGGTGGGTGTGTACTCGCTAGTCATCCTCATTAAAAAAAAATTAAGATGCTATTTTATCGTGGTATTCTGTGAAAACCATAATATAGCTGCAGCGTGCTTCTAGCAGGTAAATTAAGTAATTTCGCATTACAATAAATAAAATTTTAATAGTCTCCATAATATACTGTAAGTGAAGTTGTTAGGCTTAAAATACGTTTAAGAAATTCGAGTAATTCTCTAAGTGCAAGTGCCCGTGGCGCGTGGGTCAAAGGTTAAACATGCCTGCGCGACTCGATGTTCATGTACTTACGGTTTTTATCGAGTAAATTAAGGTAATGGAAACCCCGTAGCGTTAAACCTGTAACAAGCTGTTATTGTAGTGGGAACATTGATTGCTTGCACTCGCCCGCTTGATTGACATACATCAGCGTCGGTATATTCAGTAATGAGTTAGCGATTACTGTCAATTTTATGAAGCATTCGCACCAACAAATTTGTGATTATAGATTATATTAAATTTAATGTATATATTTAAACAAAAATAGTTTCTTTTAGCTTGAGTTAAGTGTATAATCACCCATTTCTTCTTTTATTACTTCGTTCTGACTGTTGTAGGAGAACGTCTTATTGTAAGATTTTATGTCGTACTCGTAGACGTTTAGTGGAGAACTTTTTCACATTAGTGTGTTGTGGTACAAGTCAGCAAATAGGAATTACTCTATCTTTGAGTATATTAATTCATTTTCGTAATATTTAATAACAATAGCTTTCTCTGATTTCTTATTAACAAAGTTTAAAAAAGAAGGAAAATTTTAATTTAACTTGACCGCATCTTTTCCACACAGTCCACTTGATGGTAAGTGGATGCTGTGTCCCATAGACATCTACATTTATCGTCGGTTACAAATCAAAATACAGATGCAATGTCACCCGTGAGGATTCAGATGGAATGCCTCGTTTCCAGTAAAAAGGGTCTCCGGTTCTCTACACTCACCATACGAAACACAGCAGCGTTAAGCTGCTATTTATTGCTGGTATTCTGGGAGAGCGTGGTCCTTCCCCGGTCGAGTCCAGCCGTCCCATCCGTGCTAGAACTATACTACTAATATGACTGCAGCATGGTTCTACCACGTATATATAGTGAAGAGCGGCTCGAATCGTTCGGCGACCCCGTCGACTCGATTCACTGGTGCTGCGAAAAGATGCTGCATCCCCTTGAATTTTCTAGGAGTGCTGTGAGGAATCATTCAGGTAATTTCAGGCGCCAAATTTCACCAACGAACATCGCGACATAACTGACGATACCATCCACACCATCCGATGCTTGGCGGCCACTATTATGCGATTTACTCGCACGACTTCTCTGTGGAATTGTTGTTTTCTGGACCGAAGCTATTTAGGGACCTTCAAGAAACGAGCTTACTCCTTTCTAGTTTAAGCATCTGCTATTGTACCATGTACTAATATTTATTTAAATAGCATATAGCGAACGGATATTACTTGAACGATAAATTCAAATATTCATTAATTTATTAAATTCAACATCCGTTAGAACCGTTAGTCGAACGAGCTCGATCTATTTGCGTACAAATGAAATAGCAACCAGAGATAATTGAAGATCCAAAGCGTTCAGGATTAATACGGCTAGATACGAGGTACTGCAGGTACGATAAATAGGTAATCAACATACCGTCACTCTTAATTAGGGAGGGTGCTAGGAGCGACAGCAAACAACACCGCATCGTTGAAGTAGAAGGATATTTAATCCTTTTTCATTATTATCTATGTAAATTATCCTGAAGCTTCCAGCTTCGCATCCGAATCTGGAAGCTTCAGGAAGCGGATACTAGGGACAAATATCACACGAGGGTAGCCGAAAAGCTTGACACCATCGATGGCAGGAAAGAATGTGTGGAGAGAATATGGCAGAACCTTAGGGATGGAATGGTAAGTGCAGCGGAAGAAGTATGTGGTACGACAAAAAGAGGTAGTAGTAAAAGAAGAGATGCATGGTGGAATGACGAAGTGAAAGAAGCTGTAAAAAAGAAGAAAAAAGCATGGTTAGACTACTTAGCCTCTAGTAACGATGAGCATATGAGAGAGAAGATGAAAGAAAGATATAAGCTGCAGAAAGTTCATGCGAAAACATTGATTGAGGAAGTACGTGAAAGGTGTAGAATAGAAGCGGACGAGAGGTTGTCGCACAACTTTAGGGAAAACTCCAAACTCTTCTGGAAAGAGGTTGGAAGGTCCCGGAGTGGTGCGACAGCTTTAAGAATGAACAAAGTGCTTTCGAGAACCAATGACGTCCTCTCAGGAAAATCGGACGTCATGCAGCGATGGAGTGAATTTTATAGAGAATTGTATGCGTGTCATGATCTTAGTGAAGGATCCGGGGGTGACGCCGTGACTGGCACGCCAGACACGGACCTCGATGACACTGAGGTCATCAGCATGAAAGAGATTGAACGTGCGATTCGAAGTTTGAAATGTGGTAAGGCTGCGGGACTAGACAGAGTTACTGCTGAAATGGTCAAGTACGGTGGGCCTCGCGTCTGGGACAGCTTTCATCTGCTGTGCAATTTGTGCTGGCGGACGGGAGATGTCCCGGATGATTGGCGATCCGCGGTCATTGTGCCTTTATATAAAGGTAAAGGTTCACATTTTGACTGCGGGAGCTATCGGGCGATCAGCTTGACCAGTTTAGCAAGTAAAGTTTATTCGAAGGTTTTGACACGCAGGATGCAAGAGAAATCGGAAAGATTCTTATGGGAGGCACAATGCGGATTTAGACCTGGAAGAGGATGCACGGATCAAATGTTTTCTCTCCGCATGATCACGGAGAAGCTTCTGAGTGTTAACCAGAGGATTTTCTGTGCTTTTGTGGATCTGGAGAAGGCATTTGATAAGGTTATAAGGAAGAAAATGTGGGAACTGTTGCCGGGATATGGTGTGGATGGTCGATTGTTAAGGGCTGTGCAGTCACTCTACTATGACTGTAAAGCCTGTGTGCGGGTAGGGCATGACCTGTCACCCATGTTTAGCGTCCAAGCGGGCGTAAAACAGGGTTGTGTCATGTCTTCCTGGCTGTTCATACTGTATCTCGACAGCTGTTTACAGAAGCTGAAAGATAGCTGTTTGGGTGTGAAATTGGGTGACATAAAAGTTAATTGTCTGCTGTATGCTGATGATGCAGTGCTTATTGCACCATCAGAAGCAGAACTGCAGGCATTAGTCACGTGTATGAAAGAGGAATGTGAAATTAAAGGTCTCCGTTTGAATGCTAATAAAACTAAGGTTCTGGTATTTGAAAAGGACGAAGAGAGAACGAAATGTGAAATATGGGTAAATCAGGAATGTCTAGAACAGGTAAATGAAATTGTATACTTGGGGAGTGCTTTCAGCCGGGATGGAAGATGTGATTTAGATGTGGATAGGCGTGTCGCTGCCGGAAACAAAGTCAATGGTGCCCTGAATGCATTAATAAAAAGGCAAGGCGTGGTGAAGAGTGCACGCCTTGCAATACATAACGCAGTGTTGGTACCGACTTTGTTATATGGCAGCGAAACCTGGGTATGCCAGAAGAAGCATAAAAGCAAGTTGAATGCAGTGGAGATGCGATCTCTTCGTAAAATGTGTGGCGTTACCATAGCCGACCGAAAGCGAAACGAAGAGATTCGCAATATGGCAGGGTTGAAAGATGACCTTATCACAAAAATTGATAGGGGCGTACTCCAATGGTTTGGACACGTTGAACGAATGAGTGAAGACCGAATGGTGAAGAAAATATATAGAGCGAAAGTAAATATTAAAAGGTGTCGAGGTAGACCGAGACTAACTTTCGAAGACCATGTGAGCAAATTGCTCGAAGAGGGGAGGGTCAAGAGTACTCGGATACCTAGACGTGCATGTATGAAGAAGTTAATGAACCTGAAAGAAGCGAAAGAGGTATGTAAGGATCGTGACACTTGGCGATCTGTTCTCTCTGGCTACCCCGTTAGGGATTGTGCGTGACGATAAGTAAGTAAAGTAAGTAAGTAAGTGATGGACCTATTACGTTCGTGATCGTGATCTTCCCAATTTCTATGGCTTCATTAGGAATATGATCAGAATCTGGGCTTTTTTTAGTTTCTATTTTTTCGAATATTTTTCTGCAGTCTAAAGATGCGATTTAGCTACATTATTATATTTTCTGTATAAATTTTTTTCGCTTCGTTCATCCTAGTAGAGATTCCGGTAAAAGTCCGAAGCAATGTTCATTATGTCTTTTCGCGTTGTAATTTGGGTAAATATTATGTAATTGTTGGTACATACATATTTTGTTCCATTTACCATTTCCTATCAAATCATGTCATATCAACCATGAAATAAATAAATAAATAAATGATAACCATAAAAGCTTTAATATCATTAGGAGGTCATCATAAAAATTCCTTGCATCTCAAATTAAAAGGATCTATGGAACAAAGTGTTTAAAAAGGAAAGTATTCCGAAATTTTAAGTTTAGTATCATGACTACTTCATTATGTGATAAAATTTATCACGATGATATTCGCAGTATAACAAGAATAATATTGACATGGCACTAGTGAATCAGTGGGCTAAAGCTGAAAGAAACGTAAAATAACGGTTTAATGCTGCTGTGTTTCGTATGGTGAGTGTAGAGAATTGGAGACCCTTTTGTTCTGGTAACGAGGCATTCTCTTTAGTTCTCACGGGTGACAACGCATCTGCATTTTGATTGTTAATCGAGGAGGTGTTTATAGGCCACAGCATCCACTTACCATCAGGTGGGTGTGTACTCGCTAGTCATCCTCATTAAAAAAAAAATTAAGATGCTATTTTATCGTGGTATTCTGTGAAAACCATAATATAGCTGCAGCGTGCTTCTAGCAGGTAAATTAAGTAATTTCGCATTACAATAAATAAAATTTTAATAGTCTCCATAATATACTGTAAGTGAAGTTGTTAGGCTTAAAATACGTTTAAGAAATTCGAGTAATTCTCTAAGTGCAAGTGCCCGTGGCGCGTGGGTCAAAGGTTAAACATGCCTGCGCGACTCGATGTTCATGTACTTACGGTTTTTATCGAGTAAATTAAGGTAATGGAAACCCCGTAGCGTTAAACCTGTAACAAGCTGTTATTGTAGTGGGAACATTGATTGCTTGCACTCGCCCGCTTGATTGACATACATCAGCGTCGGTATATTCAGTAATGAGTTAGCGATTACTGTCAATTTTATGAAGCATTCGCACCAACAAATTTGTGATTATAGATTATATTAAATTTAATGTATATATTTAAACAAAAATAGTTTCTTTTAGCTTGAGTTAAGTGTATAATCACCCATTTCTTCTTTTATTACTTCGTTCTGACTGTTGTAGGAGAACGTCTTATTGTAAGATTTTATGTCGTACTCGTAGACGTTTAGTGGAGAACTTTTTCACATTAGTGTGTTGTGGTACAAGTCAGCAAATAGGAATTACTCTATCTTTGAGTATATTAATTCATTTTCGTAATATTTAATAACAATAGCTTTCTTTTTGAAATAATACTCGTTTTTACATGTCACATGTATGGTCACGGGAAGGACTGAGTCCTTCCCGTGACCATGGGTGCTGTAAAGCTCTCGAAATGTCGGGTATTAAAAAGTTAAATATACGCGATAAATTCCGTAAAAACGAGTATTATTTCAATGTGTAGTGTTCGCGTAAATATAAGAAATCATTAAATAGCTTTCTCTGATTTCTTATTAACAAAGTTTAAAAAAGAAGGAAATTTTTAATTTAACTTGACCGCATCTTTTCCACACAGTCCACTTGATGGTAAGTGGATGCTGTGTCCCATAGACATCTACATTTATCGTCGGTTACAAATCAAAATACAGATGCAATGTCACCCGTGAGGATTCAGATGGAATGCCTCGTTTCCAGTAAAAAGGGTCTCCGGTTCTCTACACTCACCATACGAAACACAGCAGCGTTAAGCTGCTATTTATTGCTGGTATTCTGGGAGAGCGTGGTCCTTCCCCGGTCGAGTCCAGCCGTCCCATCCGTGCTAGAACTATACTACTAATATGACTGCAGCATGGTTCTACCACGTATATATAGTGAAGAGCGGCTCGAATCGTTCGGCGACCCCGTCGACTCGATTCACTGGTGCTGCGAAAAGATGCTGCATCCCCTTGAATTTTCTAGGAGTGCTGTGAGGAATCATTCAGGTAATTTCAGGCGCCAAATTTCACCAACGAACATCGCGACATAACTGACGATACCATCCACACCATCCGATGCTTGGCGGCCACTATTATGCGATTTACTCGCACGACTTCTCTGTGGAATTGTTGTTTTCTGGACCGAAGCTATTTAGGGACCTTCAAGAAACGAGCTTACTCCTTTCTAGTTTAAGCATCTGCTATTGTACCATGTACTAATATTTATTTAAATAGCATATAGCGAACGGATATTACTTGAACGATAAATTCAAATATTCATTAATTTATTAAATTCAACATCCGTTAGAACCGTTAGTCGAACGAGCTCGATCTATTTGCGTACAAATGAAATAGCAACCAGAGATAATTGAAGATCCAAAGCGTTCAGGATTAATACGGCTAGATACGAGGTACTGCAGGTACGATAAATAGGTAATCAACATACCGTCACTCTTAATTAGGGAGGGTGCTAGGAGCGACAGCAAACAACACCGCATCGTTGAAGTAGAAGGATATTTAATCCTTTTTCATTATTATCTATGTAAATTATCCCTTCTTAGTTAAACAAATATTAATATTTAAATTGTTTGACCTACCTAACCATAAAAATACAGTGTCCTAAAACTGTAATAATTGTGATAATGCAGTATTACAGAGATTTATTTTATTTATTTTCAATTTCCATGTCATTTTTGTGAAATGTCTTTTCGACTTCTCTTTGTTGTAGGCCAATCAATTTGATATAATAGCATTGTTATTTTGTAATAGTGTAGCCTTATGTGGGGATTTATAGTAACACATATATCTGACTCTTCCTTTATATCACTTTATTACATTTATTAAAAATATTTTCTGAACAACGATAGGTTTATAATATTTAATACACTTGTTACAGTAAAAAGTTAAGTCTTTTATAAAGGTATAGTTGACAAGCGGGCACACAGTTTGGAAGTAAATGAATGCCGTGGCCAAGGATAAATTTTCATCTACCTCATCCTTAAAAAGAATTAAAGGCCAGTTGATTGCTACATATAAGGAGGATATTTGCCATAGTTGCAACGCTTAACAGGCGAGCTGGCAACACAGTTTTGTATTATTTTAGTTATTATTAGGAGGATGCTGCTGCTCATCTCCTGGTTTGGTTCCTTCAGTCGCCTTTCACGACACCCACGGCAAGATATGGGGTAGTGGATATTTTTACACCGGTAAAAAAAGATACAAATTTTAACATCATCCGAGACTATTTTTACATATAGATTTATAGATTGAAAAAAGGAAAGGAATCAAAAAGATACTTTTAAAAAGTGTAAAGAACTTAAACATCAATTGATTCTCCTTAATTTTCATAGCATGCTCTATAAAATAAATTATTTAGAGCGTTATGAAATGCGTTCCTTCATTAAAGACGTGTCTTCAACAGTGAGTATCCTGCTGATAGGGTACGGCACAACATCTTCGACAAATTAGCTCCGAAGTCATTTGTCATGGACTCTCGCACGGACATACTCGTAGTACCCATTTCATTGGCCCCGTAATAAAGCAGGAATGAAATATTGTCTGGATACTGTTGTCGGTGAACAGTTGTTGTCGCCGTATATAATAACTTCATAGGTTGTACTAAGAAATAAACTAGCCCTGTTAAATTTTCTTTTTATCAGTTCACATAGGATAATTTATCGATGTCAAAGAAATATATAAATTATTCTTTATTATCGAGAAACGTTACAAGATACCATAGGATATAACTTTTTTTTACGAGTACAAAATTATTTAATCTGTGGTATTGTTACGCGCTTACGTTGTTATGCGCTATCGGTTGCCATTTATGTTATTCAATTTAGCTTTGTGTAATTTGTGTTTAAATAAAGAATGAATACTTTTCCTCGTACTCGTAAGTAATGATATAGGTTTGTAATATGCTCTGTCGGTGGAATTAGTTACAAATTGATCTATAGAGCTGTGGTGGCTTAGGGGGCTATGCGCTCGCTGTAAAGTTCAGAGCATCCCGGGTTCGTTCCCCGCCGGTACCAATGAAATTTTAATTTGCAATTTTGCAAGTTTCGAAGACATGTGAAGTTAGCCAACACGCATTGGAGAAGCGCAGCGGACATTTTTCTTGCCCTAAAACCCTCTCAGTAATGAAAGGAGACCTGTGCCCGGTAGAGAAACCTATATAGGCTGTAACCTTACTTTACTTTTTACTTTTGTCTATAAAACTTAAATATCTTCTCCATAAGCCAAAGTATTATCAACCATGTATTCATTTATATATAATTATATTATACCAGATAAATTGAATTTTACACCTTTTATTTATTCAATTCATAATAAATAACAGTCCTTAAAATAAAATATTCATACAAAAACTAAATTGTCGTGTTATCTTGTGTTTATAGTGTTCTCAATTAAAACGTACCTATACCACATTTTAAGCATAATATTACTTGTGTAGATTATGGATATTAAAATCAAAATCATTACTTAAAAAAATCTAAATCAAAATCGTTAATGCCTTACTATCGTTATACATAAGAAGTCGGTGCATGATAATATGTGACTATATTTCATTTTAACCACCAAATTAGATTAAAACGCGTTTAGATCTATTTGTTACAAGCGCCGTTGATTTTATTACGAGATCCTTTGCGTTCCGCCGCTCAACTGTTTTGCTCTTATTTTTGTATAAGTTATAACGTAATTATAATTAAGAAGATTTATCGTCAGTGATATTTTAAAGAAATACTTTAATACAACACAAGAAGAAAAAGTGAGATTATTTAAGATTGTTTATTTCGATTTTTTTAAAATTTTACTTAAAAGCTGCGAAATATGACGCTTATCTATCGAAAGATATGTAGAAGGGTGTCGTGAAGTTGTTAGGATGCGATGTTTTGCATATATTAAATACCAAAGTAAAGTCACTGCAAAGTAAACGTTCTATTGAATTTCGAAAAGTGACGGCGACGACGTCTTTCGACGCTCCGGGAAGTCTGCAGTCTGTGAACACGTACGGGTTTGCTCCCGTCACTACGTCAGATTGGATAGACCACAAATTCTCTCGGTAGAGCCGTGGTAGTACGCGAGCAAACCGGGTTCGATCCCCGCCGGCACCAATTAAATTGTTAATTGCAATTTTAAGTGCTGATTTACTATGTGCTCAAAGGTGAAGGAAAACATCGTGAGGAAGCCTGCATGTCTGAGAAATAAGAATGTGAAGTGAATGTGAAGTTTGCCAACACGCATTGGGGCAGCGCGGCAGACAATCCCTTGCCATAAAAACCCTGAAATGGGCGGGAGATCTGTGCACAGGAGTGGGACGTAAAGGTTGTAGCTTTAAATTCTCGCTCACTTTGATTAGAAAGGACTCGTAGTGACCACCGATTCCTTTGAAAGATATTTCGCGAGGCCATTGCAATCAATAATCCTAATTTCAATAAAGAAGATGGCTGGGTGCTGCCATCTACTTGGGATTCTATAATTAATAAAATTAAACCCCAACCCAAGCATACGACTGTAAGACTTTAAGACCTTATAAGTTCATACCACACGAGTAAAAAAATCCTTACTTCTTACTCTGTGTTCATACTGCGTAGGTCTGAACAAAAATTAATAATTCTAATCGAGGTAGTCGTGGTCGACATCTCAGCCCCCCCCCGCGCCCCCGTGACCATAGTATGCGTGCTGTATGCTCAAAATATAGAGAATATAACCGCATGTGGTTATATAGTCATTGGCTCAAAACGTCGGGAATATAAAGTAAGTTAATATGTATATGCGATAAAATCCGTAAAAAACTAGTTTTATTTAAATGTGTAGTATTCGCGTAAATATAAGAAATCATTATAGAATAGAATAAAATATTTTTTTATTCAATATAGATTACATGTAATTCTTATTGAAAGTCATTTTTATTTTACCACTGGTTCGGAAAAACCTTTGCCCTAGGAAGAACCAGCGAGAAGACTGAAAAAAGAAAATTATATAATATAAACTATTTACAAAATTAATTTTAGAAACAGCTTGAAAGTCACCACCTCATTCCTAGGGGTTATTATCAAACATATATTTATTTATATATATTTGTATAAAGAGGGAAAGAATCGATATTTGTTAATGTATTTGATAATTATTGATAATAGACTAGTTAATTATCTTCCAAATCATATAAAACTTAACAGACATATAAAACTTAAACAGATTAAACCAATAGACAGTCAAATTTGTCGGTTATGAAGAAATGTGTTTTCAATTTACAATTTATTCCTCATTATAGCCTGTCAAAAGTCCACTGCTGAAAGGCCTCCTCATGGGTTGCCATAGTACAGACATTTGGTATAATTGCCATGCTTAACAGGCTGATTGGCAACAGCCGTTTTTATTTTGTATCGTTATCAGGAAGATGCTGCTGCCCATCTCCTGCCTGTCTCCCTCTGTCGCCTCTTACGACACCCACGGGAAGATATGGGGTAGTGGATATTCTCAACCACCACTACACGGCCAATTTACAGTATTTTGGTTCCTTGAACATAAATTTATATATTTGGATCAATAATTACTAATCGATTGTTTCATAACAAAGGTATTTGGATAACCGCTAACCGATTTGATAACACTAGTTTACAAAATTGAACTTTTTTTGATACCCCAAAATAAATGTTTATAAATATGTTAATATACGTTTCTTAAGCCTAAAAGTGTTAGCAAAAATATTTTATCACGTCACAATTTCTTTCTGCAGTCGAATGTTTTTTTAACTACCTAACGTGGTGATGACAGTTTATTGTTCATTCGTTCGCTTCAAACGACAATTATTTTGTTTCGGATTGATTTAAAATGTCGAGTGGAGAGTGTATATACAAAGTTCAGATCATTTTTGTTATGTTTATGGACAGTTTATATTTTCAAAAAAGAGAAGACCCATTGTAGATTCGTTGAAAAGTGCATATCTTCATTATTTTGGATTTTCTGTTGCAAATCAAGATAAAAAGTCGGTGCCTCATATGTTTTGCGAAAGCTGTAGAATCGTTTTATTCCCGTGGTCATCAAGAGAAAACTTTCACCTTCTATTTGGTTCACCAATGCTATGGTGTGTTATTTGGATTGCAGAGTGGTTACACAAAATACTGTTGTTTCCTTTGGTTTGTGGGATAGTGGAGCGATACAACATCATCATGTTAGAAAAGAATGGCCTATTCGGAATGACTGTATTCCGGGCAAAATGAACGTTAAATACGTTGTTGGTAGATCCCAATAACATCACCACCCCCTTTACACCAAATTGGGGCTTATGAAAAATTTTGTGAAGGCGCTTGACAAAAACAATGATACTTTCCGGTATTTTCGAAAAATCTTTCCAAACATTACAGAGAGAAAGCTGAAAGAGGGTATATTTGTTGCCTCAGAAATCTGTAAAATCATGAAAGATTCTCGGTTTGAAAGCCTTTTATCCGTTAATGAAAAATCTGCTTGGAAGCCATTCAAAATAGTTGTAGGAATTTTTTTGGGAAATAAAAAAAGTGAATATTATAAAGAAATTGTTACCGATTTATTGGAAAATTTTCAAAAGGTTAGAGTAAACATGTTATTAAAGATTCATTTTCCGCACTCGCATCCAAATTTTTCCCTGAAAACTTAGGAAGTACGAGTGATGAACAAGGGGAATGTTTTCACCAAGATTTAAAGGTTTTAGAAGAACGACATCAAGGATTTTGGGATAAAACGTATTGGGGGATTACTGCTGGTCCATTATAAGAGAAACTAATTCAAATAGTATTAAAAAGTAGGAAAAAATTTGTAATTATTTTTAATTAAGTTGATAAATATTTTTTAAACCAGACGTGACAGAATTTTTTTATTTATTTTGAATAATTCTACATAAATGAAAAAACAAAATAACAACTTTCAGCTGGGGTATGAAAACCGTGTAAACAAGTGTAATTACGCCCAATTTTAAACTACATGAAACTCTTAGAGAAAAACCTCTCTGACATACAGGCAGACCACGATGATTCTGTCCATGTTCCGTTTTGCTTCTTTTCAAAGCAACACTAAAAATCGTAGCTACTAGAGTTGTGGTCGGATATTAAATTTAAAATGCTGCAAAATTTAGAACACGATTTGCCCTCAGTTAATTACCATATTGTAATATTTGTAATATAATATTGAATTGATTTTGTTCCAGAATGCGTAACATAATAACCAACGGAACTTTAGCGCCGCCGGTGATCACCTTACGAGTGACCAGGCAGGCTCACGGAGTCGAGTGCCAGGGCGTCGCCAAGAGATACCACGAGTGTAATACTTCTGTGAGGAAATTACATTTTTTTTCTAATTAAAACATTAAAAATAGGTTTCCACATTAAGAACTTCCTGTATTGTTGTAATTTTTAATTGTTAAAGCATTTTACATACTTTATGATTTTCTTTTCTTGAATAAGTGTTACAAACGAGGACACGGTCCATCTGGTAGAGATTCTCATCTATCCTCGATTGAAAATCAAAATACGGATGCTTTGTCTAGTATATCTGTCTAGGACTACGATGTAATGCCTCGTTTCAAGTAAAAGGGTCTCCGATTTTCTACACTCGCTACATCAAAAACAGTAGTGGCATTAAGCTGCCATTTTACGCTGGTATTTTGTGAGAGTGTAATCCTTCTCCGGTCGATCCAACCCATTTGTGCTACAACTATATAGTAGCAGCATGGCTCTACCACGTATAAATTGAAACATGGTCACGCATCATACCCGTAGCAATTATTTTTCGTAAGCCACACAAATTCTGGTTAAGTGCAGAAATCAAATAGTTTGCAACGCCGCAGCCGACAGCAAAATGCTTTCCCACTGAGTTACCAAAATATCTTTGTACCATGTATTTTTTAAACAAATTGCTTTTTCTCCGTGCAGTAAAATGCTCTTCTGGATACTTGCTTCTACTGTCTTAGAGAGGACTTTAATTAGTTAGTTATTAATTTACATTAAAGATTTAAATAGTGATTGAACTTCCTAGCTTTTTTCATTCCTAAACGATGACATGAACCATAAGATTGAATAGGTATATCCTAATAGTTGGACAATAAAAATAACGTAATTAACGGTAATGGGGATTTCTCTTCATTTTATTGAACCGAATTTACGTAAGTTTGAACCTATTAAAGTTAAAAATTACAACGTATATACGTCTCTCAGCTGGGTACGGCCCTTTTTCTGACGTTTTTAGGGCAAAGTCCGCCGCGATGTCCCAAAACGTGTTGGCGAACTTCACATGTCTTCCAAATATATTTTTTTTTCTTATTTCTTATAAATGCTGGGTTCTTCATAATGTTTTCCTTCACCGCCGAGCATTTGGTAAATTAGCACTTAATATTGCAAATTACAACTTTATTGGTACTGGCGGGGATCGAACCCGGGTTGCTCGCATACTATGAGATTCGCAGCGAGCGAACCCCTAAGCTAACACGGCTCTTTGAACCGGTGTTTGAACCTATTATCTTGTTGTTTTCTTATTGAATAAAATTTTGCATTGCTAAAGTCCCTTCACGAGTGCCAAGTTGTTTGTCGGTAAATTGAAGTGCTGCAGGATCAGAGTACCTACGAAACCCATCGACTTTAGAGAGGTATGAGGCAGATTGACGTAATTATCTCTAAAACTGATCACTGCTGTATTGGAAGACGTTTTTTAAGCTACTGGACTGGAAATGATGCAATATTAATATTAATAGCAAATACACCGCTTACCTTCGATTTGCCGAAGACATATAGTCACTACGGCAAATGATCTCAATAGAGTCTCTTAACGGATTAGTTTTAGGACGATCATGAACAAGACAAAGATCATACGTTGTTGGGAATACTACGCTCGAAGTTGTTGATGATTATGTTTACTTAGGACAAAGTGCCCGATTATACCTCAATACTTGAAAACAAGAGTGTACAATCAGTGCGCATTTCCAGTGTTGGCATATAAATCTGAGACGTGCTCCTTCATTGCTGACCGTAAGACGATTTGAACACCGCTCAACATGCAAAATCTGTATAGTCTGAATAATATAAATTCGTAATGAAGATATTCGCAGTAGTATTAGGATAACCAGCAAAGCCCAACAGACCAGTATTCTGAAGTGCGCCAGCTATATAGCTCGTATAGCTAACGACCGACGAGTAGTTGCCTCGTCGAAGTGGTACACAGTATTGGAGTGACGAACTGGTAAGAGATTCAAGAAGTAGGCGGATCAGGACCGTGTTTTGTGTCATTCCTATTTTCAGCAGTACACTTGTGAAGCTGTAATGATGTATTGTCAGTATTAAAATTAATGCTGATTTCACAAAATGACCTGAGTTGTTTACGCAGAACAAAAAAAACTATTTATAAGAATAATCCTCCAAAAACATACACAATAATCCATACAGCTTCACAGTATCGTGGCCTAGTATCTCATCCCATTAGATCATTAGCATTACACTAAAAAAATATTTCTTGTAATACCAGCGATACATGGTATGAAAATCTCTTCACACTGTGTATTTATTTTAAATACCTACAGTCTAGGCACTGAGAACCGACACGAATAATTCGACCAGACAAAGGATCCGCACGCCCCTATTCTGACTGCATTCATATAAGCAGCCTCCATGTAGAAGTGAAGCGATTTGTCACGAGTATTAACAATAATAAATTACATATATTTAGCGGTCATTATCACGAGAAGAGTCCTGATCACCCCTTCTCCTTCTCTTAAAGTTAGAATGCGACTAACTTTCTTTAAAAAGCTTCGTACGGAAATAAACAACAAATCTTCCAACATTTACGTAATTCGACGGACACATTATTAGCAGTGATTTGTTCAATCGATAAGCTCCACAAAAGAGCTTAGAAGTATCATGTTGCTAAATCGTTCATTCGCTCGAACGATGCCTGATTAACGATCTCATGCCTCGTAAATGTTTCCGTGATTAGTATTGTTCTGTTCAACTTACTGAAGTTATGGATAATATAAGAGGCTATAAAGTTCACATCCTGGTTTAGTACTCAATCCGCGTTGTTAAAGTACTTTAACATATAATACAACTTACAACTGTCCGTTCAGATGGTTACAGTTAAATATATTGTTCATACTCCACTACACGTGGCCTAGATATCAGATTACCTGTAGCTATTACGCCCACAAATCGCAGCCGGAAACTTCATTCATGCAAAATCATATATTTTGTCGTTTAGTGCTTTTTAAGAGAAAACGTATTACAATGTTCTAAGAGAAACTATCCATATTTTAGATGATAAAGGGTGAAAAGAGCAGATGACTGCCATTCCAAATTGTAACTTGTTTTTCTAAAAGTAAGGGTGACCAATATGCACATATTCCACCAGTTGATAAGCGATTGCGGTGACCCATAGACATCGTTCCTTGATTAAGAATAAAATTTGGATGCGTTGTCACGCTTAAAGACTAACATGGAATCTCCCGTCGCCAGCAAAAATAGTCTCCGGTTCTCGTCGTCCACCAAGTCATCGGTATTATACTGCTATTTCATGCTGCTATTCTGTAAAAATGTGGTTTTTACCCGGTCTAATCGGCTTGTCCGCGCTGCAGATTAACGCTACGCTAGAGCGTGGCTCTACCACATACTTTGACGATTCGTTAGCGTAGTGACTGAGTGTTTAGTTGTAGCGCTGTTGGGTAGGGGGTTCAAATTTATTTTTATTTATTTAAAAAACTTTATTGCACTTAAAATGTACAATTGGCGGAATTAATGCCTTTAGGCATTCTCTACCAGTCAACCACGAGCTAAGCAGAGAACTTTAGCAGGTGCCATAAAATATGCGGATAATTTATACGTAAATGTAAATATATAAATAAACATACCATAAGTAAAAATACAAATATAAATATACACAACTACAATTAACCTAAGTAATATATGATACATTTCATACATAATGTTTAACTAGTACATAATCCATATATTTTAAGTATACTTACATACGAACATAATTAAAACAAATTAAATAATTTAAAATGTCAAGTCACATATAAGCAGAAACAATTAAATATGAAAGTTACTTGCTGGAAGAAGAAAGGTAGTGATCAGTCACCATCCTCTTAAATGTAGGAACAGAAGTCGGTTTTCTGAAATGAGGGGGTAATTTATTCCATACCCTCAGCGGCGAAAGACTGAGACATAAATTTGGTACGGCGAGGAAAACACATAATGTAGTTCCCTCGGAGGATCGCAGGCTACGATCGTGAGAAGAACCCAAATACTGAAACTTGCATTTCAGGTATTGGGGAGAGCATGGATCATATAGGATTGAAAAAAGCGTGCGAAGAATTTTAATACATCTACGCTGATGGATAGGGAGCCATTTAAGCTTAGAACGATATATGGATACATGATCGTATTTACGAAGGCCAAAAATAAAACGGATGCAATTATTTAATAAACGATCCAATTTGCACAGAAGTAGTTGACTCACATCAGAGTAACACACATCAGCACAATCAATGAGTGGTAAAACAAGCACTCGCACCAACATAGCCTTAGTCTCGGTTGGAAGGAAATTCTTGAAACGATAAAGGCCACGCAGGGTGATTGTCACTCTCCGGCTTATTTCGGCCACCTGAGATTGCCAACTTAAATTAGCATCAATCATTAACCCAAGGTCTTTAACTACTTGACTAAGAGGAATAATTGTGCTATTGTAAACGATAGGCTCCAGTGAATTAAAATCTAATTTAGCTATACGGCGTGGACTACCGAGAATTATCGCTTGACATTTAACAGGATTGACAGCAATTCCATAATTTCTGCACCAGTCACAGATGACCTCAAATCGTACAGAGCAAATGTTCAAATTATGGCTTTTGCAATTGATGTATGTAAAACCCATTATTTACATAAGGGAAAATGTTACTGTGAGGGTAAAGTTTTTTCAATGATTGTTTAATAGCATAGGAACCAAGTTTTTGTTCGTATACACTTATATGACACTATCTATCTCACTTCATTTAATAATTATTCAAATGTGATGGCCGTCAGTCTGATAAAATGTCTAATATACATCACTACATAGGTACATATTATGTCATCATCATTACAACCACAGAAATAGTAATAATTTGTCTTTTTATTACGATTTTTGTGATTACAGCTCTTCACAAGTCCACTTCTGAACATAGTCCTCCCCCAAGGTTTCTTTTATAGGATAGGGTGACAAACGAGCACACAGTCCACCTGATGGTAAGTGGTCGCTGAGGCCCATATACATCTACATCTATCCTCGATTACAAATCAAAATGCAGATGCGTTGTCATCCTTGAGGAATTAGATCGAATGCCTCGTTTCCAGTAAAAAGGGTTTCCGGTTCGGTACACTCACCGTACGAAACACAGCACTATTAAGCTACTATTTCACGCTGGTATTCTGTGAGAGCGTGGTCCTTCCCCAGTTGAGCCGACCCATTCGTACTATACTACCAATATAACTGCAGCATGGCTCTACCACGTATAAAGGTATGCCACAAAGCATGGTCCTGAGCCATCTGTATCCATTGACTTCCTGCATGTCTTACCAGGTTGCCACTCCATCTAGTGGGGAGTCGCCCTACACTTTGCCTACCAGTACGAGGCTGCCACTCGAGAACCTTTTTCCCCAACGATTGTCGGTTCTTCGAGCTATATGGCCGGCTTATTGCCACTTCAGCTTACTAATCCGTTGGGCTATGTCGGTCACTAGTTTTACTGCGGATATCCTCATTTCTAAGTTCATCACGCAGAGAAACCCCGAGCATAGACCTCTCCATAGCTCGCTGAGCGACTTTGGGCGTGCTCATACGGCCAGCAGTGAAGGACCACGGCTCAATTTCATAGGTCATCATGGGAAACACGCACTGGGTGTATAGTCTCGTTTTCAGGTTTTGAGGTATAGCTGATGAGAAGATGTGTTGTAATTTCCCGAACGTTGCCCAACCGAGTTGAATCCGTCGATTGACCTCTTGGTCGAATTTGGACTTACCTAGTCGGACTATTAGTCCCAGGTAAACGTACTCGTCAACAACTTCTAGCTTAGCGCTCCCAACAACTACCGGCTTAGTGGCATAGGTGTAATATGTACATTAAACATGATCTTTGTTTTGTCCATGTTCATCTTAAGACCTATCCGTTGGGAGACACTATTGGGGTCATTGAGCATAGTGCTTAGGTCCTCCAGCGATTCTGCCATAAGAAATATATAATTGGCAAATCGATGGTTATTAATATACTCGCCATTAATGTTAATACCGTATACTTTCCAGTCCAGTAGCTTGAAAACGTCTTCCAATGCAGCGGTAAAGAGTTTCGGGGATATCACCCTGTGTTACACCTCTCCGCAGTTGGATAGGTTTCTTACTCCGGTTCTGTACTCGGTTAGCCATCGTAGTCCTACTGTAAAAACACTTCAGCGCTTCGATATACCGACAGTCCACTTGGCACCGCTAAATGTACTGTAGAACCGCCCAAATTTCGACGGAATTAAAGGCTTTCTCATAGTCCACATACGCCAGGCAAAGTGGCAGATTATATTGTTCGGACTTCTGAACAATTTGCCGAAGGGTATGCATGTGGTCTATGGTGTTAAAGCCCTTTGGAAGTCGTCGAGTCTGCGTGCGAGACGATTCGTAATGACTCTCGAAAACAGCACGTAGACGCAGCTCAGAAGGGATATCGGTCTGTAGTTCTTCAAGAGAGCGTTGTTACCTTTCTTGAAGAACAAGACCACCGCGCTTCTGCTCCACGCCTCGGAAGTGGTGTCGCTATGGAGGACGGAATTAAAGAGTTTCTGAAGGACTTCAGGTACCGGTTTCCGCAAGCTCAGCTGTAATTTCATCCTCGCCCGGAGACTTGCCGTTTTTAAGATGCTGGAGAGATTTTCCAATCGTTTCTAGTCGTCGTAAGACGTCCGGAATTTCATCGGAATAGTGTTGGATAAGACTTGCTCTTGGATTGCTACTCACATTTGCGTGTGGCTCCGACAATGACGTGTAGAGCTGCCCATAGAACCTCGCCGTTACCAGGTCGCCACCGAAGCCAAGAATAGCGAGGCCACCGGGGACTGGGAGTCGTTTGTTTGTGTCGTTCCTTATGGGGGGGATGTTTGCCACGCTTGGCGAGCGGGTTGGTAACCGCAGTTTTTTATTGTATAATTGTTGTATCAGGAAGATGCTGCTGCCCATCGCCTGCCTGTCTCCCTCTGTCGCCTCTTACGACACCCACGGGAAGATATGGGTAGTGTATATTCTCAGCTGCCACTACACGGCAATATACATATGTAATAAGACTCAATGGCTCTCTGTTAATCTTGCATTAACTCGAAGATGTCTTGACCGATTTTGCGATTTCTTTTTATATGTATATGAGTGGGTTCATGGATGGTTTAAAAACTCAATTGGACTCGAGAGGTGGCTCTGTTGTTAAGATCCAGTGACCACCCGTGCAAAGCCGGGGCGATTTGCTAGTATTATGTAATTAATGTACGTCACCGGTGTACACTACGCGCTCATACAGGCGTCAATCAATTCCATCAATCATGATTGATAAAAAACGGATCGTATTACGCGCTCATGCAGGCGTCAATCACGGCATTACACGATAGGATATTCGTCAATCACAACCGTGATTGTTGTAAAACTGACATCTTGCACGAGTGTGTAATGTACGTTGCGAGCTTTCGAGCATTAGCTTTAAATTAATAAAATGCATTTTACGGAGTTCTAAGAGATTCCTTAACACTTTAATTTAAAAGTTAATGCAACATGAACAGCAGTGGGACCCCCTCTTCTCCTTTCCAGCCTGGGGCTTCGTCAGGATAGATACAACCCTCTACCACATATCTGTCGTCACATAGCAGTGTTAGTACTGCTGTGTACAGGTCTGAACAGACAGCCAGTATAGTTATAGGTTATGAGGTATACTTAACCCTTAAAGAGTTACAACAGCCTTCTTTGCCTTCTTTGTTTGAATTTAGCTGGTGGTGTCCATGTACGGTACTGTCAGTAGCCATCTACGATCAGGTGGACTGTAATTTCATATTTTACTGCAGGTTTACCCCTGAACGGTTTGTATAGAGAGACATTTTATAACATTCCAGAAAAGTATCATCATCATCATTCAACAGCCCCTCACAAGTCAACTGCAGAACATAGTCCACCCCCAAGGAATGACACAAAACACGGTCCTGAGCCACCTGAAGAGTATAGTGTATCATTAATTACTATTATAGACTGTGAGGCATTCCTTCTTAGTCCTCAGAGGTGACAAGGCATCTGTAGCCTATTTTGTTTAAAGTCAGTTGCAGGTGTCCATGAGAAGCAGTAGCCGCGTAGCATCAAAATCGAAACTGAAGACGTTAACCTGTTATTTTTGAACAAAAATGACGTTAAATATTTTTAACAGCCATGTACTGCCGAAGACCGTGATAGCCGTGGTGAACAATGCGCTGCCTATGACCACAGGCCGTTCCGTGGACGCTTCTACAGCTGGGTTCCTTATGTGGATGGTAAGTAGATATTATATAAGTAAGGGTTCATTTTTGAATTGATTTACAACGGTCTATAAAAGTCCACTGCTGAACACAGACCTCCCTCATGGATTGTCTCAGATGTTTGACATTGTCGTCACGCTTAGCAAACAGATAAGCAACCGCAGTTGTTTATTAGTTTTGGTAGTCATCAGGAAGATGTTGCGGACCATATTCTGTTTTATTTCCTTCTTTTGCTACGGGATGATATGGGATAGTGAATTCTTTTACGCCGGCCCAAAATTAGAGCCTATATACGTCCCATAGATGGGTACACGCTTCCTTTCACTTCTGAGGTTTTGGAACGCCCTAGACATCAAATATTTATACGAATATAATAGTCTTTTCATCCTTTTTACTGGAAACGAAGCATTCCATCTTAGTCCTCACGGGTGACAACGCATCTGCATTTTGATTTATAATCGAGGATAGATGTAGATGTCTATGGGCCGCAGCAATCACTTACCATCAGGTGGACTGTGTGCTCACCCTATCATCCTATCATATAAAAAACCTAAATACATTAAAAAATTTATCCCAGCCTGTATTTGTGACCACAGTAACCACAGTCCTAGTACAGGTTGGCAGATATCCTAGGTCTCTTTCGCCGGTCTGTCGCCTCTGACGACAGCCACGGGATGATAAGGGGGATTTATGATCATTTATAAACAATTAAAATCATATAACTGAATTCCACGATATACTGCAAAATTTGTAGGAACTGTATGCCGATTACGATGCACAAGCACGTGAACATTGATGCTGTAAAACTCCATGAGCTTTACTAATTTAATATAAGCTAAACATAAACGTGATGAGTGCGTAAAAGTAGTTTTATTTAATGTGTATTCTATGTGGTGGTAGCTCAAAGAACTACATCACTCAATTTAGTCACGTAGTTATCGTAAGAGAGGACTATGGCAAACGCCAGTGATATCTTATGGTTTCCAATAGATGACGACGTAATAATCCTGTTCCCACTACAGCACTACACGTAAAATACATAGACTAGGGACAGGGAGTGACAGCAAAGGTGTAAGATGCCTGGTAAATAATAGATATTGTATCAAAATTAGTTAGTCGGCATATAGTGGACGCTACCTTTTATCGCTCGAAGAGTGGATTTTTCCTTTAATATGTACCTAAGTGCCTCGTCGGTTTTCGGTTTTGAGTTTAAAGAGCGCGCGAAACGCCGCGTATACTATATTAATTTTGTTTTGTTCATTACATTCTAGTAATAAATAATATTATGAATTTATTTAAAAAAATAATCAAATCCTATTACATATTATATATCGATTAAAATTTCATATAAAAAATACATACTGAATTTCTCCTGCAATTAGTTACAAATTTGGATTTAATCACGATATTTCATGCTTGAAATAATCTTTTTTAAATATTTTCCTAGATCTATTTAGCAATAAAGTGGAAATGTTTCAATTTTACCACCAATCTGTCTAACAAGTGTGACGACTAAGGTGAATCCCCTATACTACATGAGAAGCCTTGATCCAGCAGTAAAGTTTTAAGGCTGATAAAGAAAAAAAAACACTACATCAACATAGACTAGGACAAAGTTTTAACAGAGTACAGTTTTGTAGTGTTTCGTATGGTGAGGCGCTTTGTACTGGCAACTAGATATTTTATCCTTGTTCTTAGGAGTGACAATGTATCTAAATTTTTATTCTTAATCGTGGATATGTGTAAGTGTCTATGTGGCCCACAGCATTAAATTATCGTCAGGTGGACTGTGTGCTTTTTGACGTCACGTTTATTCTTAAATAAACACCTACTTGTGTTTGCGTAATTAAAACAAATCGTTAAACGCTTTTTATCGGACTGTTGTATTAATTTTAATGCGTAAACAATTACCTATATAAGTTTAATATATTATATTAACTAATGATTGTAAAAAGATTTATGCTTAAGATTTTTTCTACGTAAAGAGCGAATATCTTGTTACAATTTTGTGATTTTGTAGGTTTTCCTAGATTTCTCATTTTCATTTCATTTTCATTATTATCATTATTTTCATCATCATATCATAATAATGCATTTTGACATTTTAACAAAAACGACGATCTTAGGATGCTGATAACGTAATCGCGTATCAAATCATTACGCACTTGAATTTGTCTTTGAAGAACGTTTATAATACGGACCTAAGTCGTTACAGAATATAACCTACCGATATAGAACTTCTTATACAGCCTGGTGTAAAAGTTACAAAACATTGCATTCTCTTATAATCCATACTGCAGTACAGGAAGTGCATGAATATACCAAGCGTAAGACAAAATAATAGTTTAACCATAGATATATTAATGAAGTTTAACACACAAATGGCTAAGGCTAAAGTTTCATTATGATACCAGAAAACCGAGCGCACGTTTCTATTATGATAATCTTTAGCTTAATTGAGTATTTAGCTGCAGTTTCATCTCGAGTGTATATTTAGAAATAAAACGTACTAATATTTCTACCTGTTTATGTTTATTGTATAACGATGTTCTTAAAAAAACTACGGAAGGTATCAGCGTACCGTAACGATAAGACGTACATTCGTGAACATAAGGGTTAAGTGAGATTAATGATGTCGATGTGACTTATCGAAAGTTGATGCTCCGCTCATATGCAGTATCCGAGAATTTTAAGTTGTTTTTTTAGATAAATTGTGTAATTTCAAGATGCTGACATTACCTTATTTAGTTGTAAGATAGTAAGATCATTTAAAATTGTCAGTGAATTTAACTGGTTACTAGTGTTATTAATATAAGTCACACACACGGTAGGAAAATGTAATTAATTGTTGAAATAATATGATTCTGATTGCTATTTTAACGAGTTTGATATAATTTTCTAGATTAGTGATTCGCTCAATTAATTAGAAGACATAATATTTTCTATGTTATACAACAGACAAACCTTTTCAGTCCTTTAAATATATTACTGATGACTTATATCAACAATAGATACAAAAAATAACGGTATTGTCATAGAAATATAAAACACAGAAATATACAACACTTTATTCTTATATTTATGCGTATTGTCAAGCTAAAAGTGTTTTATTCACTTTGGGAGAATATATTTTAATCAGTCGCTTGTTAATTGGATAGGCGATATTATTAGATGTTTGTATCGGAGATACTGCTCTGATTACAATTTATATAACACGTAACAAAAACCCTGTGGTTCCCGTTAAGTGCGTTATCAGAATCAGTATTCAAGCATAAAGAAAAAGTTTTTTTTTAAAAACATATTTTTTTTTTAATTTTAATTAAAAAAAATAATTTTCGAATTTCGTGTGATTTTGTTATCTCTGCATCGGCGGAGGAGTAAGAGGATTTTCAGACCCCGCATTACCGATACTCGTGTGAGTTTGAGGAAATATAACTCAACAATTTTTCTTTATCAATCCTTTGAGCTCTATAGCCGGGCCATTGCCACTTCAGCTTACTTAGCACATCTACAGCATTATCTATATCTGTTGTATACGAGATGGTTATACTACCGTATATCGGAAGCAATGAAATCTTTTTGGCGTTTCTCATTGTCGCTTCTTATGATTCTTACACATTTGGAATAATGAATTCTATAACATTTTTGACATTTGTGCCATTATTTATTTCCCAGTTTTGTAACAAAAATTCACAAGATTATTTTTAAGAGTTAATCGCATGTATTAAACCTTTTAAAAATAATTTGCAATGAATCTTTTTAATGATTACTTTTAATGACTTATAATGATAACGATGACTTTGAAATTCGAGTGTATTTTTTCAACACAAGTTATTTTAGATCATTAAAGATGCTTAAGTTGGATCTAGTGCAATAATCATGTATAAAACTATTAAATTCTTATTACATCTATCCAATCACAACAGTAACAGAACTGTTTGTGTTAAGTATATTTAAGTTCAGAACTTGTTTCATTCGAATTATCAGCCATTGAAAAGGCCATCATTAAAGCATCTTTTACAATATGATTAGAGTCTCAAACTATTAAGTAATAAAACGTGTTTATGAAATGTCTATAAAATTTACAAGTTAGAAATGACGGCATGTTTGGTTTATTAACGAGTAACGATAACCTCCCTTCGTACTTATTGTGGATAAGAAACTTTACAATAATCTACTATTTTACTAATGAGGAGAAGATAGACAAGTTGAAATAAAGATAATAATTTTAAAAATTGTCTTATATTTTTAAGAAAATTGGAAATGCAATTATAATTAAGATTTACATATCAATATTTTTTAATTTTACTCCAACTAAACATAAAATACGAAATTTTCGGAGGAACTTAACCTCAAGCTGATTCTGCTCTGTCTTATCGTTTGAATAATGGTTTCAAGTGCATTTTAAAACTGAAGTGATTTTGATAACAACGTATCGGAAAACGTACACTTTAAAATGAAAACGACGGAACGAGTGCTAAGGTGATATAAAACTAAAGTTACTGTATCGTTTTGACGATTGGAGACAGTGTCTTTGACCCTGGTGGGTTAAGGCAAGGATTTTTTATGTTTAAAAGATTTCTAGCGCTGCCTTTTCCGGTGCATGATATTTGTTTTATTAATGCTAGCTATCTATAAGGTAATAAGTAGTCATTTGTCTAGAAATTATCTAAGTTAATGTCTTAAACATAGTTAGGCTTTTTCTTATTACAAAAAGTGGTTTATTGATAATCAGGGACTTGAACTATGGCTCAAGAAGAGTTTTAAATTAACTAAGTCATTAAATTAGCCGCGAAAATTTGACATTTGCTGTCAATTTTCATACTCTATTTTTTTTTGCTTCTTTCATGTAAAATATTTATTGGGTAATTAACATAATAAAATAAAATAAATATAAAAACTTAAATTATCACACATTCCTACTATCCTAGTGCCAAGAACGATGGCTGCGTTTCCTCGCTGTATGGCTACACTTTGAGCAGAAAAGAACCAGTCCTCTTATCACTATCGACAAGATTTATTAATTTTATTTTCGACTTCTTTTGTAAAGAAATAAAAAAAACCAGTTATATGAATAAAAAGGTTCAATGGATTCTCATTTATATATAGTCAGGTTATAATTTATTAGACGGATAACTTTTATATAACGATAGAAAATTACCCCCCAACGTAATAAGACGGTTTATGGTTAACAATAAACCAATTAGGTCCATATTGGAATACACGAAATGTAGGGTTCCGCTGCACAGATTGCCTACATTTGAATAAAATTGTAAAGTATTCATTACAATTTTATTCAAAAGTTTTAATTAAATTTAAATAATCAGCTTTTGAACTTCCTGAAATGAAATTGTTATTTGAATTTTAAGTGCTGATTTACCACGTACTCGGCGGTGAAGGAAAACATCGAAATCCTGCATGTTTGAGAAATAAGAAAAAAATATTGCGTAGACATGTGAAGTTTGCCAACACGCATTGCGGCAGCGCGGCGGACACTCCCTTGCCCTAAAACCCTCTCAGAAATGAGAAGAGACCTGTGCTCGGCAGTGGAACGTATATAGACATTAACTATTAATCAGATTTTGAACGAAAGATTAAATAAATATGTCGGTTGCACATTACAGGATACCTACTCTCTCAAGCACATTTTGAAAGTCATAAGCAATACCTTCGCTTTAACAAGTTTCTACTTCTACCTCTTGACTTTGTGAGAATAAACGGCTAATAAACTATTTTTTTCTCCACAGTTACAATTTAACCTCACAAAATATATACAAAAGTAAAAAAGAAAGTGTTGGGAAGATTCATGAAGTCTGCGTGGACCTTTCTTATCTTTAAAAAAATATTTGTAATATCCTTTCTTCAATAGAATTCTTTTTACGTAAGGTTTTAATTTATGTGAATGATCAATCACCATAAAAATGGGTATATACTGGATGATTGTTTACCGTCTGGAAAAAATAGCGTGTAACAGGTGAACAAAATAAAAGCCTATGGCATTGATATTTTGCAATTTTTTTTTACACTAACAAATTATAAAATTGATTTACCAGTATAACCAATAATCGGGTGCGTATTTGTTTGTAAATAATTTAATTTCGATAGTTTTTAATTGATTTCTTTATTTAGTTCAAAATTTTTGTTTTTGTTTTTCTTAGTACCGAAAGTTTATTTCGATTTATTAGTATTTATTGATAAAACAATTTCATAATATATTAATTTAAAATAAAAAAATTGTAAAATATCAGTGTCATAGGCTTCTGTTCCGTTTACCTGTTACACACTATTTTTTTAACGAAAAAAAAAATAACCAGTATAAATTTAAAAAAATGGAAGAAACAAGATTTAAAATTTTTGATTTTATTTGCTTTTTTCAATCAAGCGCGGCAATTAGTAAATTAAATTGCAAGCGCTAAAATAAAAAAAAAACGTTGTTGAACACAACCTATGATATTAACTGTCCGGACAACGTCTACGGGTGCGCTAGCACTCTTATTAGTTTGTGATGTACGGGGTTCAGCTGGTTATATAATATTATAGAAAATTTGCCGCTAATTTTATGATGTCTTATATACTTTGGAATAGCAAGTTTAGATTTTTATGGACATCATTCATTTTGTCAAAGTTATTAAAATGTCTACCGTAAATAATATTATTCAAAATGGATTGTCAATGAAATTGCATCTTCACCGATAACAACTCAACCTAATAAAAAAACTGCGGTTGCCGACGCCAGGTGCGTTGAATTATAGCAAGTAATGAATCCCAAGGGTAAGCCTATGTTTAGCAGTGAACTTTTGATGGGTGGTAATTGATAAATTAATTATGACTATGGATCCCATTGCCTGGAAAATCTTATGGCTGCTGGTATATAGTCATAGTAATTTATTCCATAGAATAATATTACATTGTATTGGAAAATTAATTACACAAAATGAGGAATTACGTTTACATGCAATTAACTTAAATAAAACTAAAATCGAATAAAATTTAAATACCATTTGACAATCATTTTACATTTAATACTTTTCATGTCATAATTAAATATTTTTCATGTCATAATAGATTATAATATATTAAGCAGTACATTAACAAAAAAAAAAATAAACGTTCACTAAGTTTATTTTTGTCATTTAGGTAATCGTCAACTGAGTGGTAGCTTTTTTAATTAATAATGATTTGACTTTATTTTGGGATTTGTGGTGGCAATAAATAACTTTAAATGGCGGTATACCATGTTATATGTATGCCAAATGTCAACCCGCAACAAAGAGCACTGTTAATTGTTCTAAGCATTTGATACTGTGATCGGCTATCTGTCAGACAAGCGTGGCGATTACGAAATGTTTTTTCAAAATAGGAGAGTCCATGTCCAAAAGTCAGGACTGAGGACTGTTAGGTTAGGGACCGATGAAGAAAGGGAAAAGATCATCTGTAAAAAGTGGAAAATAATAATTATAACCAAAATATGCAATGAGAGCAATACGAATTAGTAAGTATCTAGAAATACTGAGTAATCGACTTTTACACTACCTATTTTGTTCATTTTTCCGATATATTTTATTAAAGGTAAACGTAAATTTTGGTCTTATTGCTGGATGTGCTTATTTGTTTTACGGATCTTCTGAGTCGTAGATATTGTCACATGCAAATTATACTATTTTTATACGTCTTCATACAGTGCAAGTAAATAGTTTCATCATAACCAGTAACAATTCTTATTTTTCTAACAGGTGATTCGCCGTGTTTGCTGAACTGCAGGCCGATTGGACAGCAATTTTATGCATCGCTCGCACTAGTCGCCGATGGTACGCCTTGCACTAAGCCCGGCTTCCGTGCGATATGTATCCAGGGAAATTGTAAGGTAAAGAAAATTTCAAGCAAATATAAAAAAAAATTGTTAACCAAATTTCGTTCGGTCAAAAGTTTCGTCTGTGCCATGAGAGTTGATAAAAAGGTGGTTTTATAAACTCATTACAAATTGCGGCCCGTTTATTATTTTTTCTGATGAGTTGCCACCGCGTCAGCTCGACTGACAGGTCTCACGTTTGACAGCAAGCCTCAGACAGTGAGCCTCGAGCCACATAACTATGTGCTTGCAGCGATAAGCGACACCGGTCACACAAATTGCGATAGTAATGCGGCAGTCAATATTGCAAGACTTTTTCAATATATTTATCAACAATAGAATAAGGATGACAAACGAGCACGTAGTCCACCTAATGGTAAGTGGACGCTGTGGTCCATAGACATCTACATCTATCCTTGCTTAAGAATCAAAACGCAGAATGCGTTGTCACGCCTGAGGACTAAGATAGAATGCCGTGTAACAGCAGTCATACAGTTTATTGCTTATCTATTAGCTCAGTTAACGTGAATTACTATTAAAGGTGGGCCGAATATTCGTTTTATATTCGGTATTCGGCATATTCGGCAGGTTTACCGAATATTAGTATTCGGCCGAATATTCGGCTAAATCACCGAATATTCGTTAAAGTGGTAGGTACTTAAAATATCCACTGTATGAAAATGTACGAATTGAGTAATGACATGTCTTTCTTAAAAAAGGGTCTCTGGATTAGCTGAACAGCTATTTTACGCTGGTATTCTATGAGAGCCTTTCCCCGGTCGAGCCGACCCATTCGTGCTACCACCACAATATAGTTGCAGAGTGGCTCTACCACGTATAAAATTAGATTGGCTGTAAATCTATTGATAAGCAGTCTTCATAAAATTGATAATTATGAACCTATCATCACTTTTTTTTTATAGAAGAGGGGGCAAACGAGCATGCGGCTCACCTGATGTTAAGTGACTACCGCCGCCCATGATCAACCGCAACACCAGGAGAATCGCGGGTGCGTTGCCGGCCCTTTAGAAAGGAGTAAGCTCTTTTCTTGAAGGTCCCCAGGTCGTATCGGTCCCGAAAAATCGCCGGTGGTAAACTATTCCACAGAGAGGTTTTACGTGGAAGAAAACTCCTTGTGAAACGTACAGTGGTGGACCGCCAAGCATCCAGATGGTGTGGATGGTATCGAGACGTTTGCCGTGTAGTGCGTTCACGAAATTTGGCGGCTGGGATTAATCCGAACAACTCCTCAGAGCACTCCCCGTGATAAATGCGATAAAATACGCAAAGTGATGCAACATTTCTTCGCAGCGCCAGTGAATCGAGCCGATCGGAAAGCACTCGGTCGTCGACGATTCGAGCCACTCTGCGCTGGATGCGGTCAAGTGGAAGGAGCTGGTACTGGGGAGCCCCAGCCCAGAGATGGGAACAGTATTCCATGTGCGGCCGAACCTGCGCCTTGTAAAGTTGCAGGCGGTGTGCCGGCATGAAATACTGTCCCGCTCTGCTGAGCACGCCAAGCTTTTTAGAGGCCAATTTGGCCTTCCTTTCCAAGTGACCACGAAACTGCACGTCACTCGATATGTCGACGCCGAGGATTCCAATACTGGCTGAGGCAACAAGGGGAGTGCCTTGAAACTGAGGGGATACGACAAAGGGGTTCTTTTTAGCGGTTAACGCGCTTTTTGTCGTGATTGAAATTGAAATTGTCACATCAAAAAAAAATTCAATCACTGTCACCGGCCCAGACAGGTCCACTGCCGGATGGTCCTCACTCGTTGTTAGTAGATCGCCTTAGATGACTATCACTAATGTCAGCACCTACCGAATAACGGACTATGTTCCGTTTTAGCCTTACGAAAAAATTTACTTCTAATTAAAAAGTGAAAGTCAACCGCATAGAACTAAAATACTACTAAAGTAATATCAGTTACTAAAAGTTATTTTTAATCCTTTTTAGTTGCGTAATATAACGATCTCACTATCTCAATGTCTTCTAAATATTTACATTTAAAATTTCATTGCCCATTTTGCCACCTTAAGGTTTTTTCCAAACTTATTTTGGACCACCCTCGAGTAAAGAAATCAAAAGAATAAAAAAATTATCAAAATCAGTCCACAATTGACAAAGATATAGTGAGAAATACGTACAAAAAACATTCAGTATAATTGTAAACCTCCTTCTTTTTATTTTCTGGCTGACTTGAGACAGGAAAAAAAAGAGAATTACTTTCTAGTTATACCACATCAAGTCTATCAATATTTATTAAGTAAAATATAAATTTTAGGCCTTTAAATAACATTATATGCGGCTGAGATTGAAAATGTTATATTTATTTATTTTCTATTGTGTTATTTAAAATAAAAGAATACAATGGGCAGATTTGATGCCTTGAGGTATTCTCTACCAGTCTACACATGGAGTGGTGAGAATCTGACGTAGGTGTAGCATAGAACAAATATTTTGGTTTATAAATGAGAACATTTTTATACCGGTGTTGAGCTGAAAATATTAATAAGAATAAAATACCTAGAGGGACCTAGAGCCATGGTAGCTTTAGCGCTCGCTGTAAATTTCACAGTACATGAGAAAACCGGGTCCATTCCCCGCTGGCAGTTTACAAGGCTGCAATTTTAAGTGATATACCACGTGTACGGCTGTGAAGGAAAACATTGGAACACAAGGAAGCAACTTGCATGTCTGAGAAATAAGAAAAATATATTTCGGAGATATGTGAAGTTCACTAACACGCATTGGGGCAGCGTAACTAACTAACCTAGAGGGGTAAAGGGGAGCAGTGTCAAAGGTGCTTCGGCGATAATCCGCCTGCCTAGCTTTGAAGGCAATTCCACTTTACAATCGTAGATACTCATTTCAGCAGATGATTTGAAATAAATTACAAAGGATATGAATAAAAAAACAATTTTTCAATTATGTTCCAAGTTCCTTAACAAATAATCAACCTTTACATTTGATACTACTTCTACGCGAAATCTGTCTTCTTTTGTATAGAAAAATGGTGACAAACACAGATCACTTGATGGTATGTAGATGTTGTGACCCTTAGACGTCTGCATCTATCCTCATCCTCAATTATGAATAAAAATGTAGATGCGTTGTCACCCCTGAGAAATAAGATGGAATGCTCATTTCTAGCAAAAATTGTCTCCGTTCCTCCATATTTACCATACAAAACACAGCAGTATTAAGCATTTCACGCTGGTATTCTGTGTGGTCCTACCCTGGTCGAGCTGATCCATTCTCTACCACGTGTAGATGTCTTCACACATCCCTTTTCCTTATGTAACAATTTTATATACAAAGTAAATAGGTTATAAACAATAAAAAGGACTTTACTACCATATAACGTACAGATTTAAAAAAATGTCATTGAATAGTAATTATCGAGTGTATACTAAGTAGCAGCGGAAGGGTTATCAATTAACGTAACGTCAATCGAATGATTTTATCAGCACTGTGGCATATTTACAACATGAATAACTTATGATTAGAACAGTTAGCTCACGGAACAGGTCTGCTCGTATTACAGTTTTTAATTTTTAGCCTTAGTAATTAAACCCCAGTTGACTGTAGTTAACCTATGTATTAGTTTATTCAGCAGTTCGATTTATGGCCGTTTTACCGGGAATCGTGTTTATTAAATGCGGTACTGTCTTGTCTATTATGCGTGGTAGCGTAGGTAGCGTATGGTACAAGTGTGTTTTTTTTAAGTTAAAACCAAAATGACAAGCGAAAATACAGTCTATGGTAAGTGCCTTATGCAACCCACGGGCACCTAGACCCACCTTAAAACAAAGAAATTCAAATTCAAATATTTTATTTTCGGTAACTTAGTCTATTGCAAATATTGTGATGACACAGAAGATGTGGGAACTCCACTTTAGGCAAATCATCGCCTGTGGTGGGAAGAACCACTCTTTTTGTAAACAATTACATAGAGAACTAAATTATAATTAATATACACTAAAACAAGCAAGCTTACATGTATAATTAATATTATTTTTTTCACGTGTGTGTGTGTGTTTGAGTTTGGGTGTGCGGAAGTGTTGTGTTATATAACTAATATTTGTTATTTAATTTTTTCAAATACTCAAATGATACCACTGGCGATAAATGGAACCTGTATGCGCTATATGATCTATGGATACCTACACGTAATGAAGCTAGGCTAGTTTTTAAGCATCAGTTCCGTCTCAGTGTAACTTATTGATTTATTATTAGCCATTCCAAAACCGTTTTCTTACAATCTTTTTTTTATCGAGGGGAAATATGTTAAGATACTTATTTATTAGAAGAAGAATACTGCAGATGCATTGTCTCTACATCCGAGAATTAATATGGAATACCTTTCAGACCGGAAAACAGTACTACAAGCACTGTTATTTGGATAAATAAAACGTAAAGAAAAAAAAAAACTATTAATAAAGGTTTTCCTTCAGGTCTTCAAGTTATACATCGAATAACCTTTTACAATTATTTATTTCTAATACACACTTTTACTCGTTTCTTACCATTGTGCATACGTGTGCTCGCCTCGACCGCTCGACTCGAGCCAGAACTCTAGATTACCTACGACTCTAGATTACCTACGAATAACTATAGAATATCTATAGAATGATCGACCGCTCGTATAAATTGGCGTTACAAAATCATTATGGATTGAATATAAAACAATTGCATTAGTTAAATAAATTCGTTAATAATTTTGGATCACTAACACTATGTACGCCTCACGACTGGGCGCAGGCCTCTTCTCAGTCTTGAGAGGGTTTGCCTACTATGAAATTTAAAACGAGCGATGGGAGGTGATTCAGGGGAACTCTAAGTTAGCAAGGCTCTCATTCAAAGTCTTTTAATAAAATTTATAAAAGCTATAATATAAGTAATTTGAATAACAACAACAAGTACAAGTATGTTGTGACCAGGATTAAGAAAGGAATGCTTCGGTGGTTTGGTCATGTGAAAAGCATGAATGAGAAAAGAGTGACAAAGAAAATTTATGTTGCAGAAGTGAACGGCAGAGTCCGAAAGGGACTTTATAGGTGAAAGTTTATCGACCAAACTGGCGATATATTAAAAATGTCCAAATTAGGATTACTCTTAACCGACGAGCATGTATGCGTAGGTATATGGATGTGGAGGAGGCGAGAGAGGTGTGTCAGGATCGTACCAAATGGAAGTCTGTAGTCTCTGCCTACCCCTTTGGGTAACAGGCGTGAGTGTTTATGTTTGTTATAAGTAATATTTATATTCTACTACTAATACTGTTGCACATCTATTACCGTACGAACGAGAATAGATGTGCAAGATGGGCAGCAGCACTATCTTGATGACAACTCAAGTACTGCGGTTTCCGACTCGCCTGCAAAGTGTGCGTGGTAACTGTGGTAGACATCCATACGAAGCAATCTTTTTAAATGTGGTAGAACCATGCTGCAACTATACTATGGTTGCAGTACGAATAGGTCGGCTCGATCGGGGAAGGACCTCAATACTGTTGTGTTTCGTATGTTGAATGTAGAGAACCGGATATCCTTTTTACTGGAAACAAGGCACTTCAGCTTAGTCCTCAGGGGTGGCAACGCATCTGAATTTTGATTATTAATCGAGGATAGACGTAAATGTTTATGGGCCACAGCATCCACTTACCAGCAGATGGTATATAATGATTTCTTATATTTACGCGAACACTACACATTGAAATAATACTAGTTTTTACGGAATTTATTATGGTATATGCTCGTTTGATATTTATGGTATATGCTCGTTTACCACCCTTATTCTAGAATAAAATTCTATATGGTAGGCCTATGTTCAAATAATTATGTAGTTAGAAATTATTTAAATTTATTTTCACTATGTTTTGATTTATAAAACGGCTCACAGTGTCGTATGCCCAAACGACAAATTGGCGATCAGTCAGTTTCATAAGCAACTTCATAAATTACATTTTAAAATAATAATTAATGTTTTTAAATTGCTTCTATAGACTATAAGAGCTTAAATTGCAAATAATTAAATAGATCGCAGTTGAGCAAAATTGCAGCTAAACAACGGTAAACTTTAGCGACTTGGAATATTTAAGAGAAACGTCTACTTATTTGCAATTATAGCTAGAAGTTATTTGCCTTAAGTTATATTTATCGTATTAGCCTGGCGCTTGTTACAGGATTTACATATGTATTAAAGTTTCATGGCTTGTTATTAGCTCGCCGGAGGTCTTTGACATTTTATTGCCTAATCCCAATAAAGTTATTCCGCTCTGATAATACAGGCTTGTTGGGTAATGGCGGAATAAAAGAATCGTGGGTGTCGTAGGAAGAGACGGAGGAAATGAAAGCTTCCTGATAATAAGTAAAATTTAAAAAAAATACCGCCGTTGTAAGCCCGCGTGGCAACTATGGCAAATATTCCCTTTATGAAGCAATATAATATAGGGGAGGCCTATGTTCAGCAGTGGACTTTTGATGAGCTGCAATAAATGATGAATGAATGAATGAATGAATAAGCGATGATTACTTTGTAAAAAGTGTCCTTCTATACAGCTTTTGAGGCTTTTCAAGGATATAACTGGGTGATTTTTTCACCGTCTGGAAAAAAATTGGGTGTAACAAGTGAACGGAATAGAAAGAAGCCTATGGCGCTGATATTTTACAATTTTATTTTTATTTTAAAGTTAAAGTAAAGTAAAGTTACAGCCTACATACGTCCCACTGCTGGGCACAGGCCTCCCCTCATTTTTGAGAGGGTTTTTAAAATAGATAGGTTTTAAAATAGATAGGGTTTCTAAAAGAGATAATCCAAAAAAGAGGGTTTAAAAAAATTTACAATTTTATTTTACATTAACATACTATGAAATTTATCTATCAATAAATACTACTAATATGAAATAAAATTTAGTACTAAAAAATAACAAGAATTTTATTATAAATAATTCAATCGAAAACTATCGAAATTAAAATAACACTGAGCCAATTAGTACTTAGTATTTATTGATTAGAGATTTTAGTATTTATTGATTGGCTTCTATTTCGTTCACCTGTTACACGCTATTTTTTTCCAGACGGTAAAAAAAACATCCGGTATCTTGTTACTACTCGCGCAGATAATGAATGGAATTATAAATGTCGTTTCATCTATTCATCCCTCGATTGTAGATTGCCGATGTCTTTCCTAACACCCGCTGGCAATATCCACAAATAATAACGTCATTTATGCGTTTTTGTGCTTCTTATTTCAGGCCCTAGTAACTTCGATTGATTGAAGCCTGGTAACGAAACAAAAATATTCAATATACTTTAAAAAAAAAGACTATTAACAATACTATAAACATTATTAATATTCCCCTTAACCACTCGTGGTAAGCTTAAATTGCTTGTGTTACGAGTAGTTCACGCCAGTAGTCGAATGGCGGGTTAGAACCCTTATTTAAGTATTAATTTGTTTTATGAAGTATCAACTAGTATTTTGTGTGTACATGGACTTAGAAAAGGCTTATGACAGAGAGTACAGGGATGTTTTATGGCATAACTCATTTGAGTTGAGCGCTAAGTTGATACAGGCAATAAAATCTATATAGGGATTCTAGTACTTGTGTCAGGATCAACGGGGCCTACTCGGACTGGTCTGGCATCCATAGAGGAGGGCTGTGTAGCTTCCCCGTGGCTATTTAACCTATTTATGGATAGTTGTTTGGAAACTTTGAAAGTTGAAGAACGTGGATTAGGAATGGGTGAGTCAACCGTCAAATGCCTTTTGTACGCCGACAATCAAGTCATACTAGCGTAGTTGATGTCCGGATTGCAAATGATGACATGACGTACATTAATGAACAGTAATGAAAGTGAACGCAAGTAAGTCAAAAAATTGATGGTTTTTGAACGAGAAGAAAGTAAAACGATACGTGAAATAAGAATAGAAGGGGAGTTGGTTGAGAATATGGATGAGTTTGTATATTAGGGATGTGTATTTAGTGGGGATCGTACATATTGTGGCCGTGGGAGGAAAAGGAGAGATCTCCCGCCGGGCAAGGTGTTCTGGCCGGGGAGCGGTCAACACTCCGTGTGATAGTATTTTTTTTGTGCCTGAAGCAAATATGGGCAACCCTCCGGAAAGCGGGGGAGGGAGGCGGTGAATGCTCATAGCATACCACGCAGCCGGCTGCGTGGTTATGTGGAGACTTTTACCCACTAAACACCGCCTTTATGTATTGGCTTACCGATCTGACGAGAGATCTCTAAGCCGTATACAAACGCGAACCTCCTTGGCAGAAAGGAGGGCGCAGCGTGTGATAGTTCGGAGATGTTCTATATATATTGTTTATGATTCGGAATTTTGATAGCGTGATTTAGGCTTCGGTGTGTTTCGCTTGTGGCGCGACGACAGTGCCGCCACATCACCCCCTGCTCAGACCGGAGGTCGATAGTGCAGCCTCGTTGCCGACGATTGTGCAAATGCCAGGAGATTGCCTTGTAGTCTGCGGTAAGTCGAGAAGAAGGCAAGTAATCTGCGAGAGTGCCGTGAAGCAGAGGCGAGCAGTAAGGCTCAGAGCCGTGCCGAACTCTGTATAGCGCAGAGCGTAGCTTGAAGGAACAGGAAGCATTATTATTCCAGTGCTGCAATGAACCTTGTGAAGCTAGATAGAGAAAAGTGTAGTTTGCAAGATGTTGTTGTGACCGGAATTAAGAAAGCAACTGTTGTGGTTTGGTCATGTAGAAAGAATGAACGAGGAAAGAGTGAAAAAGTAAAGGGGAATGCCCACTCTTCATAGACACTTCGGCCATGAGTGCCCACATATAAAAGCATATAGATATGATAATATGCAATTAAAACAATGAAATGGCAAAGGAATTGCTTTTAAAAAAAGTCGGGGTTTTGAAAATATTTGAAGTTTTTATTTTCACAAATGCAGTTTTTTTAACAACTATTTTTATCGATTTTATCGCGTTTTATTTCTTTGATTTTTAATTCCAGACGTTTCGGGTGCTTTCCAGCACCCATGGTTACGGCAGACTGAGGTGACCGACGTCCCAATGTCAGTGTTAACCCGGAGTACCTTCAGATTTCTAATTTTTATTTATGGTCCGATCTACAGAATGAACTTACTGTGTCTTGAAGTCTTGCAGTGGTATGCTTGGGTTTAATTTTAATTTCATTAATTACAGGGTCCTTAGCAGGTGGTAGTACCAAGCCTCCTTCTCTATTGAAAAAAGAATTTATATATTAGATATTATATAGAATTTATATAATAAAATACACTTTACGACTAATAGTGATGACTTGCAATTCCAGCCCTAAGTAAAGATTAGCTAGGGCTTAACTTTATTCCTTCCATAATGCTGCTCCTCTGGTTATTACAGAGTTCTATCCGGTAACAACCATTAAATCTTATATGCTCACCATAATAGTAGCGAGCTTGCTTTAATTGGTATGTGACACAAGCAATTAATATTAAGTCGCTGTAAGTTAAAACAGGAAATTCCCTAACATTTTAAAGTCTTCATTTATATTTCTAAAGTCTGCCTGCCCTAGATCTATTTAGATTGTTTTCCCTAGCATACTCAGAAAAATCATTATTTGTCTCCATATTTTGATGAACTATTTCAAGTATTTGAGCCGCATCATCCCTGTCCCTTATTTTTGTGTGGAATTTATTAACTATAGCAGAAGCCACAGCAGTCTATCATCAAATGTGTAGAAGCCCTGTTAAAGTAATTTTGATGAAATATTATAAATTCAGTTTTAAAGATGCCATTCACGACCTCTACTACCCATATCGACACATAGTCACGGCTATGGATTTATTAGCATATCTTGTCATTAACTGAGATTCACCATCTGCTGGAGACATTGCTGCGACCCTCAGACATCCACATCTATCCTCGATTACAAATCAAAATGCAGATGCGTTGTCACCCGTGAGGACTAAGATCATTTTCTCGTTTCCAGTAAAAAGGGTCTCCGGTTCTCTACACTCACCATACAAAACACAGCAGCATTAAGCTACTATTTCACGCTGGTATTCTGTGAGAGGGTGGTCCTTCCCCGGTCGAGCCGACCCATTCATGCTACAACTATACTTCTAATATAACTGCAGCATGGCTCTACCAAGTATAACACACATACATAGTAATTGTCACTATGTATGTTTGTTATCGCAAAATGTAGTTAATCACAAAAGAGACATACTCGCAATGCTGATGGAACTGTTACAACCAGGTAAAAAACATTGTGCTTTTAAATAACTAGTTAGCAGTACACTGTGTGGTGTATGATCTAAGCTTTGTTGTTCTGGGTGCAATACATTACTTCAGATTGCAACGAGGACGGACTAGATGATTCAGATGGTTCCCGTTCTGCAGTTGAACATGATGCTGTTCTATCAGTTCATTCCCAGCAATTATGATATACACGGCATGACAACTGAAATAATGTAAAATACAAAAAATGAAGTCAAAGTGAAAAAATAAAAATAAAATAGATTTGTTTATTTCAAACTCAAATATAAATAAAATATTTATCAAGTTAAATGTTACTGCACAAGGACGGATTTAATGCCCTATATTATTTAATAATTAAGGCCTGACAGACTACCAGCAGTCCAAAAACAATGAAAAATCAACTGTCTCCTTTCTTGGTAGTTGATAAAACTGGTCAATCTCATAAATAAGCTAGTATGTTTGTCAGATATAGCTAGCAGATGTGAAAAAATAAAACAAGTTCTTGAGTTGATATACAATCAGTGTAAAAACATGTATAATTATCAGATATATGGATCACATTTAATAAATTGAAAAATGTTAAACACTTACCTCACGTAGGGCAAATAGTTCCTCACGTGGAAAATCGAACTCAAACAATGTGTGTGATCTTATTCTCATAAGTGTCAGTGCCACAGCTGATGTATACATGTTCAAGAAGAACTATTGGTGCATTTTGCGAGTGCCACACTACACGTTCACTGTACTCGAAACTTGTACCTAATAAAGAAGCTACAATTATTATATTGATATTATTCAAGTAAACTCAGTTATAAAGCATTTCTTAGAAGAAGACATGCCACATCGTGATATGTACCAACTATTTACCTGCTGTGTTCGAACCAATTGTTGACAGATCAACAATTGCATTTTCCAACAAAACAAAATAACACGATAACACGCAATGATACACGATAAACGAATTTGACAGGCCTGTTGGTCTAGTGGTTAGTGACCCTGACTGCTATGCCGGAGGTCGTGGGTTCGATTCCCACCCAGGACAAATGCTTGTGTGATGAGCACGATCATTTGTTCTGTGTCTGGGTGTAATTTATCTATAATATTTATATATTTAGAAATATATAAGTATGTTTATCCGTTGTCTAGTACCCATAACACAAGCTCTGCTTAGCTTGGGACTAGATGGCGTTGTGTGATAGTTGTGGAATATTATTATATATTATTATTATTATTATTATTATTATTATTATTATTATAATTGAATTCTTGTGACATAACAGTGACAGCGGCCTACATGTCAAATTCGATGTTGCCACTTAACTGTCATAAAATCTATGAAATGATATCGATTTTTATTCGATTAATAATATCATAAAAAGAATAATCTTTGACGCGTTTTAAGTTCTGCACGCTTTTTAAAATATAATTTCCTTTATTTATTGAAACTCTATTTCAAATGTATTTTTAAGAACAGTTAGCTTGTGCTGTATTGTTTTGTTATGCTTTAGAGAATTCGTGGTAAATCAGCTGGAAATTAACTTCTTGAATTATCATAACATGATTCCATTTTAAATGTTATGTTAAATACAGATAAGAATAACAGTTAACTTGTGCAGTAGCGTTTTGTTATACTCTAAAGAATTCTTGGTAAATCAGCTAGTAATTCGCTTGTTTAATTATCATAACTATAAATGTGAAGGTTGTCAATGAATTCAACCGAGCCTATAACAACGGTTGTTTTAGTTTTTAACGGTTGACTGCCGCTTTTCATGGCTTGAAATGGATGAAAACCTATTTTGCGCAATAAGTTTTTTTCTCTTTGGTAATGAATAAACCACAGAAACCCCCATAATGTATAATAGTCCTTTTTTTTAGATACAAGTAGCACATTTTAAAGAACCGCAAAAACAACTTTATTATTTATACAAACACTATGAAAAACAAAATAATTTGTTGCTGGCGATAATGATAGTGGTATTTTGACTCGATTTAAAATATATGCTTGTTACTACTGAACTCTTCATGGGCCTGCGAGTCCGACTCGCACTGAACCATTTTTTTTCAACATTTAGTTTTATTCTAATAAATAGTTTTTTCGTTTAAGCGGAGCTCTTTTACTTTAGATTTATTACCTCTTTATCTATAATAATCAATCTGAGTAAGTAAAGTGTGTAAATACGATTCTTAAATTGTAAAAATAATAATTGAATTTGAACATCTTAGGTAGGTATTTAGTTTTATTTATTTAGAAAATATTAATCTCACAATCATTTATTGTAATAATATAAATTTATCACACAGCTAACGCCCTCATTAGTAATGTAATGGTGAAAGAATTTGCAAAATTGGTCTAGTAATTTTTGAGATTAGCCAAAAAACGTATTCATTGAAAGTAGCGCCCTCTATAATAAAATTAACCCTATATTAGATATCTAAAATTATACATAACAATCTAGTGGTGAAAGAATTCTCAAAGTTGGTCAAGTACTTTACGAGTTTAATAAAATATTCTTTGATAGTAGCGCCCTCAATAATAAAATGCATCCTACGTTTTAAGCACCATAGCAAAAACGATTCAACATAGCCTAACCCACACACACAGTAAAAACATAACCATCCTTTTTCGTCTGTAGTCGGTAAACATTTGGTTAATAATGGTTGCGTATCGACTGCTTTGGATAAATATCCATTGTCAACGGTTATTTTAAACCTATATCTTAACATCGTAATAATTATCGAAAAATTATATAAGCATTGTAATAGCGACACCATAAGTAATCGATCGAAAAGGGGAATCGATTTTTTTAATGATTTTTGTGATTGGCAACATTTTTTATTTTATTCACGGACTAATGAATTACGTATTTACCTAATTTTATTTTTATCTTTTCGGTACTTTTAATTTGTGCAAAAATATTCCCATTGTTTTAGGTTAAATGAATATCGCGATTAATAACCATAAATAAAGATATATTTTTTTAACAAATGCACATTGTTGGGCGTTCCATGGCCGAATATGGGCAATGCCCTTTATCTTATAGAAGTGAACGGCAGAGTTGGGAAGGGATGCCCTAGACGAAAGTTTATTAACGAAGTTGGTGATATGTTGAAGGTGGATCAGATTAAGAGTATCCTTAACCGACGAGTATGTATTCGTAGGTATATAGATGTAAAGGAGGCGATAGAGGTGTTTCAGGATCGTACTAAATAGAAGTCCGTAGTCTCTACCTAGCCCTCTGGGGGACAGGCGTGGGTGTTTATGTATGCATCAATTACATAATATAAGCAAAAATAAATCTTATTTTTAATTGATATACATTCCAATTTAATTATCATTTTTTAATTTAAATACATAATTCACTAGATTTTAAAATTAGTTATTCCTAATAATTATAGTTTTCAAATAATTATATTTTAAATTTTAATATTTAGAAATGTAAAATATTTTTTCGTTGGTGTTGAATGATACCATATAATTGAAAAAAAAAAATTTAAATTTTATACATATATATTTAGCTCAGTGAGCTATGGAGAGGAGGGCTATGTTTGGAGTTTCTCTACGTGATTGAATTCGTAATGAAGGTTTCCGCAGTAGAATTAAAGGATCCGACATAGCCCAACGGATTAGTAAGCTGAAGTGGTAATAAGATGGCCATGTATGACAACCGATATGGAAGAAAGGTTCTCCAGTGTCAGCCCCGTACCGTTTTGCGAAGTGAAGTGTAGGGTTACCCTTCACCAAATGAAGTGACGACCTGGTAAGAAGTTGTAGATCATAACGATGATAAGGATTTTTTAATACTACGTAAAATACTTTGTACGCTCACAAAGTTTAAAAATCTCTTAATCCTTTTTGCTGACGGTACTTAGAAATTTAAAGTAGAGACATGAGGTCATGATACGTAACATGTTCGACAATAGTTTTAGTTGGTTACAGTTCCACTATTACCAGCAGCAATAAAATGATATAAATTGTCTATTGACTACGTAAAAATGAATTGACACCGCTACTCTGTAAACTATTCAATCATTGCATGCAGTTGCTGGCAAGGACGTGTACGTCGTAATCGTAAATTATTTAAAGTATTGTTAGTTATTACGTGTTAATGTTTTGTATTGTCTGCAGCTTATTGTCGCGCTCAGTGGTTGCAATAGAGTTGTACTTGAACTAATTTATAATAAACTAGCATTCCGCCCCGGTTTTGCATATGCACTTGAGATGCTAAAATCTGAGCGCAGGTGGTTCGTGACTTGAAATCGTGATTGTAGTAGCGCGACTCGTAGTTTGAAAATATTTTGATTGAAATTAATTATTGCGATTGAATAGAGTACTATTACGATACTTTACGGATTTCGTGAAATAATTTACTAAAATTTAATATAAGGGATGCCTCGAATCCTTTGAATTGTCAACCTTTTGAAACGTGACATGAGTCATCACTATGTTTGAAACAAGCAGATATTGTTTGGTTACATCCTTAGAGTAATTACGTACATATGCATGCATAGAGAGAACCTACAACTCTACATAAATTGAATCAATATACTATATTTTTCTAATTTAATTTTCAAATAAGGCAAAAAGAGAAACTTGTTGAAAGACGATGCGTGTAATTTACGCGTGGAGCTTTATAGACAAGTGGTTTTTTTATAGTTTAGGGTTACAAACGAGCACACAGTTCATCTGATGGTAAGTCGTTGCTGTGGCCCATAGACATCTACATCTATCCTCGATTACGAATCAAAATGCAGATGCGTTGTCACTCGTGAGGATCAAGATGGAATGCCTCGTTTCCAGTAAAAAGGGTCTCCGGTTCTGTACACTCACCATACGAAACACAGCAGCATTAAGCTACTGTTTGACGCTGGTATTCTTTGAGAGCGTGGTCCTTTCCCGGTCGAACCGACCCACTCGTGCTGCAACTATACTATTAATATACCTGCAGCATGGCTCTACCACGTATAAATGGTTATCTTAGGTCTTTATACTATGCCATATATGAGAGTAAGTACATTCGTATCCTCTGATTTACGAGACAAATGATATCTCTATTGTAGTAGTATTATGTGTAACGTTACTTCACAATATATGACGTCTTTAATCTATGGTGATTTTGTTTGAAATGTTAGCAACAATCGACATCGATCATGGATGTACTCGTTTTAGTTCAGTTATTTATTTTTATTACTTTATTATATTATGCCTATTGTCTATTGTTTAATGTCTTTGATAGGCTGTCAATAATGAGTGAATCGGGGCGTCAGTCATCTCAGTCCCCCATGACCATGGGTGCTGGAAAGCACCCGAAATGTCGGGAATTAAAAATAATTCAAATTAAACGCGATAAAATCCGTAAAAGTAGTTTTAATCAAAAATCCTAAATTTTACTAAGTCATAGAATAAACTAATTTATTGACAACGTATTTTGTTTCGCTAATGGCACATCAATAGTATATGGAATGGAAAAACGGTAACAACCTTAGTAAAAAACCTACCTAAATAAAAACCGTAAAGGAAAGAAGGTGAAAATAATATAGCTAGCTAAAACATAAAACATAAAGCGTTCAACTACAAGAATTTTGTTTTTATTTTAGGATTCTATCTATAGTAATTACTCTGAGGTGTGTCATCTACTTGTTGGCACTGACGGTGTCGCAATCGTCAGGTTGTTTGCTTACAGTGATTACATACGTGTTATTTGTAAATATGAAGTTAAGTAGTAAACATTTAAGTAGTATTTATAAATATATGCACAAGCTTTTAAACAATTTAAGGCTTTCTTATGTAGAAAACAACTTTGTGCCGTGAAATGTGATGATAATATTCTACACTACTGCCGATTTTGCTATCTCAAGATCTACTCATGTGCCCAAGTACAGCGTCTTGAGGGGCTGATATTTTTTACTAAGATGCTGTTTTATGTATTTATTAATTAGCAACAATCTTAGGTTGCTGATATCGTAATGAAGGCGTATCAAATGATTACACACTTAAGTTTGTCGTTGAGGGACGTTTATTAATACGGACCTTAGACTTGATACGAGTTGTCGTGAAATTCGATATTTAGCCCATATTGCTAAATGAGATGCTGAAGTTATATTTATATATTTTGTATCAGTATTTTAAGTTCAGTAAACGGGAATGGAACGGGAATAAACAATATTTTACTGATTTTATATATAATATCTTAACATTTTTTACAAATTAACTCAAAAAGTTAATAGATTATAACGTTGTAGAGTACTAATAACGTTAAAGAGTTCTAATACTGAAGCTATATTAGTAGTATAGTTGGAGTACGAATGGGTCGGCTCGACCGGGGAAGGACCACGCTCTCACAGAATACCAGCATAAAATAGCATCTAACGCTGCCGTGTTTCGTATGGTGAGTGTAGAGAACCGGAGAACCTTTTTAATGGAAAGGAGGCATTCCATCTTTTTCCTTACGGATGACGACGCATTTGCATTTTGTTTCGTAATCGAGACTAGATGTAGATGTGTATGGGCCACAGCAACTACTTATCATCAGGTGGACTGTGTGCGCGTTTGTTACCCTATCCTATAAAAAAACTTTCAGAAATAAGAGTAGGCCTGTGCTCAGCAGTGGGACTTATACACGGCTGCAAATTTAACTTTAACTTTATCTTGGCATGAAATATTAAGATTGTAGAATTTGAAATTTCTCTAAAAAACCTATATCGATAATACTGACAACTTTCAACTGTGTACTTTATGGTATTAATAATAACTGTCAGCCCGATTTCAATCATGTCAACGATTTTGTATATTACAAAATCGTATCATCAATATCGGTTATTTGTTTTTAACCGTTATAGCCTACTAAAGTCTACTGTTGAACATAGTCCTCTCGCGTAGATTGTATTATAGGTTGGATATTTTTAATGAAACATTTTTTTTGACACGGACCCTAGTGATATATGTCGTATTGTAACAGTCAATACTGGAAGCTATTAATGTAGAATATTCAGCTTAATGTTAAATCTACTGTTTTTATAACAAGAAAGTTGAAAAACGAGCACACGGTCAACTGATGGCAAGTGAATGCTATGGACCAAATACGCCTACATTATTCATTTCTATTTTTTTCTGTTTTAACATAACATAAACACTCACACCTGTCACCCAGAGAGGTAAGCAGATACTACGGGCTCCCATTTGGCACGATCCTGACATACCTCTCTCGCCTCCTTTACATTTATATATCTATGCATACACGCTCGTCGGTTAAGGGTACTCCTAATGTGGCCCATTTTCAAATTACCGCCGATTTGGTTGATAAACTAAAAGAAAAGAGTAACAAATTTATATCGCAGATATGAACGGTAGATTCGGGAAGGGACACCCTAGACGAAAGTTTTTCGTTTTAATTTACTTATACAATATAAATCCACGATTTTTAGGTATGTAATCTGCCAATAAATTACGTGATAATTAAAAGGAAAAGAGAATAATTACACTACCACTTATTACCCCATAGGTGTCGTTAATGGCGACAGTGGTCATCTGAAACAAAAGATAAGCAACGGCGTCGTGCCAAGAACGCAGTTATAATTTAAAAACTTACTAAACTAAACTAAAAGTTTCCAATTCACTTTCCAAACGTTATATCTAAGCTATGACTGACGCGTTTGTCTTTATTATGTTCAATATAAAACGTTTAACGGCCGGTAATGAATGAAAAAAGTATATTGATTACACCTTCTTTTTATTAAACTACCCGTAATACAATACCGCTGAATATTGAGCTTTCGCAGTGCAAGTATGATCTGCTGTGATCGCTACGTGATCGAACGCTAACCAGCCTAAGATTAGCGTTCTCCGTGTCAGATGTCTTGCACCTTCGACGCTGTTGACCTAAATCGATCCGTGTTTATTATATCCGGTGTGTTTGAAATAATATACTACCAACTATCTAACTATCGAAAGCCTTGACGTCTTTTTGGCTTACATGATACATGAAAAAATTAGTGATATTACCCTGTTATTAGTTAAAATGAGTGAGAGTGTTTAATAACATGACAGTATCTTTAACTCTAAGTACCTATCCTACGTTTATGAAGTGGCAATTGTAGCACTACATTTACTCGGCTGGGCAGCGTTCGAGAAATTACGACATATCTTCTCGTCAGGTATACCTCAAAGCCTGAAAACTAAATTGTACAACCAGTGCGTGTTGCCAGCGATGACCTATGGAACAGAGACGTGGTCCTTCACTGCTGGCCGTATGAGGACGCTCAAATTCACTCGACGAGCTGTAGAGAGGGCTACGCTCGGGGTTTGTCTGCGTGATAAACTTAGAAATGAGGATATCAGCCAGTAGAACCAGAGTGATTGACATAGCCCAACGGATTAGTAAGCTGAAGTGGCAATGGGCCGGCCATATAGGTCGGAGAACCGACAACCGTTGGGGAAAAAAGATTCTCGAGTGGTAGCCTTGTACCGGTAGGTGAAGCGTAGGGCGACCCCCCACTAGATGGAGTGACAACCTGGTAAGATATACAGGAAGTCGATGGATGCAGGTGGCTCAGGACCGTGCTTTGTGGCATACCTTGGGGGAGGCCTATGTTCAGCAGTGGACTTGTGAAGGGCTGTAATGATAATGAATGATGATGATTTACATATAATGACAAGTAAAGAAGGAAAAATGTACAATGTCATCTCCTGAGTAATAACTTGGAATACTTTTGGTAAATTTTGATCTTTGTTACACCCTTTAAACCAACAATTCGTTCCATGCTGCATAGTGGTAGATGTAGGTAAAATGACTGTCTATAAAAATTTTAAGGAGAAACGGAGCCATACTTCTTATTTATCTATGGTGGTCTTTTCTACCGCGATAGCTAATCAAAATGTCAGTCAGTTAACGTAAGAAATACCAAAAATTTTAATAGTTAGATGCTCCCTTACCATAGTATGACCACTCCGAAATGTGTCCATTCTCAAATGAGTGAGCTCACTCATTCGCAATCAGTGCTCATTTGTGCGACAGAGAAAGTAGTACACAATTTCTGTAAGATAATAAAAAATGACACTATTGCATTAGTTTGCGCGCGTCAGCGGCTTGCAAACGAACACATCCAAAAATAATGCCACAGTTTTCAAAGTGAAGGCACATCTAACTATTTAAATCTTTGAGAAATACAGCGAACTGTTGGTAGAAATATCACATCGATAATAGAGTGCGAGATTAGCCGTGCCTCTACCATATTAAAAGGCATCGCCGTCTCCAAGTTTAGAGGTAATTCAATAATAGTACCAATCACACACAATTCGATATACTCCAGTCATGTCTTAAGATGGTGTATAAAACTCGTGATAAGGAAGTGTTGCACTAACCTGCAACCACGCATGAACATATAACATTCAACACTAGATTTTTCCCTGGGAAATATTGTGACACAATGGGTGCGTTTGGCAGAAGAAAGCGCTAGCAAGCGCTTGTAAGCGAAATGGCGATCGTAAGCGGTAAGCGCTGTCGAATCGTACGTAGCTATTTTCCTCTAGGACACGATGTTAGTTTTAACCGGGGAACCTAACCTAATTTAAATATATGTTTGTGAAGTATTCATATTAAAAACATACCAATCATGAATTTTTAATAACATGTATATGTCTATTCATGTCATTATATTACTTAAAACTAATATTGCAAAAAACAACTTATAAGCTCTACTTCAAAACAAACAAATTAAATAAGCAAAATGGCGGATTGTGTCAGCGCTACTGAAGTAGCAATCGTGTCCTGGCCGAAAACTATTTTAGCGCTAGTAAGCGCTTGCTAGCGCTTTTTTCTGCCAAAGGCACCCATTCACTTATACTGCCACCACACGAAAAATTTGCTGCTAAAAATTGTGTAGTGGTGGTCAAATTTTTCTTTCATCTTTTTTTTTCTTTTTATGGAATAAGGGTGATAAATGAGTACACTGCTCACCTGATAATAAATAGATGCTGTGACCCAAAGACATCTATATCTATCCTCAATAGAGAATTAAAATGCAGATGCGTTGTCTTCCCGAGGACTAAAGTGGAATTTCTTGTATCTATTGCAAAGGGTCTCCAGTTCTCTACACTCATCATACGAAACACAGCAGCATTAAACTGCTATTTTACGATGGTATTCTGATTAATTAAATATAATGTTAAGTATAATATAAATTTTATACGTGGTAGAGCCATGCTGCAGTTATATTAGTAGTATAGTTGTAGCACGAATGGGTCGGCTCGACCGGGGAAGGACTACGCTCTCACAGAATACCGGTATGCTATCGAAAGACAGTCATGTTACATAATGATGATAAACGTGTACCGCACACATTAGCACTGCCTCATGTATACATAACAAAAAAGTCATAGACATCTGTTAGTATTTTGAGTTCTCTAGAGTCCAGATTTCCCAAATTATTTGTTTCAATCATCTTTAAATATCTGAATTTATCCTCAAGCCTTATATATGCTTTAGCTAACCTAACAGCAAAAACTTCACGGCAGAACTTCGAAAAGGCAACATCATAGAAATATATATTTCTTATATCTATGGGCAACATAGAGAGTATAATTCCAACCAAGGACAAATTGCACTGAAATTTAATTCGTCACACTTCCATAAAAGGTACGCACATTAAAAACAGTTATTGCGGCTTAAATCTTTAGCACATTGTTGAAATAATCGCTTTGTATCGTAAGCCGCAGTTTTATAGCGCCACCTTTGCACTCATGCTTTATTCGAGGTAAAATAACATATGTAGAGTATCTATAGAGTTGAAGTTAGTTCTGTTCGATCAAGTTACAAATAGTAATTTAAAAAGGATATAGTAGTGACAGGATTGTCTAATGTTAGCAATATTGTAATTAACACTGAGATTAACACTAATAGCTTTTGATGAGATCCTTTTGCGTAGGTTTATATTATTATGTAAATTGATAAGGTAAAGTAAAAACCTGATAACTTCCCAGCGCTGGGCGTAGCTCTCATCACGTTAATGATTTCAATGAAGTCTGCTAACGGACTCTGTTGCTGTATTGCGTTGTTATTGGCTTTATTGTGAATCCTGAAGATTCATATTTTTCTTAGAGCGTTAAACATATAGTTGTACTGTCTCTCTTACTCTTTATAACCTATGGTTTGACTTTTTTATACAAAGCATCAAACTCAGTTAGTAATTAATAATTTGTTCCTTTGGGTTTTGTTTCTCTGCATTACCGATATATTTTTAACGTTGCTACTTTTACTGCACCGACTCAGTGACCCGAAGTGGATCTTGGCCTCCGACAACAGAGCTATTTATAACGACACATATATAGAGACTAATAACGATGGACTCTAAGAAAGTTAGTGGAAACAATTCGTCTCAAACGGTACGCAATATTATTAACGTATACTAATCTAGAGTAACTGATGAACGAACTGTTGAGAAAATTTTGACCTCCCAAATGAATCTAACTGAAGGTGATAGTAGATGCGAATCTATTTAAAACAGCAGATGCAAACTTCAGCTTTTGATGTCAATGTTAAAACAATAGATCAATAGTGGTCTATCTGTAAAATAAGGAAGCTTGACAAATTAATATCTCATACTAAGTGACGGACAGCAAGACGCTTGCATCACACACAAATAGCAATGTGTAGTAAGCTTGGAATTTAGAGCCAAATTGTTACTTGCAATTAGAAATTGATACTATACGACAATCTCAAGCGTTCAGCACCATGGGCTAACCACCAATCCAGGTGCACAAGCCAAACATTATCCGAAACAAAAGATTGGCCAGAAGAAGCTTCTGTTGATAGTTTGGTGGTATACTAAGAGAAGTTGCTGCCCATATCCTGATTTATTACCCTGTGTTAACTCCGTCCTTTATGAGATCCGTGGGAGGATAGGGGTTAGTAAATATTCTAAAATAACCACTCCACGGTCAAGCAGCATAATATTTCTGCGTTTTGTATGACTTTTCACTGGTAATAAGGCATTTTAGTCTCCATATTTTCTCTTCATTTTAGTCTTCATACACCTTAGTCAACGTACTGCAATTTTGATTTTTAATCGAGGATAGATGTGGACTTATGTCGAGGAGCCACAGCATCCGATGTGTACTCGCTTGTTACCGTAGATATTTAAAGACCGTACCGTAGATTTTATTGTACCGAAGATAGCTAAAGATGTTGTATCTAATGTATAAACATTATAAAATAATATTGATCTTAAGGATATGTTAAAAAAATTCTTATCAAAATCATCGCTTATTTTATTTGGTAACTATGCGTAATTGCTTTATGGTAATCTAAGTTGAGAAAATCCATTTCAAACTTGATCGCAAATAAATTGATCTACATTCCCGAATAAGTTCAATGGTCAATTTTATATTAAAACATAGCAATTTGAACACATTACAACTTGAACGCAATAAATAAACGCCAAGGGGTTTCATTAATATTGTGATGATTTATTTAAAATAAGACTAGGTTTGTATAGTGACAGGTTATCTTAAAACTGGTGGGCAGTGGTAGCGAATGATGGCGGCGCTGGGCGGTATGCGCTAGCGATTAGTGATTACGTTGGCCGCCTCGGGCGACGTGATGAATCGTCGTTCTAGAAGTGATATGTAATGCACTAATTTATAAATAAAAGTGTCTATAACAAAGCTGTGTTAAAAATAAAATTGTATGTTTCACAAACAATTATTATGTAAGCACAAACAGTTTTATAAATGTTTTTACAATTTTGCATAACATCAAACTTAAGTTAGTTTCATTTTTACAAGCAGGCCTATTTTTAGCATTAGACTTGTAAAGGACTGTAATGATGATGATGATGATGATGATGATGTTTATGTTACACTGATGTCGGTAATTGTTTGGAGCGCTACACTCGATGTAGTTGTCGAATATATTAATCTAGACTGATTGTGCGACTAGGTAAGTCTATCTTTGACTCAGGGGTCAATCGACGGATCTGACTAGGCTGGGCAGCTGTTTGGTTTTTGATTAGGATTATTCTTATCACGTATACATCAAAACTTGAAAATGTGAGTGTATAACAAGTGCGTGTAACCAGTAATGACATATGGATCTGAGACGTGGTCCTTTACTGCTGGCCGTATGAAAAAGCTCAGTGAGCTATGGAGGGGGCTATGCTCGGAGTTTCTCAGCGTGATTGACTTCGACAACCAATGGATAAGTAAGTTGAAGTAGCAATAGGCCGGCTATATAGCTCGAATAATCAACACTAGATGGTGAAGAGAGGTTCTGAAGTGGTAGCTTGGTACCTGCAAGCAAAGTATAGCACGGCAACACTCAAGATGGGGCGACGACCTGGCAAGAGATGCAGGATATTGATGGATGCAGGTTGCTCAGAAAGTTTATGGCATTTCTTGGGGGAGGCCTATATTTAGCAGTGGATTTGTGATGAGCTACAATTATGGTAGTTATAATACTTCCTTTTCATAAGAATATAGTCGATCGAATTTGCATTATTTAGTTAATACTATGATTAAGATACAGTATTCGCTGTAACTAATATTAATATTATGACGTATTTTCGTTTAAAAGGCTTAGTAATTTTGAACGTTTTGTGGTACATATCATTGCCCTCAGACTATATAACTCAATAAATAATTTACCCAAAATCTTGTAAAAGGATTATATATTAAAATAAACTTTCACTTCTAGAAAAGATTTATACTAGTGACAAGTGAGAAACGAGGAATTTCCGACATTCCTTATCATTTTCCACGTAAGAACTGGCTAAAAGATTACAGACAGGATTACTACAAGGTATTGGATTTTATCTTAATGTATTGTTTTGATTACGTTAAATACAAATTTAAATAAACTAAGTTAGAGATAAAGTAAACTTGCAAAAACTACTCACGTAATATTGTTACGCTGAGAAATAACGATAACAAGACGAAAAATTTAAAAAATTCACATTTCAAGTACACAACGAAGTTGAAAAATACACGATCACGCTAAAACGAAAATTTATCGTCTGTACAAAATATGTATTTATGACGTCTCCGGCAACAGTAAATACATTGAAACATAATGTTGAAAGGTACGCTATAAAAGATGTTTATCTACAAATTTTAGAAATGATGTACTCGGAAATAAAATAAATATGGTAATTTTTTGGCTTTGTAAACAACTGGCAATAATATATTCACCAACTTTCCTACTGCGTAAAAAGTTCTGATAATGGCAGACCTTAGTCGCGCAAAAAATGACTAATGAAAAAAAATATGGCGGTATGATAGTCTTATAGGAAGAGTTACATTACAAATCACCTAAGATATAACAACTTAGGCTCATAATATGTACTCAGTCAAGCGAAACAAAAAAAAACTACAGTCAATTTAAAACACCTCAGCATCTTTCGAATATTGTCAAACGGGTTAACAAAGATACCCTCACTTGTCAAGATCTACCCGTACTCGCTTAATACATATTTAGGTACAATAGCAAGTTAAAATACAATATTGGAGTTAGAATCGAAGCATGTCTTAATGTTACCGAATACTCATAAATATTTGCCTAAAAACTCCAAATAATATTTGGGAAAATTAATTGAATTTGTTCATATTCTGACTATACAGTTGTCATCAATTGCCGTGATTCATCTTCCAGGAATAGCAGTTATTGCTAATCCTTTTAAGTTATTAAAGGCCTGTGAACTACACAATAATAAAGAAATCGCTGTTAGGATTTACCCACATTGAACGAGATATACTCATTTCTAATAAGGTTTATCAAAATTATGCCCCATTCACTTGAAAATTGATAACATTTAAAACCAACTTCAAGTTAATCTACCTTGGTAATGATCCTTTTTTCTGCGCCGTTGTCCATCCTTTTTTAAATCAAAACAGCAGTGTACCCCCAGCTAATTTATGATATGAAGGATAAGGAAAAAGATATGAGAAAAGAACGAAACATTTTTTAATCTTTGGCTTGAAAATACTCCAGTAGTTGCTTGCCATCAAATGGACTGTGAGCACGTTTCTCTGTCCCTTTCCCTTTCTCTCAAACGTGCGGTTAATCAATCTGTAAAAGCAGATGAAGTCATTTAAACTGGAATAGGTAAAAGTGAATATATTTTTAATCAACATTGACTCGTAGTTAGTGAATAGTGAGACATTTATCAGATACTTTACATACAATCAGTTGCCAAATGTATTGTATAGGGGATGACATCATGGAATCAAATGTATTTCATTTGTATATATTCTTCTTAGTATAAAAATAGCCAATCACATTACGCCGACGACTTTACTGACGCATGTACATTAAAAACGATGTGTGCTACCGCCGCAATGTATTTGATATACATACGAGTATTGTAAAGCTTGCATCGGGTAATTTTTAAATATCAGATAAGAATGTGAATATCTTTGATAACTTTTTTTATTTTTATGATTTGGTCACACGCACTACTTTCAATAATATATATTCCGATCGGTAATCATCATTATCATAACGTAATCATCAGGGTACATGATACCTGGTTTTTAAAGTTAATAAATTAAAATAAATAGAAGTTAAACAAGTGCGTGTGTCCAAATGACAAAATAAAGAAAAAGGTTCTCCAAGTGACAACGATCGCAAGATTAAAAAAACCAAATTTGTTCTTGTTTATCTAAAAAAGTTGGAGATGTTTTACATAATATATAGTAATATCTCAAATATGCATGAAAAACATTAACTCATAAAATTAATTGTAGGCCATCCAAACATAAATTTCTATTACATTATAAGTATATATATATATATATATATATATATATATATATATATATATATATATATATATATATATATATATATATATATATATATATATTTAAAATATATTTATATGACCTTGTATTCTGAGAGGACTCCGGTGCAATCAGACGTACGCCGCTTCAGCGCGTTTTGGTAGGCTTCACATCCTCTAAAATATTTTATTTTTTAGACACGCAGGCTTGCAGGTTTCCTCAAGATATTTTACTTCACCGCGAATAACGTGGTAAAGCTATACATAAAACTGTATAATAATTTGTAATTTAATTAGTGACTGCGGGGATCGAACCGGGGTTGCACGCGTATTGTGAAAAAAATATCGGTCGTATTATACTTGAAGCATTTTCACCATCTTTAATATGAAAGTAGATGAATTGCCGGCTAAGTTTCTCACTATGTAAGTGGTAACTACGGTTAGTGGATACCTGCTACCAACTTCAAATAAACAATATCTTAATAAAGAATGTGTGTGACATTTGTAGTCGCTTGACTTCCTCCTACGTCACTTATATCCTATACTATTAAACGAGCAATTCTTGTATATATATAAATATATAACCGGGATCTCGGAAACGGCTTCAACGATTTTCATAAAATTTAGTGTCCAGGGAGTTTCGGGGATAATAAATCGATCTAGCTAGGATTTATTTTTAGAAAATGTATTTTTGTCCGTGTTTTTAGGAAATGAAAAACTGCTATAATATCGTTAGAATAAGAAGGTAAATTTTGACAGATTGTCAATCATTATAAATAGCTTAATTGGTATAATGATCGGTCACAGAATCGTAAAACCCCGGTTCGAGCCCAGACCGACCGACCAACTTTTTTTAATTTTTTTTTCAAGTTCCTTTCTCTTTTGAGAAAATCTATTTTTTCGAGCCCTTTTTTTAGTATTTTTTAAAAACACGAAAATTTAAATTAAACTAATTGCAAACATGATTTTTTTATTCAAATAACCAGTTCAGTTTTTTCTATTATGTTGCTAAGATCAAAAACTATTATTCATATTTCATCAGTATGTGATTTGTATCTAAATATAATTTCCAAAACACACGAATAAAAAAAAACCGAGCGAAAAATACCGAGCAAAGCTCGGTCAACCGGGTACTGTATTTTATCTTATTTATAATTGTTTATACATCAATGTGTATTTATACAGGGTTATTTTGCAATATATGCCCAAATGAGATGTTCCAAATTGTGAGGAGCCTGGGCCAGGTCCTTGTACACTATACTCAAAAATAGAGAAACACATTTAACGGTTCTCAACCGTCCAATTATTTAATAATGGACTTGTTTGCTGGTAAAGCACAGGAAATTACACGTGAAAGCGCAACACACAATAAAAACCCGTCATGACGGTAAGCTGTCATTTTTATTGATTACTGACGTTTGACATGTTTATTGCAAGTATTTTTGACACTGTTGTGACAACTGAAAGTTCTCTTTCTATGATCATTGGTCGCTTTATGGTTTACCGTCATTGTCTATAAGCACAGAGTAACTAAATCGGTGAGACACCATGTTGAAAGTCGATAAAAATAATCGATAAACATCAATTGTTTACCACGACAGGATACATTTAAATGAAATATCTGTATTTTTTTCCGAATTATAAAGATTTTTCTCTTTTTTTGAGGTAGTGTACATAGACCTTTTATACGTGGTAGAGCCATGCTACAGTTATATTAGAAGTATAGTTGTGGCACGAATGGGTTGGCTCGACCGGGGAAGGACCACGCTCTCGCAGAATACCAGCGTGAAATAGTAGCTTAATGCTGCTGTATTTCGTATGGTGAGTGTAGAGAACCGGAGACCCTTTTTACTGGAAACGAGGCGTTCCATCTTAGTCCTCACGGGTGACAACGCATTTGCATTTTGATTCGTAATCGAGGATAGATATGGATGTCTATGGGCCACAGCAACCACTTACCATCAGGTGGACCATGTGCTCGTTTGTTACCCTATCCTATATAAAAAAAAGACCTGACCCATTTTGAAACATCTGCTTTGCAGAGAAGGTTCAGAATAAGTAATATAGGCGAATGGGGAAGAATAATTAATTACAAAAAATCTCAAACATTCTGTCTTTTTTATCTATTAATTTCAGAATGCGTTGTAATGCACTATGTTAAATGAATGTCATTCGTAATTTCTAACGATTGCCTACTTATGATTATATTATTACTTGCGCACACATAAGAAGAGTCGCTCGGTCGGCAAACACGTGAATTGATTCGCACAAGAGGAGCGCGCGTACGCGGAGTTGTTGTCCATAGAAACATTTTACTTTCAATAAGGGATAATTTCAAATAAAAGTAGAGGCCTTTATTACTCGTATTTTTAAAAACTGTAATACTGGTTATCATTTTTGGTTAAATTTAAACATAAAATTTGGATACTCTTTGAAAAATAACCCTGTATTTATATAACCAGGCGAGACAGTCCTGCTCACCGCGTTTCATGTCGCTTTTAATTAATAATTTATTTAATTGGATTATTCAATCTTAGATACAATTTTATGGCTCTTGATAATATTCCAACCTTTGTGGACAACGATGCGTTATAGTGAAGGCATATTTAATTGCACTAACTAAGAGATCGTTTTGAAATAACGTGATGTTTTTAAGGCGTCATTTTATATCTATTTGTATGTTAGTGTTAGTACCTTTGATTCAGCTGTTTTACGACCCACAATAAATAATAATGTATCGTTTCGTATGTAGGACTGCCCTCATTACATATTACTATTCTTGACCTAGTAAACTTACTTTGAGCTTTTTAATATTATACTAGGCAGAGCGCGCTGCATCTATATTATAGTAGTATTACGAATGGGTCGTATCTATCGGTGAAAACCACGCCTTCACAGAATAGTAAAGTAAAGTAAAGTTACAGCCTATATACGTCCCACTGCTGGGCACAGGCCTCCCCTCATTTCTGAGAGGGTTTTAGAGCAAGGAAATGTCCGCCACGCTGCCCCAATTTGTGTTGGCGAACTTCACATGTCTTCGAAATATTTTTTTTCTTATTCCTCAGACATGCAGGTTTCCTCACGATGTTTTCCTTCACCGCTGAGTACGTGGTAATTCAGCACTTAAAATTGAAATTAACAATTTCATTGGTGCCGGCGGGGATCGAACCCGGGTTACTCGCGTTCTGTTATATTTACAGCGAGCGTTAACCATCTGAGCTACCACGGCTTACCTTCACAGAATACCACCGTAAAATAGGATCTTAATGCTGCTGTGTTTTTTATAATGAATTAAAGAACCGGGAACCCTAAATTAAAACGCATCTGCATTTCGGTTCTTAATAGAGGATAGATGTAGATCCCATGGGCCACAGCATCCTTTTACCTTGGAGGTGGATTGTGTGATATATTGTCACTCTCATTCTATAAAAAATGACGACATTTGAAAGCTTAGAATCATCTACAATACCTTCTATATCAATCTAACATTATGGAAAGAATTGTACAAGTAAGAAGTTTTCTTAACATTTGAAATGGTTTTATATGCATCGCCTTGAGTGCAAGCACATTTCTTGTTGTGGATAAATTCATTTTCCCCTGACGATTCATTTATTATCATTCACATACACTGTTTGGTCTATGTGAATCATCAATCATTAATAGATTTTTTTGAATTATTAAGCAATTAAATACAATATTACGGATACTTGCAGGTGCAAATATGACACAATATATTATAACCCTTAGTTGGTGTAAATTAAGAAAGAATTGTAGTTTTGACAGACAAAAGAAATTTTAAAATTATAGTATTTTACTTTGTATGCAGTGAGAATGATAAGTTATTTTTGCGTGGTGACATATATGCTTGCTTGCTGTGTGTACATGCGTGTTTGTGACATAATGCACAATAGCCCAAAAACTTTATGGGTCCGATTAATTGACACTCGTAAGTGTCTACTGTGTCTTTATTTTAAGTATTAATATATAGCAGCTGGAAAAAACTGCATTACTTTTTCTTTCACGTATTGCGAGGCCGAATGAATGACGATTAAAATAAAGTTTCTAATTCTTACATAACGTAAACTATCGCATGATTAAGTTAAGTTTACAATATTAAAAAAAAACTAAATGGCCAGTAAATAGTGCACTTACCAAGAAGACGAATTGTTTTTAATTAAAAACAATCGTCTAGCAAGATTTTGATAACTGTTAACCAATCCAGAGGACATCAATTCGGTGTGTTCCAATTTATGGTTATGGTTTGATGCTATCTTTAAGCAATATTGAACATATTTTATAAGTACTTGAACGTTGGTATTATTCTTGAAATTTGCCTTCGAAGCTTCAAACGAGCGGTTATGTCGTAATTGTCGTTGCTTTGAAATGATTGTGATCCAAATTCAATACTCCGTATAAGGCTAGAGCAAGTGCCTATGCACGTATATTCAAAGCTTTAAAGGAGTTAGAATAAGCAGAATACTAGTTTTATCAGGTAGAACCTTGCATAATTAATCGAAATAGTTGAAACACGTACTTGACAATTTCATGGTAAAAATGGGTCTCCGGTTCCCCTCACCAGCCATTTTACAACGGCATATTGCTTTCCGAAGAGGGTACCGCGTAAATCTCGTCATAGACTTTTATTTCATGTACCATTTCTTACCGTTTATAATCATAGAATATACTGGCGTACTGTTACTATCATATTTTTATGATTTGTAATAATATCGCTGACAAGTGACAATAAGACGGTGGTTTTTATCTATTACTGCGATATACATGCAACTCAATATAAAAAAAAATGTATTACGCACGCTTATTTATTTTTTCCTAAAAGGGAATATTTTAACAGATTGAATATATACTTTAAATTATTTTATAGATAGATTACATATTCTGTATGATAAAAGATGTGACAAAAAACATGTCGCAAAGCCGCCTCATAGTATCACTGTTGCATTTAATTATGAAGAAGTTTCTATTGTTGAAAATAAGCTCGAAATCAGTTGGACGTGCGGAGTGCTTGTTGCATCGCTGCCGTGCCGACCAATCAACAAACAGCCCAAGGCATGCGACTGCAAGCAACGTTGTATCTAACATAATTGTAATGTGGATATCAACAATTTTAATGGACATTTACGACAACGAATGGCTAAGAACCTTTAAAATATATTGACATAACAAGTACATAAATATAAAGTAAGGATTTACGTTCACGGGCATTACATTTGATGTCTTAATAAATACTCGGCGGGTTAATGTTCTCTTCCTGGCAAATAATTACAAAGGCTAGAAAGGATAATATATGCAAATTAAGTTATTAATAGCTCAACATATTTTAATATGTTTATTTTAGAACTTAGCTTTTAGTTTTATGGGAACTTGTGGAGAAATATTGGAGATAATATTAGGCTTTACTTGTAGCAAAAGCGAGCTCAGAGAGTTTGATTATCTGATTCAGCGATGGATTCACGAAACTGGATCTACCGTATCCATTCATTTATGACGTACCATATTGGTATTAAACTGGTGGTACATTGAGAGATAATTCGTAATTTGTGATTTAAAATGTTTGTTATTACATTTTTTAAAAATTCTAATAACAGCATTTTAAACTGAAATTAAAAATAAGCGTATGATTTATTAAAACCGGTTACTGCTGACTGCTGAACATGGCGTATGTTTCTTGCTTCATAAGGAGGATATTTTTCATTGTTGCCACTCCTGTCAGGCGTTTGACAACGTTTTTTTTTTTAAATCATTATAGGAAGAGGTTGCTGCCCATCTCTCTACAGCCTCGTACGACACGCCACTCGTAGGATACTGACGGATATGTATTAGTGGGTATTCTTCCACCCCCACTACACGGCTTATTACATATTTATATTTATTGTAATTGTGACGCTATCTTGACCGTACTTGGTCGGAAGTTGACAGCGACATTCACCATACCTACAACAAAAATTAAACATGCTTTTTGAATCAACTAACATAATATAAATAAAAAATAACGTATTTACTATTCGTAATATAATTACCATATGTATATTCCAAAAATATCAAGTAATATTTCCTCCAAACAGCCTGTATACTACTCTTATTAAATAGCCACTACAACTCATCCTCATGTTGTTTTTATACTACCAGTGAACTACCTTCTTACTCTAAATAATATTTAAATGTTTGCGCTCGAAAGACAGCGAACTGCAGTGTGCAGAAAAATCTTATATAGGTTTATGTTGCACTGTACTTATGAACTTTGTTTAGTATGTATTTTAGTTGTTGTCAAAGAAAAAAATAAAAAAGACAATATAGATAACAGCAATATGTTGCTATTTTACACTATTATTTTCTGCGTTTCCTTCTCCCGTCGTCCCAATCAATTTGTGCTGCAAAAAAAAAGAAACAGGAAATGAGAATAAAGAACCGTAATTTTGTAGTTGCAGCGAGGCTTTACCAGTTATAAAGACGGGTCTACAGTGTCAGAGTAAGAAACATTGATTTCTGTTTTTTTGTTATAAATAAACTCTCCCACTTGAAATTTATCTTGTATTATAGAGTTGATTTCCATAAGTAAAGTAATGTAACGTTCATATGAGCGATTACTCGAAGTAATTATTTTTAAATCATGCAATTAAGTCCGTACGGGATTCAAACAAATGACGGACCGCAGCGTCAGTTCCAAGCGTTCAACCATAATATACAACGTCTTATTTTTACCGACTTCAAAAAGGAGAAGATATTCAATTCGACTGTATGCTTTTTTATGTGTGTTACCTTAGAAATTTTTTCTGGGTGAACCGATTTCGATGATACTTTTTTATCTGTAAGCTGGTGCTTTTTGTGTGGTCCCATATAAATTTTATCAGGATCTGACCAGTAATTGTTGAGTTGTATTTGAAAATGCGTATTTGATTGACTTTATGTAATGTTCTCATTTTAATTATATTGAAGTCGCTTGTACAATTTTTTTAATTTTAACACTTGCTTATAAGATAAGTTTGTGGTTTGCGCACGTAAGTAAATATTAACGTGGCTAAGCCGTGCCCATAGTAGTTTAGGAATTAAGCGCTCGCTGTAAATTTGACAGTACACGTGCTATCCAGGTTCGATAGAACCGCGGTGAAGGAAAGCATTGCGAGGAAACCTGCATGTCTAAGAAATAAAAATAAAATTGAAGAAGCCCGCCAGCATGCATTAGGACAGCGCAGCGGACACCTTTTTGCCCTAAAACCCTCAAAAATGAAAGGACACCAGTACCCAGCGGTGAGACGTATACAGACTTTTAACTTTAATTTACGTGGCATAATGGTAGTTTTTTTAACTTCTTATGGAAAAGTTTACGTGCACCAAACGTAGTTACAAAATATATTTTTTATAGGATAGGGTGACAAACGAGCACACAGTCCACATGATGGTAAGTGGTTGCTTTGGCCCATAGACATCTACATCTATGCTCGTTTACGAATCAAAATGCAGATGCGTTGTCACCCGTGAGGACTAAGATGAAATGCTTTTTTCCAGTAAAAAGGGTTTCCGGTTCTCTACACTCACCATACGAATCACACAGGCATTAGCTAATATTTTACGCTAGTATTCTTTGAAAGCGTGATCCTTCTCCGTTCGAGCCGACCCATTCGTGCTACAACTATACTACTAATATAAATGCAGCAAGGCTCCACCACGTACAAAATATACAATAAAATAAAAATAAACAATAATACATCTACCGATTTAACAACAGCAAAATGATTGTAAGCATTATTTCCATTTGGTGTGCAGCGAATAAAGCTTCCACTATATGAATGTGATTTTCCACGTACGAGCGCACGGGAGGCGCAAGTTTCACGCCAGTAGTGTACAGTCGCGCGGCGCGAGTTCAACGCGCAATCTTCTCGGAAAACGCATTCCAATTAAAAAATCGTAAAGTGCCTGTGTAACAAAAGATTGTTTTCATAAACAACATTTTTAAATAATTAATTTAAGCCTTTATTTGATATATGGAAATAATGATTCATTATTTTCTTACGTATTGCTTAATATAACGAGATACAACGTTTTTTAATTATTACGTTTATGAATTAAACAATTTGAATTTAGTATTTTCCTGACTATGAAAGATGAAAAGCTATAATATTGTTAAAATAACATTTGATAACAATACTCTTTTATTTAATTACGTAACTTAAGTAGCAACAATATAAACATAGTTTGGTAATATTCTTCAATTTTAAATTTTTTGTGCATAATAAAATATGTATGTAGTTTTAAATTATAATTTTATATAGATGACATGAACGTCCCTTAATGATTTTAGTTTAGACTTTTCGTGTATTCTGTTTAGATTTTTCAAAATAATACGAAATATAAAAGTTATATTTTAGCTATTAGAAGTTTTGTTAATTTATGATTAGTGTCTATCGTAATGAATTGGTTGCATTTATTTTTTTAGTACAAGATTTTAAATTAAAAAAATAGAATGTCATAATAAATTTCACATATCAGTATCAATAGACATGAACACAAGAGGCATGTGAAATAATTTTATTTCCGTTTGTTTCTTTTATAAGTAATTAGTTTGAAGCCCGCGAAGCAATGGCAGTTCGATGTTAATTTGACGTTCGTTGTTCGATACGGCTGTGTGTTAAACAGCATTTTTCGACAGTTTTAATGAATTAAGCATACTCTGCAGTTAATAATTATACCTAATAATTGAAATAATTGCAAATAACATTCTCCTGGCGTTTTGTAAGATTAATAATAGTAACCATTGGGCCAGGTATTTATGAATTATGAAATGAGGTGATTTGTCAATTATTGTTGTCACCTGCTAAGCATCATTATTAAAAATATACCCATACCTGCATAGTCAATACCTCCACGCGGACTGGTTGACGTACTTACAAGTATTATCTTTAAATATAAAATATACTCAAGAAATAATTAAACGTGGAGTTTGAATTTTCAGGAAAAACAAAGCTTAAATACCCACTAGTCAAAAGTTTTAAGAATTTATTATTAATCTAAAATTTTTTAATATATGGAACATCTATTTTAATAAACTCAAGCGATGCAATCTTAATAAAATATTTTTTTCTTTGGCGATTTTCCAGACAGATACGACTTAGGTACCTTCAAGAAAAGAGCTTACTCCTTTCTAAAATGCCGGCAAGGCACCTGCAATTCCCTTGGTGTTGCGGTTGGTCATCGGCGGCGGTAGTCACTTACCATCAGGTGAGCCGCAAGCTCGTTTGCCCCCTCTTCTATAAAAAAATATGTTCACAATCCTTAAAACATAGAATCATTTATATAAGTAATCGTTATTTTGTCAGTTAAATCCACATTTAAGTATTCCATTCAGATTAGGAAATTCTTCTGCAATATGTTTGTTATGTTTCAAGTGATATTTCTAGTATCACTCCACCTATATGTAAATTAGCCACTTTGGAGCAAATGCACTTAAAGTACGATGGTTGGAGTATATTAGCAATTTCCTTGAGTTCAAATGTAATGCCTAGTTTCGTCAAATATATTATAACGCTTTGAAATATTAAGTCATTTTAAACTTGATTGACTCAGTTAACTTAATGCAGTGAATTTGTTTGCTTTCTTTTAACGTAATTTGACTCTGTTGACTGAACGAGTGATGTTTCGTTAATTTAGATCAGTTTTATTTTTATTTTTGTATTATTTATCACGCTTCATTAGCAAAGAAATGCTCAACGTTAATTTGTTCCTGTTTCATGTTTCATTTAAATTATTCTAAAGTCATAAAGTGACATTGGATTTTATCAAAAGGGTGTCAAGTTGTCTTGACCTGTCTTGACCGAGAATGCGTTCATTGTTGTAAATTTTCGGCTAGTGTCATGCAAAATATAGAATGCGTTACAGTTATAATTGTAAGATGCGTTAATTAGAATCTCTTCTTTAACACGAATATCGCAATGCTAATTCGAAAATTGGGTCAAGTGCGTGTCAGACGAGTATCAATCGTTTCTGTAGATGTTGTAGAAAACGCAAGAGATTTTCCTCTTTAATAATTTGTAAGATTTATAAGCAAAATATTCATGAACCGTATACTCATATCATATTCTGTTATGTAATTTCATCATTGTAATCGATATTGATATGTATTTCTTTAGTTAATATTTTATTAATAAATAAAAACGAAAGTATTGCATCGAGTCGTGATGACGTAAGATAATCCTTCGCAGTAGTAGAAATACCAGAAACATCTTGTGCCCTTTAAATAAGGCAGATACAACTACTTTGTTTTTGTCAAAATAATAAAATATCCACTGGCGAGAGTAGACTAAAATGATAGCTATAAACTAAAACTGCTATTGCTATTTTAATTTTTTTATTAATTTACTCACATAATCATATTTATTTATACGTAAGCATCCACATGCACAATTTCACGCGGACCTTCTTCTGAGTATCGAATATGTGGTACATAACGTGACACTATCTTCTTCACTAAATGTGTTCGTGTACAAGCCTCGCGAATACCTCTAGATCCAATTTCCTAACTCTTCTGAACTTCGCATTCGGTTGTTCAGTGCAAAATAATATATTCAAACTTATTTCAAATTTTCAACTTTATTTCAAACTTAGCTTATAAAATGAAGAGGGAAATTTGAAATAAGAATACTAGTATTTTTACTTGTAATATAATTGAATTTTGAACATAAAAATACAACTTTTCATTTATACAAAAAAAAAACTTATTTATATAGAAAAACTTTCTGCTTAGTCCGTCGTATTATAGGTTTTCTGAATATTATTTTATTTTCTTGCTAAAACTTTATTTTATTTTTATAAAATTTTTCATGTATCGTGGAACATTTTTATTGTGAAATATTCAGACCATATACAAGCACCATGCTGGTATCGAACCACTAACATTAAGTTACAGAACATATAAGATCAGAAAAAGGAGCACTTAAGTGGTTAAAGATAAAAAGATACTAAATAAATAAGATCTTAAATTAGACCATATGGTGCACTAAGCGCCAAACGGTGACTTGGTTGTAATTTTGGCAGCGTCATTCGCTACACTGTTCGTGTTAATTTTTCTTTAAGAGTTTATTAAAAGACTCTACAAAGCTTTAAAAGTAGCAAGCGACAAATTGGGCTTAGTGCAAGGCCCATTAAGAAATCTTTTATAATTTAGGGCTGTTCAAAGACTATGATAATATTACAGGACGGGCTGTTGTTATCGAAAAAATAAAGCCTCTGTTAAATGGTCCACTTAACTGAATGATTTATGGTAGTCGGATGATGTTTTCCGAAAAAATCAATTTGTAATGGTTTAGTAATTTGTTATACTAATCATATGGTGCAATTTATTTATTACCAATAACTTTAATTAAAAACGCTTGAAATTGATTTACATTAATTTTTTCTTTAATATTATATTGACTGGATAACATAATATTATTTCTTAAATAAATAATGGTAATAACTTTGCAAGTTATTTTAAAATGGTATAATATGTTGTGTCGGTCGGGTATTACCTAAAAAATTTATTAAGTGTAAACCTTAAATCTATATTTTGCTTAAAATTATAATTTTGCAACTTATTAAAAAAAGTTTTATAGGTTATCTATTGTGAAACTGCCAGCCCTAACATTTCATGTTCTAAATTATCTAAGAATAAACGACATCTCAATTTAGACGTAAACACATTAATCATCATTCTTGTTCTTCGAAATTTTTAATTGCTAGAGTGCTATTTGCAATTTTACTTTTTAACTTCCCGCTAATGCACCCCGCATGCATAACGCACCCCGATTTACGAAAATCAAGTGTTCATCAGATCCCGACGTTTTGAGATCCCAGTAAGCTATTCTGACTAACTTTTTTAACGTCTTGATCGATTGAGATGCGGTTTAAGGCGTTCTAAAGATCTCAATGTGCAATAAATTTGGTGATAATATGAACTGATTCGGACGAGTAAATTTTGAGAAATCTCAAAAATAGAAATTTGAAAAACTGTTTTTTTTGGAGTAACTTTTAAACGGCTTTACCGATCGATTTAAAAAACTGATCAGCTCTTAACCTCAAAAAATAACGTCGAATGCCGTTTGGAAAATAAAAATCGGTTCATTAGTTCTCGAGATATCGAAGAAGGAAGAAATTTTGAGAAATCTCAAAAATAGAAATTTGAAAAACTGTTTTTTTTGGAGTAACTTTTAAACGGCTTTACCGATCGATTTCAAAAACTGATCAGCTCTTAACCTCAAAAAATAATGTCGAATGCCGTTTGGAAAATAAAAATCGGTTCATTCGTTCTCGAGATATCGAAGGAGGAAGAATTTGAAAAAACGTTTTTTAACACAACTTCGACATTTCGCAACATAATTTGGTGAAATTTGGAGCACTTTGCATTTGAAATTAACGGGAAGTTGTGCAGGGATGCGCTGCAGGGTCAACTAATTTTTTTTGTTGTTTTATCCATTAGTCTTTACTATTCTTACGAATGCATATATGAGTAGAAATAAAAATATTTTTGTTATTATATACGTATTTATTCACATAAATTGTATTCACACAGTTCGATATTTATAAATAGACATAAGTAGCTGCAGCGTCTTCCAAATGGCAAGTAGAAAAAAACTGCGGTTATTGACCCGCATACCGAGCGTGGCAACTATGGCAAACATTTTTTTTGAGGCAATCTAAGAAGACCTAGGTTCAGCAGTGGACTTCTATAGGCTGGGATAAATCATCATTGAAAATATATACTTGCATTCTAAAATGATTATTTGGTCACTAAAAGAAATTTCAACAAACCTGCACGTTTGCGAAATGAGACATAGGTACTTTCAGAAACTGCTAACCCCTGTATTTGTAGTTTGTAGTTTTTCTGATCCAAAATCCTCGTAGAAATGAAAAGTATGTCCCCAGTTGTGAGGTTTATATCTGCTATTATTTTACTTTTACTTTTGTAACATTTAAAAATTATGTCGAATTTTATCCAAAAAGGACAATATTGTCCTAATACATATATACAATTTTTCATCTGCAATGTACGTGTATATATATGTGTATATATATGTACGTGTATACACAAATAAATAAACACATGTTGATTATTTATTATTCTATTATAAGTACGGAGTCACTATAGCTGTTTTGATTAATACAAAGATAAAAGTAATAATATAAACGTAGGTATATTTTTGATTGTGATCTTAAAAAGTTATTGGACTTGCTGGAGTTTGACAACTACGGCTACAACAAAGCTGTACAGTTTCAAAAGATCTTAAATTTATGACCTCATGTTCCTGTGCGCCTATTAATCTCCTTTCATAGTCGAGTACAATGGTGTTGTGACCTTTACATGTCATTCTTTCAAACGACCAAGCATTAAATATGGTGAACTTGGCACCTTTTTCGTAGATGCATTTTTGGATACGGGATACAGACATTTTAATGTTTACAGAAAGGTAGCTTAGTTAAGCCTTATATGTAATTAGAAATACGTCATTGTCATTGTACCTTGTTTTTACATAGAGTGCTGAGAGAAGTAAATACGGAGACTTGTCTCATAATTCAAATAATCTTCACCAGCAAACAAAAACCTGATTTTATTAATTTGTTTGACATACAGGTAATACAAATACAACTAAAACTTTTTGCGATGTTACTCTTAAAAGTTAAAGAGAATGACATGACTACTATGTACACCACGTAATTTTATTTCGTGAATATATAATATATTTGTTATGAATCAAATCGAATATAATACTTTCTTTAGACATATGTATACCATATTACATCCACTAATTATCCAATTAAAACATAAATACCCAATATGTCAATTTGAATCAAACAAATAATCATATATACACTATGTTCTCAAAGAAGTAATAAAATTATTGGATTTATTGCTGTCATACGGCTAAATTAGGGTTAATAAATATTTTGATAGTTTTAATGGGTAATGATACATGAGCCCGCAGTTATACCAGAGTTATCAGGTTACAGGTATTAAAATAAAAGATTGTTGCTCGTTTATTTATTATTTTTATATACTATGAGTAACAAACGAGCACACAGTTCACCTGGTGGTAAGTGGATGCTGTGGCCTATAGACATCTACACCTATCCTCAACCCCAAAAGACTAAGTTGGAAAGTCTCGTTTCTAGCAAAAAGGGTCTCCGGTTCTCTACACTCATAGTATATGCTGCATGTATTTGGAGATCTGTCTTTTCAGTTGCTGTTATGCTGTCAAATCTGCTAAGATTGCAGCTACATATCCTGTCTAACAGTCGTGAGATTAAGAGTGTTATCGGAGAGTTTTTTTTCTGCAACGGGTCTTACAGAACTTAGGTCCGACCATAAGAACAGTTTAACGACCTTTTCATTTATATGTTCCACTGCTTTACAGTCTTCTAGGCACTGAAAACGGTTTTGTAGCTCGAGCTGAAAATTTTCGGAACGAGCGAACGAAGTGTTGACTTTATTAGACGAGAACTCTTCAACTTAACGTTTAGATTCAGTGTGCCTCTAACCATTCGACGACCGCTACCAGTTTTCACCCTTGCGATCACTGAGACATCACTGAACAGTTGGCGTCTGGTCATCGTAATGAAGTCAATCTAATTTTTTGACAACTCGAAGCGGCCCCACAAGAAGTGGACCTGCCACTTCCTGAGGGGCCGCTTCTGGAAGAAAGAGTTCATCATAAAGAGTCCCTCTTTCTCCATAAATTCAAAGGTAAAGTTTTTGAAGGAATCCATGGCTTTAGAGATATCCTCCTACATTTCCTCCATCTCCTCATCGGGATATGCCAGCTTAGTGCCTAAACCTGTATAACCTTCAACGAATACCGTTTGGTGATTTTAAGTATAAGGTACGCAGCCCTCGTCGACACACTCCCAGTCTTTACAACGTTGTTAACGAGAGACTTGTGGGAGATAAATCCAACGACTCCTTGGGACACATGGTCCCAATTACAGAACATGTTGCCGGATTAGGAGATAACTCCTCCTCTCTTTGGACCTCAGATAATCCTAAAATATTCCAGCGCAATTTTTCTCTTCTTTCTGCTCCAGGATCTTCTCGTCAGTCCTTGGAGTACGTGTGTTATATGTTGCCAGGTCGAGTTGTCTTAGGTGGCGGGGTATCCGGGGACTAGAGGCTGTTTCTTTGTAACTCTCATCATGGGAAGTGCATTACCATAGTTGCCACGATTGGCGAGTTTTCTAATGTATTATTGTTGTAATCAGGATGATGCTGTTTCCGTCTGTCGCCTCTTACGACACCCACAGGAAGATATGGAGTAGCTGATATTCTTAACTGCCAAAATACGGCTTGTATTAGAACACGGTCTATTTAACTTAAATTATATATATATATATATATATATATATATATATATATATATATATATATATATATATATAAATTTTAATTTCAATTATAATTAAATATATCTATATTCTCGAAATATTGTCAAAATAACAATGAATCGTTCGAGTTAATAAAAACATGGTGACAGTGAAACGTTCAAAATAGATTTTCATAACCAATAATATCATTAGTAAAAAAGTATAAAACTTAAATCCCTAGACCGTTTTATTTGTCTTAAAAAAATTAAGTATTAACCACATTTTCTCTTCTTCTTGAAGTAAATTAATTAATAAGAAATTATAAAACATAATCTTAAAACATAAGATTGTTCCATAAATAACTAACTTAATACAGATAAATTATATTCTGTGTTTGCCTCTTTCTAGCAATCGTTACATAAAATTATATTTTCGCTGTAGTATATTCGCTAAAATCATAATAGCTAGATATCGATTATGTCTATGCATAGAATTATAAAAACTATAACTATTTACTTTATGAATAATTCTGTAATATATATTTCAAACCTTAACAGGCAAACCAATAATTTTGCCAGCATCGAAATAAGAAAAGCTATCGATCCGTTGTCACCCTGATGACTAAAATAGAATGCTTCTAAATATCAGGTGGACAGTTTCATAGGATAGGATTTTGGGAAGTGTAGCAATTGTCAAAATTAATCTATGGCTCTACGCTGATTATGATCCTGGGCTTTTGAGTTTATTTAAGTGTCTTTTGTGTATGAGCGTGCGGTAGAATATTTTCAATGTATGTTTCTAATCACTGAGGTAAATTGGACGATTCCTTCACGGACCCAAAAATACGGCAGGTATTAGTCTAGTCTAGAAATAGAAATATATAACGAAAGTATTCTGCAGGTCAACCAAGTTCTGAATTCTAAACCTCGTTATAAATAGGGCCTTTCGATAGCGAGGTTCATACTCGTGTAAGGTAAAGGTGAACTCAACTCAACTACATTGTGTGTATAATTTTGTCAGATGGAGCTTATTCTGATCATCAAAAAATCACAAAAATTCTAAACTTTTCTTACTATTGAAGTAATTAATCAAAGTTATGCTTGCTTCTAAGACAATGTACGATTTAATATAAAGCTTATGTGAAACGCACACAATCTAAAATTTCTCAATTTATTTGTTTAGTTTAATGCGTTACTAGATAATTTCTGAAGTACAGTGTCATCAGTTTTAGAATAGTATTTTTAAAAAAGAGTAAGACAATTTAAGATTCATTACGGTTCATATATACAAAAATGAAAACCAATAGACGATAAAATAAAAATAAATTCGTGATCTTACATTTTCCACTCACCGTATTATGCCCGCTACAAATGCAGTTAACTTCAATGAATCTGGTCGAGTGTTGGCGCCGGGCCATCGTCTATTTTACGGTATTAGAGAAATTTCATTTACGTCGGGTTGCGCTTAGAATTCTGCACTGCAGACGTATAAACAAGGCTTACGCGATCAAAACAAATGTGATGATTACAGATTTGGACGGCTTAATGCCTCTGTTCACGGGCGGTGACAACCCAAGCGTAGGAAAGGCCAACTATCAGCTTTAATGCGATCTTAGGATTAACGTCACAATTTATATCCGTCTTATGATGATTTAAGCGAATGTGCGTATGTTTTATCAAGTTCTAGGCTATGAGTGTACAATTTACTCGTACATAGACAGAATATTCTTATATAATAGTACAATATTCAAACAAGCTATTGTGCATTTTATAATGACATATTTAGCAATGTTGTTGACCTTGTTGAATGAAAATATAAAAATGAAAGTACGACAAACATGCATTCTTGCATTATAGAGCGCGTCAGAGGAAATTGAAATACGACAAATTTTAATGTAAATGTCGCTAACCCATAACTAATTAGAATAATAATGACGTTAGTTACTAGAGCGGCTTTCGGCTGTACTATAAAGATATCAATAGGGATTTGAACGTAAAGTTCTCATTTCGATTCACATTACGAGATCAAAGGGTTAAAATGTGGGCAGCACTTACGAGTTAAACAATAAAGCAATCTTACAACGACGTTTAGCATAACTGCATCAGTAAAAGTTCTATTTGAAGGGTTGGCTCAGTCCTAGATTCAACCTTCACGTAAATTGATTTGATTTACGATTCAAATGATTCAATTACACACGTGTTAGGATTTCGTAAATAATTTTTAGAATTATTACGACTATATTTTCGATCGCAAACGTATCTATTGCAGTTTCGATATATTAAAAGCTTCTATAAAGCCCAAGATTTATTGACGTTCTTTAAAGTATTGCTGCGAATAAAGTCTTGTTGTCGATTTCCGATTAAAAATGAACAAAAGTCTATAAATAAATGAGTACTATAAAATGAAAGGTGCTTATCAAGCTCTAGTGATTGTTCGATGGACTAGCACAGTGTAATATTATTGTCGTATTTTGTCAAACTCAAAAGTTGTTAACAAGATGGTGTCTTCTCCCTCCTTTGTCATCATTTGCTTCATTTTGGTAAGTATATTATATGGTAATTTATATTCTTAAGCCTGGAATAGCCAAGATGCAGTATTGTTATTTCTGTAGTTAAATATGTATGTAAGTATGTGTCGACTCGATCAGGGAATGACTACGATTTCACGCCATATGGTAATAGCATAATGCTGCCGTTTCGTGTTTATCGCCACGAGAAGCAGAAATACTTTTCTGGTACCCGTTACACTACTATAAAGACAATTTTACTATGGGATAGGCAAATTTATTATTAATTTATTTAATTATTAATTAGTTTATTATTAATTAATTTATTATTAATTAATTTTATATAAAAATCTTAGTTTGTCTATGTTTATACTGTTTTATGTTTAAATGAAGTAAGGTGGCAACTTATTTTGAAATCAATGTTATAGTTTATAATAATTAAAATAATATTTAATATTTATTTGCATAAAACATGGTACATTTTTAGGTCTTATACATAGTGTGTACATGCATGTTTTACCGCTTTATCAGTATGTAAATAGTACGTCAACGTGCAATTTAATAATTAAAATTAGAAAAATATAAAATTACAATATTATTGCATCTTAATTTGAATAAAACAGTAAAAGAAAGAAAAAATATACAGGCATGGTCATATAATAATGCATAATGTCAAACTTGTATAATGTCAATCTTACAAACTCTAAATCATTTGTCAATTTAAAATTTTATACATCAACAACAATTCGCTTGAGGTTTAGTATACACTTAGTTAAGTGTACTCGGCTAAAATAAAAAAAATATGTATTTAAAACTTTGTAATGTAGGTTATTTTGTTATTGCGGGACTGTCTCGCTGAAGCTAAAATATCGCAGCTTATGCCGGATAGTTGTAGGTCACCTTACTCATTATTGTTATTTAACGTATTTTTAACCTAATACAGTTTTTAGCGTTACAAAATATTTTAATAAGTTATTTTAATTTAATAGATAATAAGCTATTTTGAGCAAAATGCTGATGATGACGTGTTACTGGCCAGATTCTAAACTAAAAATATAAATACTTTTTACATTGTAGCATATAAAGCAGGTGTAAATACTAGCAGTAAAATTCTAGCAGTAATATTACTCCGCAAATTCAAGTGTAATTTGATAGCTATGAAATCTGCTTGTCTTGAAGGGGTTCATTGGTGGACCTGAAAATTCATCCAAAAGCCATAGCCTTTGCCCTCAGTCGATCCAGTTCATCGCAAACTGGAGGGATTGCTACTGATCGTGAAGGCTGTAGAGCAAGTGCTTTAAAGTAAATCAAGTAACAATAGTTTATCTGATGCAAATGCATTGTCGCCTATGAGGACCAAGATGGAATGCCTTGTTTCCGGTAAAACGCATCTCCGGTTCTCACCACTCACCATACGAAACACAGCAGTGTGAAGCTTTATTATACTTGACAAAACTTAATAGATTAATGGCTTTACTTTCTAAAATGGAAGGTAAATATTTGCCTTAAATGGGTTTAACGATTAAAATTAAATATTTATAAAATTTTAAAATTTAAATAAATTAACTTATTTATAAAAAGCCATTATATCCAATTAAAGCTTACTGATTTCTACTGTAAATAAAAAATATGTATTTATATACCACATCGGTTAAGGTGTGTTATTTCAAATATTCACATTTGAATTTTACGACGTTAACTAGGTTCTTAATAAAGGTTCATTATTTTTAATTCATTGCAGCCACTGCTGAACAGAGACCTCCCACATAGGTTGGCAACCGGAGCTTTTTTTACTACCTATTACAAGCTAAAGCTTGAGTATTATTTATAATTCTAATTCGATATCAGAAAGATTCTACTACTTATCACCTGTTGCATTTTCACTCTGTCGCATCTTAAGACACTTTCGGGATTCACCTGTACCTTCGCTAAGCTACAAATGTAATTGTATGTTCAAAATAATTATATATTATTACAGAAATTCAAAATGTTCTAATATGATTATTTTGTTCATTGATTATGTTTATTTCTATAAAATGTTGAAAGCACTTGTAATTATTGAATTATAACAAATTTTATACATAATATTAATATTATTTCTATTATATTTGCAAGTAATTGTTAAACCAGCTAAGAAAAGATATTTAGATCACGATTTTAAAGAATTATTTCTAGGTATTATCTATTGAACTAACACGTAGTAATTATATTCATCTACGGGCACCGCCTTCCTAATACCAAATTCCACCCGCTCAACGACAGGTAATTCGTTAACTCACACTTAAGCCTAATTAATAGGCTATTAGGAGTCGTTTTCAATTACCACTTCATTTGATTTATTCGTCTATACTTCCCTAACAATTTAGTGATTAATAGCCACTTAGATAATTTTAATCAGATTAGGAATAGATAGATATAGATGTGATTAATTTACTACTGACTCTAATTATACAGATAGAAGATACACGTGAAATAAAAAAATAGTATAAAAACATATTTTGTTTACTAATTTTACTTGTAATGACTGTTTGCACATTTTTAATAAATCTTTGTTTAGCGAAAATTGATTCATAGAGCTGGAGCATTTAGTCCGCCGCTTTATTAGTTAACAGCAGCTTTATTCAAGTTCTATCGAAATATTTTATTCCTTACAAATTTAGGTTTACTTACGATTTTTACCTTAATCACCGAGCAGGTGATAAGGCAACACTTACAACTTAATTGGTGCTAAAATAAAATACAAAAGTTTGATTTTTGTACTATAAACTCCATATTCAATTATGGGTAGAATAGAATAGAATATTCCCGTTGATTCTGATCTATTCAAATATAAAGAAAAACAAATTAATGTATGATCCCATTAAAATATTTTTTATAAAATTAATAGCCTTGCGGGTTTGTTAATACAAAGAACAGGCAAAACACCGGCGAAGATATAAATACAAATTTAAATAATGAATTTATATTATTTGGAAAAAGTCATTAAAGCATAAATAAAAGATTACTAATGCTTTTACGGTGGTCCTTAAGAATGATATTAACAATGACAAAATTGCATGTGGAGTCGGAGGACAAAGACGGCTTGATAATAAAATCGTCATTAAATTAGTCCTTTAATGTAATATAACCATAAGCTGGACGTTAATGTTTCTAAATTATACGACACATTTGCAGCCAAAGGGCAATATTGCACTTGGTATATTAAAATTTTTGTTTTAAATTGAATTTTGATTGCCCGTGTATTTTGACGTGAGAAAAAGATTCTAAACAAATGATGATTAAGGACTTTATGCGTGCTGTTGTTAAATAGGTTAACAAGATTAACTCAATGCAGTCGTATATCATATAAGATATAGATGCAAGTATTATAAAAGATTTAACGGATTTAATCTAATGTGTAGTGGCGGTGTATTTGCTTTATTATTGCAGGAAAAAAATTAACGAATATGTGGTCGTAATACTCCTGATAACTACTCACACTCCTCACTCCTCAGGAGCCAATCTATGGGGGAGGCCTATGTTCAGCAGTTTACTTTTAATACGCTGTGGTGATGTACTCGTTGTACCTATACCCAAAACTTTAAATGGAATAAACTCAGTTTATTTTGCTCGATCTTTAACATACCCCTCTGACTTTAATCGAACCCATTTAAATAACTTACTCATAAGCCATCAAACCGATAAGCAGAAAATATATTCAGGCAAAAATAGTTCAATAAAATTAAAAGTTTTATTTGCAATAACAAACAGAATCGCACTGTTAAGTAGTAAGAACATTTACATACAGCGACAAAATACATGTTATAAGATATGAAAATGGTTATGAACTCAATAAAAATACGGGAGATAAACTAGCAAGAAAATGACAATAAGTAAACGATGATTCAACGTAATAACGTGTATATTAAGAAGCATTGTCGTTAAATGGACGATGTTTTGCACGTGGTATAGCCACGATGAAGCTATATTAGTAGTATAGTTGTAGCAAGAATGGATCGGCTCGACCGAGAAAGGACCACGCTCTTATAGAGTACCAGCGTAAAATAGCAGCGAGTTTTGTTTGGTGAGTGTAGAGAACCGGAGATTCTTTTTACTGGAAACGAGGCATTCTATCTGAGTCCTCACGGTTGACAAAGCAATTTGTTTCGTAATCGAGAATAGATATAGATATCTATGGGTCACACCACATACCACTATGTGGACTGTCTGCTCGTTTGTCACAATAATCCTATAAAAATGGTAGTAGGTGGTATAATATTCAAGACGAAGAGGCAATTTTAATTTTTTTAAGGTTATATTCGAATAGATAAATTAAATTTCTTTTAAAACATATAAAGTAGTGGTTGTTATAATTATTTTAGGACTTTTAAATTTTCTGGGTAATTGATTTCTAACTTTACGGACTAAAAATTGACTTACATAACCAAATAAATAATATAATATGGTAATATTTAATATTTGTTGCATTAAATGAACTAAAAATTAAAATAAACCTACTCGTTATTCAGTATTTTTTTGATCGGTGTTGGTGTGTTCATTTCATAAAACTGTGTTAATTGCAGTGGCGCCACGAACGTAATCGTTCCGTGAATTAGCAAAAATTTTAATAATCTTTAAGATTAGTCACCAGTGTATTACTTACACTCCATTTGAGAGAGCCGTGGTAACTTAGAGCCAACCGCTCGCTGTAAATTTTTAATAATAATTTTTAATTTATTAAAATTGCTGCTGGCACTAACAAAATTTGTTAATTACGAATTTAAGTGCCGATTTACTATGTGTTTGGCGGTGAAAGAAAACATCGTGAGAAACCTGCATGTCTGAGAAAAAAGAAAAATTGTTTCGAAGACATATGAAGTTCGCCAACACGCATTGGGCCAGCGCGTTGAACATTTGCTTACCCTAAAATCCTCTCAGAAATGAAAAGAAACCTGTGTCCACAACGAGACGTATATAACTTGTAACTACACCGCTACGGCTATCTACCTATCTATCACCAGACAATATATCGTATGCATTTCTTTCTCTCACTGACGTCAAATTACTCAATCATGAATTGGCACTAATCCAGTCTTTCTACTCATCGGTAAGCTTGTGCGGCACCTAACATCAATATGCTTACGAAGGGAAAGTTAGAGTGTTGGTTCGCATTGATGATGATCGAATACCCACTCCTCACTCATTCTCTACATATTTATATCGTCGGTTCTCTCGAATACGTTTTTGACTGCTTCTTCTTTGGTACTTATTAGAAATAGAAATAGAAATAGAAGAAATAGAAACTTTTTTATTCAATGTAGATTATAAAAATACTTATTGAACGTCACTTTTTTAATTTACCACTGGTTCGCAAAAAAAAACCTCTGTCCTGGGAAGAACCAGCAAGAAACCCAGCGGGACTTTTTTTTTTTAATAATAGCTTACAATCATGTTTACAATCAACAACACAAGATAAATTAGAAATAGCTTGGTAGCGATCACCCTTCCCAGGGGTTATTATCATCTATAAATTCCTTATTATTATAATAACCCTTTTTATACAAACTTAGTTTAATAACATTTTTGAACTTTGTGTATGACAAATTTTGTATATTTTCTGGGATTTTGTTGTAAAAGCGTATACATCGCCCCAAGAATGAATTACTGACTCGGTGGAGTCGAGTAACAGGTACTACCAGCTTGTGTCTGTTCCTAGTATTTACAGAATGAATATCACTTATTTTCGCAAAACTACTTTTATTTTTGTGTACGTACATTACATTTTCATAAATGTATTGAGAGGCCAGAGTTAATATATTAATTTCTTTAAATTTTTATTTAATCGTTTTTATTTAATCGTTATCTTGCTTCTGCGGTCGACCGCCGGTCCGCCTTTGCTTATGTTTAAAAATTTCCTGTCCTGTGGAACGTATGGAACACGATGTATGACGTAATGGGACGGTAATCAGACACAACCAAAAAGAGAGCAGGTACAAGATATGGAGCACGAGGGTGAAAAACCGCCATTTTCGACTCCGGGTTGTTACCGAAAATTTTTGATAGAAATGACAATAGAAATACCATTGACTTATTTTGGCCCAACCCGTATTAGAGTCCGGGACCTAATGATATGAATATGTAACTTGACACTGTCATACCAATATGTTGTGTATTTCTTTTGTGTCTTAGCGTAAATAAAATATTCTTATTCTTTTCAAAATTGCTCCGAGCGTACATAATACATATTATTATGTATTTGTTCAGTACTTAACTTAAGCATTGGGGTCAGGAAGAAAGTTTCATTTATAAATCTGAATAATATTATATATACGTATGTGATTTTACAAATTCAAATTTAAATTTATTCATTGCCGGAATGTAGTATATAATATTATAATTGTGTTATTTATTAATGAGACCTTACATTCTACCATTTTATTGGCGTGCAATATCTTTACAATATACAAAAAATATTATTGAAATTTAATGATGTTAAATTATTGAAGAAAATCAATTATGTAATCGTTTAAAAATATTTCAGCACCAATTTTTGAATTACAATAAATACATGTCAAAATTTAATTAATTATGTAAATGTTTATATATAAAGGTCGAATATCTAAAAAAATAAATAAAAAATAAAATAAATATTAAATGACAAAAAATAAATCAGTTTTTCCATTATTATCATTATTGTAGATTTCTTTATGAGTCATACATATATTCGTCTTTGCCAGCCATTCTGTGAGTTTCCTTTTAAAAACCAAATACAAACGTAATTTCAAAATTTCCTAATAATCTCATCTAAACCTGCATTGTTCTCGTTGAAACTTTTCTTTGACATTAGGTATGCTTCTTTGAAGTACTAATCAATACCATAATCGCTGAATGCATAACACAAGCGATACAAAAATAAGTTTTCCGAACCAGCCACCGAACAATGCATGGGCTAACCCATTAATATTACGGTGTATTGTGTTTTGGTTGCCGCCGGCCACCATCAATAGCGACGGAACGTCGCACCATAAAGATGTCTCTGGTATCTAATTGGTGCTGTGACTTCGTTTCCATGTATCTTATTTACGTTGGTATTTGATTAATGTCACTATTCAGCTTCGGTCAAGCCGCTGAGTTTCGAAAGCATACATTTTAAAGTTTGTAAGATGTCATAACGATATGTTTTGACTGTTGAAGTTTTGATGATTTCTTGTTCTCCTTCAATAACCAAATTAACAAAATGATAAATTGGTGCGTTTATGAGGCGTTAATTTTTAAATGAATAACGCATTTTTATGTGGGTACCCTGCATCTACACTGATAGTATTATCTAACCGTCTGACAAAATAGACGCTTAATATTATAAGGGCATTATACGTGAGAAAAGTGTGTTCTAACTTAATTCTTATATTATGAGATCAGATCTTTCCTTCATAAAATGCCGTTTATAAAGGACGACATTACTCCCTAACTTGCCGATGTTTAATTATTTGGACTAATAGCAAAAGCTGCAAATAAACTGCACAGCATTTTTTACAGATAAGTATTTCATTTGCGAAATATTATGATGAAAATGTTAATATAATCAAATATTTATTCACTTATGGATTGTTACGATCTCCAGGCAAAAAAAAAAACGTAAAAGTAACCACTATAAAAAGATTTCATAAATAAAATCTACATTATTTGTGGTTGACGTTATTATCATACTAGACTGGATGGTATTCTGCCTGTGCTTACATCTAGGTAGTGGCACAGTAAGTATAGAAAGTCAGTATTAGACTATAATGCCATCAGACTACAGCGCACCTGTGACCTTCCTTATTTAAAATTGGTTCAACGATTACAGTAAATCAGTAGTATCAGGTGGATTTTTTTCTCGTTTTCATTTCATTGTGATTACAAAGCAATGCAGCAGGAGAACTGTTCTTTGAGGCTCTAATAGGCATCTATGGGGTGGGTCTATGATATCGTAATAGGTTGTTATTTTGATAATGACGATGATTATTATTCCAAAGTACTACCTTTATAAGATCTATTTAAGTAACGCAAACTATACTCTACTTCTTCATCATCATTACAGCCTATCAAAAATCCTCTGCTATACATAGGTCTCCCCCATAGATTGACCTTATATGACTTTTTTGCATAAAGTGTCATAGTGGGCAGTTGCGATTGTTGTTTTTTTTTCATTTAGTTAATAAGATGATGAAAACTTTTAAAATTTCGTGTGAATATACTTTTTATGTATAATGACAGGTGGTGGGACGCGAGTCGGTGCTCGCGTTGGCAGACAGCCGTGAAATGCACTGTGGACGGCGCCTCGTATCCGGGCTGTTCTCTAGACCGCGGCTGCCCCTCGGGTACTCGTATGTAACAACAGTACCCCGTGGCGCCTGCAGGCTCAACGTGTCTGAGATTATGCCCAGCGATAATTATATTGGTTTGTTCATATCCTTATAACACTTTTCATATGTGTAATAATTTTACATGAGTATAAATTTGCTACAAGGTATTGACTTGGTGTAAAAGTTCATGTTCGAGTAATAACTAAAAATTTTTTTCTCTAAATTATTCTTTATAGCCCTTTGTGAAAACCAAAACCAAACACGTATTTTAGGGTTCCCTTTCCGAAGGGTAAAACGTAGCGCTATTAATGTCACTCTTCTGTCTGTCTGTGTGTTTCCCTCCGTCCTTCTGTCCATGCGTATGTCAATTCCTAATTCGTGGACGGAATGAGTTACGTCTTCAAATTTGCATATTTAATGTAGGATGTTAATCCAAAACCGAATATTGATTTGCCTTTGCATAAATTCAAAGCGCAAGCAAAAAAAAAATATATTAAATTACTATATAAAAGATAAGAATCAGTAAACATGGTGAGCTTACTTAATTTTTTTTTACTTATGTACATTATAGATGTATTGTTAAGTTACATTGTAACTGTTGAGAGGAAAGTACATAGTCTAATACATAAACTACTGTGAATCGAATAATCATTTTATTTTATTTCATAGAGAAAGATTAAAATTTTATAGAGCTCGTTCATTAGACAACAAATATCTCTTTTTTCCTTAAAAATAAAATAATGGTCCCCAAAATTTGTCAATTTTAGAACGTATATATATATATATTTATATATATAAACAATATAAGACACCTTTAAAATCCGTCAAGCCGTCGAGGCTATATGAGATCACAAAACGATATGTTCGTTGGTTTACCCATGATAGCAGAAATAATATATATATATATATATATTGTACTACAATAAAATATTGTAAACACCGATTAATTATGTAGTTTTTAAGATGTGACTAAAACAAACAAACATTTGCCATCAATATGAAGAGTGAACTGCGTAAAACGGTAATAAATCACGGGTGTATACAATTTACTCACACAGACAATATATTTTCAAATATTTAGCTTGCACCATGAGTATATAAAATATTTTTATTTACCGACCATTACCTCAAATAATTTCATAAAAAAATTATGTGTACAGAACTCAAATACAGCGCGATCTGACTTGCACTAGGCCGGCCTTTGAGTATTAATACTCAAAGAGGCCGGCTTTGGTATTCACGGTATGGTACCCAAAACGCTAGCTGCGTTTTGTTTACTGTTCTTTTGCCGGTGGCGAATCTAGCGGCGTAAATAAGTTGTGGATACAGTTCCTGTTTTAAAATTAAACTCTTCTTCATTTAATATTAAAGGTATTTTGTTTAACTCATATAAAACATTTTTAACAGTATCATTAACGTGCTTACTGATACTTATGTTATATGAATGCAATGGCGATACAGTCTAGAATATGGTTTGTATTCATAAAATTGTAAAGTGGTTTCTACAACTGGTTAGATAAATCCTTGCTGACATAAACCCGCATTTTACCAGACTTTCATTCATTACTTTACGGTACTGAATGATCGTTCGATGAAGGCAAATGATCCACAAACATGAGGCTAGTCGTAGTTACGAGTATCTATCAGTTTTAGATAGAATAGGCTCGTAAATCATTTACAATTTTCTACAATAGCAGCGCTAACGTTGTTCTCTGTTGAATGAATTGTACGTTCCATTTAAATTTCCTTTCAAATGCGAAATCTAATGGTGAATAAGTTTAGTGCACTAAAGCGAGTAAGATAAATTAATGATTTGGTGACAGCAGTAATTTCGAATACCTAGGCTGGCTGCAAAGTTGTGACGGCTGTGTTACCGTGGCGTTGCGGGGTTAAAGAATTTATCATCCCATTTTTTAGAGATGAGTGACAAGCGATGTTGCCAATCAGTCTGCCAAGTATGCTGGCAAGGCAAATTGCCAATCAGTCTGCCATATATGGCGGCAAGGCAAATTGCCAATCAGTCTGCCAAGTATGGCGGTAAGGCAAATTGCTAATCAGTCTGCCAAGTATGCTGGCAAGGCAAATTGCCAATCAGTCTGCCAAGTGTGGCGGCAAGGCAAATTGCCAATAGTCTGCCAAGTATGGCCGCAAGGCAAATTCTTCCTTCAATAGGAAAGGACCTTGTCCAAGAGTGGACTGTAACGGTCATATTATAAGAAAATGAAACTTGAACAGATTGTTATTATTTACTCTAGAGACTTAAGATATAGGTACACAATTACTGGCAGAGAAACTGTTTATAATACAAACTCTTAGAGAAACCCTTTGTATAACAAAATTTTGTTGCGCCTTCTTGCAGCGCCATCTATTGTTTGAAGGAACTACTAAATTTCTAAAAAATTCCATTTTAGTGTATCTATTTTATTGTTACTTGTTCGGTTACCAAAGATATTTAAGTATTAGTAAAACAAAGGTATAAATAGTAGTAAAATATATTTAAATCACTTTTTTGTTACTAACTACAATTCACTTTAAATTCTGGTTTAAATATAATAAATCCATTTAAATTAATTTAAATTAATTCGCTAAAGAATCTACATTGGCGACCGTAACAATAATAAGCGAAGAAATATAAAGAAAGATTAAGACAAATATTAAGAAAGTTTATTCGTTTGCAAGATAGCAACCTAAAAAAATAACTGCATTTTTTACTTCTTTAGCCGTATTCGTTTCCTTTATAGCTGCCAATTACAAAGAAAAATTCATGTATATGTTACAGTCATAAATCTTAATCGGTCAAAACTACTATTGACTGTAAAATCAGGCAAAGGTAGTTTTAACTAAGGACGTTGGTTAAAAGTAGTTTTAACCGGTTATGAGTTTCAACTGTGACATATATATATATAGAGGTAAGCGGAAAAATCAAATTTAGTTAAGGAATCTAATCAGACCATAGATACTAAAATACTGAAAACGTAAAGAAATACTAGTGAAAAATATACGACAATAGCAATCTTTCATTAAATTGTGTAAAAGGGCGAAAAACGAGCACACAGTTCCACCTGCAGGTAAGTGGATGCTGTGGCTTATGGACATCTACATTTTTAACCTCAATTAATAATAAAAATGTTGTCACCACTGAGGACTAAGATGGAATGTCAAAAGTAAAAAGAGTTTCCGGTTCTCTACACTCTTCATAGGAAACACACTAGCACTAAGTTGTTATTTTACGTTGGTATTAAGTGAGAGCGTATTCTATCCCGGTCGAGCCGAGTCAGTCGTGCTACAACCATGATATAGCTGTAACGTGGCTCCACCAGTCCACCACGTATGTTTTCTTCTACACGTATGAGAATGCGAAGTATTGAAATATTTACGTAAAGAATTTTACTTGTACGTAAAGTTTTTTATTTGGTCTGTTTCAGCGTTGAAAGTAGCTAATGGAACCTATATAATAAATGGAGAGTTTGCTGTAAGTGCACCGGGTACATATGATGCCGTTGGAGCCCGATTTATATACTCACGAGTACTTGGACTTGACTCTGTTTTTGTACATGGACCCATTCATTATCCTATTGATATAATGGTAGGAAACTTAATCTGTGACAAGATCTTATTCAATGTCCTATCTTTTTTAATTTGCAACGAAAATATTTTTCAGATTCTTTACACTGAACCAAATCCAAACATAAAATATGAATATTTCACGGAATCTCTGCCGGGAGAAACCGAAATAGAATCAACTACTAAATCAAATCACCCTGACATACAACAAACGGCAACTACGAAGCATACGCGGAGACACCACGGTTTCGATGCTTATCCTAGATTCAGTTTGACTCCTAGGCATCCAGATGTGGTTGGCTTATCCAAGGATACTTCTATTTCTGAAAATACCATGGAAGAGAATGTTGTCCGTGCAAGGAGATTTTTATGGAAAATACTTTCTTATACTCAGTGTTCGAGAAGCTGCGGCGGTGGTATGCAGGTATGTTAAACAATTTTAATAGGTAGCAAATTTTGGCAATAATGAACTAGGATCTGTCACTTAAGCGTAGCAAGTGACTTTATTAACCCAAAGTATGGGTGACTTCGATTTGGGATTAAATTTATATTATTTTAGGTAGGAAAATATCGATGTGTAGAAGAAAACCCCGACGGAGTTGATAGGGAAATATCACCGGTACACTGTACAGGATCTCCACCAGCAGGAAGGCGACGAAGATGTGGAAATATTTCATGTCCGCCCAGATGGAGAGCTGCTGCTTGGTCCTCCTGCCCCCAATGTGGACCAGCTATCCGAAATAGAATTGTTGGATGCGTGCAAGATCATTCGAGAGGCATTACAAAGGTAAATATCCTTTTACTGGTAGCGAAGCATTCCATTCAAGTCTTTGGGAGTAATCATCAACATCGACGCTGCTTTTCGTCATGAGGCTGCAAAATATATCTTCTTCTTCATCATCAACCTGTAAGAGTTCTGCTGGACATGGGCCTCGCTGTTGTGGGAAGGAAAATATATATTACCTAATATATTACCCAGAAGAAATACGAGATAGCCATACCGTTATCTATCACAGGCTGCAGTGCCCTACTCATAAGTCATCTCTTAGTTTACGGAATGAAAAAGGGTGATGGTTCTCATTATGCCACTTCTACTAACCACTAGTTAAGGTGGGTTAAAAATGGTTTGTAGATTTCAAATATTTCAATATGACATTATCTCGAACAGCTTACGGGTTGATAGCGATGAGGATATCCTTTATTTGTGTTATACTTTTATATAGAATAAGGGTGACAAACGAGCACACAGTCCACTTGATGGTAAGTGGATGCTGTAGCTAATAGACATCTACCCTCGGTTAAGAATCATAACGCAGATGTCTTGTCACCCCTGAGGACTAAGATAGAATGCCTCGTTTCCAGTAAAAAAGGCCTCCGAATCTATACACTGTGGCTCTACCACGTATACCATTATATATATATATATATATATATATATATATATATATATATATATATATATATATATATATATATATATATATATATATTATATAAAATCTTGTGTCACATTAATAGTACGAAATCGGTTTTTAGGTCAGTGATCAAAAGTGTCCGGCACCAAAACCATCTACGAATGAAAAGTGCAATATACCAGATTGTCCCGAATTCAATTCTGGAGAAGTTAGACAAATAGAAGCGAAACGCGTGATACGACCGAGTGAACACACTGACACATTTAGAGAAGGCCCCGTCTACACAATTACGGTCAATAGTTCTGACATCGACGTTGGACCGGAATACAGTTTTAGCGCAACTGCGGGTTGGATCCACTCCGACTGGTCAGATGTAAGGTCCCTTTTCATCTTTCTTATCTACTGTCTACTAATACTATCTCATCTTTTGGACTGAAGTTTTTTTTCTTTCTGCTCAAGTTTTGTATGATATTTTACCAACCTTATATAGTATATCAGACAATATATCCAAACAATTAAATGTTGTTCTAGTGTGTAGGCTGGTGTGTGGGTGGAGGAGTACAAACTCGTAGTATAAGGTGTGGTGATCCATCCGGCTGCACACCGTTAAAAGTACCTGAGCCATCACGAAATTGTACTCCGAAAATCTCTTGCGAACCTCATGATGGTCAATGGTTTACAGGTATAGGACTTCATTCAATTATAATATTCTCAAAAAATATTTTTTTATATGTTTATAGATTCCTTAAAATATTTTTTTAGGAGAATGGTCCCCTTGCTCATCTGTTTGTGGGGGGAAACAAGTCCGAGGAGTTCTATGTATTGGAGGAAGTGGGAGACATCTTCGAGATTCAGCTTGCAAAGGCCCAAAGCCAGAACACGAACGAGATTGTGGAGGAGAATGTCCACCTGTGTGGTACTACAGCGAATGGAGTCAGGTAAAGAAAGAAATGGTTATATATTAATATTTATAAGGAATACATACTCAAAAACTCGAACATTTATGGGATTAACTCGGTGTCTCTCTGCTTAAGCGTATTTCATATAAATTAATTTATTATAGTTATAAAATACTCAAATAGTAAGCAGTTTACGTGGTTAAACAAGAAGTTTTTATATTATCATCTGAAGTGTTCATTAAAAAGTCTTTGAAACACTATTTTAAAATTACTGATGTTTAATTATTAGAAACCTTGACGATAAATGAAATCCTATAATCTTAAATTAAAATGATTAGTATTTTTTTAGTATATTTTTTATTTAAGAGACTCACAATCCTAGTGAAAAAATTACTGCAGGCTACGGATTACCTCAAACAAGCCTCAAACAAAGAACGCTTCAAATACATTCTCATCTCTCAGAGGACTAAGATAAAAATCTTCACAGCCTGTAATTATTCTGGCTATCTATACCGTTGAGCCCGGTGTCCGGAACACAGCATTACACGCACTGATGCCTGAAGACAGAAGTAATTAAGAGAGTAGTAACTTCTTTTTTAGTCGTGGGGAAATACAATGTAATAGATACCTTCGACTGCGGGGGCAACACAAAGTTTATGCCGGACTCCTACCGGCTAAAACCCCACGGTGGTAACCATCAGCGTATATGATCCCGGTATCTCCGCTCGTAACAATATCTTTTTTCGCTTTGTTTTATTAAAGCACGTCCCGGGGCATTTTTTAACATGAAGAAATGCCTTCGCATAACATCTAGCGGAGGCAAGGACGGGTCATGTCAGACTTGCATCGACTAAAACTCTCTGGTGATCTATCGTCATCGCATATTGGCAAAGCCACGGGAACGCTTTCACTCACATCCGCACATCACATCTTTTCCGTTACTCCTACTCCCTAGGCGTAGTCCCGAAATCATGGAAAACAGCTTTCGTGCATCCGATCCCTAAAAAAGTAACCCATCTGATTCGTCCAACTATAGGCCTATCGCCATCACCTCCTTGTTCTCTGAAACAATGGAGTCCTTTATTAACAGCCAGCTCATGCGGTATCTTGAGGATCACGAGCTGATTAGTGACCGCAATTACGACTATCGCAGTTATCGCATTTACCACGAGAAGTGCTCTGAGTAATTGTTCAGACTAATTAAAGCCACACGATTTCACCACCGCACATCGCGACAGAACTCGTGATACCATCCATACCATCTGGATGTCTGGCGGTCCACCACTGTGCAAATTAAAGGCAGCTCTCTTCCTCGCACAACTTCTTTGTGGAAACGACTACCGCCAGTTTTTTACGGACCGATACGACCTAAGGACCTTGAAGAAAAGAACCTACTCTATGTTCGACAAGGGAGGGTCATTGTGTGATTGTAACTAGGATACATCGTAAGTGCTGCGCTTGGCAGCAATAAAGCCTCCTAGTAGCAGTTTTTTTAAAATTTTTAAGCCGCTGTCCATCCCCGGTACGAGTATTTTAGGTCTGGCCTATATAAAATGTCGCTTGATGATTGAGGAATAGTATCTAAGTATCTATTTGATGATTAAAAAACTTCTAAGAGTACAATCCTGGCTATGTTATCATTTTAAAACTAGCTAAATAAAAGTGAAACAGTAAATAATTAAAACAAAAAGATACGGAAATTTTTTATTTGGTATTTAAACGGCTAAAATTGTAACGTGTTTTAAAGTAAGACTGCGACTTAATTTTTCGAAGAGGATGTGAGAGGTTGTTCCAATATTATTTATACATATTTTATACCAGGTAGAGCCATGCTGCAGCTATATTAATTGTATAGTTGTAGCACGAATGGGTCGGCTTGACCGGGGAAGGACTAGGCTCTCACAGAATACCAGCGTAAAATAGCAGCGTATTTCGTATGGTGAGTGTAGAGAACCGGAGACCCTTTTAACTGGAAAAGAGGCATTCCATCTTAGTCCTCACGGCTAACAACGCATCTGCATTTTAAACCGCAAAAGGAATTAAACGTCTTTGGGGCACAGCAACCACTTACCATCAGGTGGACTGTGGGCTCGATTGTCAACCATATCCTACAAAAAACATTAAGTTACCAATTATGCCATGAACGTAATGAGATAGTGACAAGTATATTCATTTGTGTAGTTATCGCGCTTCATGAATAATTATTTTATCTTATTACAATCTAGTTTTGAATGAAATTCGAACGTTTAGTATATTTTATCGGATAATAAAACCTTGTATGAGACAATGAACTCCCCGGAGCCAGTAACAAGTTTGTATCTACTTAGTAATAGATACATTATGCAGACTCCATTAGTAGATAAGGTAACGGGAGGTGCAAGATCTCTGAACTGGTCAGTAGTAAGCACGTTTAAGTTAAACACTATTACTAAGTATTGTTATAAAATTTACGAGTAATTCTTAAGCCAGGAGAAATGTTCTGTTCGTAGAAAAATATGTATTTAGATACAAAAATAAATTCTAGCTCGATTTTATAATATATAATTGAATAAATAAAATGATTCAATACATGAGCATGGTAATAATTGCATTGAAATTGTAAATCTGAGACAATACGGAAATGAAGATAATATAATATAAACAATATAAGACACCTTTAAAATCCGTCAAGCCGTCGAGGCTATATGAGATCACAAAACGATATGTTCGTTGGTTTACCCATGATAGCAGAAATAATATATATATATATATATATATATATATATATATATATATATATATATATATATATATATATATATATATATATATATATATATATATATATATATATATATATATATATATATATATATATATATATATATATATATATACATATATACATTATTCCGTATTGATAAATACATAATGCTTTTTGATTATTTTTTATTAATCACTAAAGGGCAAAAATTCTGATAACTTTTCCTTTATTCAAATACGGCATACATAATATTTGTTTTGAATAAAAAGTAAAAAAAAGTACTTTGTTTTTTTGACTCATAAATAAATGATAATAATAATAATACCTTCCCTTCCTCACTCAGAGTTGCTACTGAGAATTTCTTACAGAAATACCCTACAGCTGATTGTGGCCTGACGCGTTGATTCGTACCCGGGACTATATGTTCGCAGGCGTGCTTACTAACTATTTTCTTACAAGTCTTCATTAACAGCTTTCAGTCAGTGATATCATTATTTCCCTAAAGACTAAAATAGAACGCCTTATACAATAAGTACCAGCAAAAAGGATATCCGCTTCTCGTAGTTCACCATACGAAAAACAGCAGCATTTTGCTGCTACTTACGCCAGATTTTTGTGCGAGCGTGCTCCTTTCCTGGTCAATCCGCCCAACGTGGTTCTATAATATATTTTTAACTTATGTTTAATTTAACAGTGTGTAGGCAATTGCACATTACGAACGGGCGTGCAGCGTCGGACAGTTGTGTGTGGACAGGGAAACGGCGGTGCGAGCGATGGCGCATGCTCAGCGCCGCGCCCACCTGCGCACCGTGCCTGCAACCCGCACTGCACCGATGCAGCATTACCGCCCGAACTTATCATTGGTATGTCTTATTCTTGTCTCATTTTTAACAGCCCTTTTAATCTTCTGCTTCAATATAGTTGAATTATTTTCCGTGAGTGGACTGTCAATTGATCAACTCGACTAATAATCCTGGAAACTGAAATCTGCTGTACATTTAATTTTTTATATGAAATCCTAGCATCATTTACTGAATAATAATATACCTGAGCATGCTTTAATACAGAATGATAAGCAAGCATGCTCAGCTTAACCCTTCAATCCCCATAAAATCCCATGCAGTTGCATGCGTCCGGCATATCCCTAGCGGTCGCATGCGACCGCACCTACCCACAGCACTACGAAACCGTCAAAACTTATATTTAGAGACTAATTTTCTAAAAATAACTTTTAACGAAATATCGAAGCGTCAAATTTGGACGCTTGTCGTTTGAGAGGTTAACATTGTCAAAAAATAAAAACTTCAATAAAATAAAAGTTGAATTAAAAAGTTATAAATTACAACTTATAAATTACAAATTATACATTTTAACATCGTTTTACGTAATGATTTAATTACTTATTAATGTAACTAGCTGATATAATCTAAGTAAGCAGTAAGTATTTGTTACAGAATCACAGAAAACAGAAAATTACACCACAAGTACGCAAATGACTATTACTAAGGAAAAGGTGGCGAGAGGTATGAAAATTTTTTATTCCAAAACGCATATTTTGAATGTTATGTTTGTATGTAGTATAGTATGTTATAGTTATATGTAAACTGTGTCCTTCGGTGCAATAAGAGAATTCATTATCACATTTCTTGTCATATTAAAACTATGTTCGTGTTATGACTTACTTAAGAAATTTTAAAGAGACCTATTTTTAAGCTTAAGGTAACAAATGAGCACAAAGTTTACCTGATGCTAGGTAAATGCTACTTTCAAGAGATTAAATATCAAAATACAAATGTGTTTTCCGACGAAGATATAATGCCTTAATACCAGTTTAAGGAATCTCTGGTTCAGAATTCGATCCAGTTGTGCTGCAGCCGTACATAATACAGCCATGGCGTTGCCTTATTGTTAATGAGGCAGAGGCAGTTGCCAACCCGCTTGCCAAGCGGGTAACTATGGCAAACATCCCCCCCCCCCCCTTTGACACAATCTAGGGGAAAACTTTGTTCAGTGGACTTTAATGAGTTGTAACGGTAACGGCAATAATACATCTGCATTTTTATATTTATTCTAAACCAGATGTAGCCGTCTATGAATGACACGGCAAGTAGCCATAAGGTGGACTGTGTTCTCGCTTATCCAGCATCCATCATACTCATCCTTTGATAAATTGCTTTTGCTTTCGAATAATATTGGGTTTTATGAAATAATCAAGATTATAAACAAAATTTTAACGTATAATTTTTTTACAGACTGCGAAGATAAGTTAACCAACTGTGCCTTGGCCGTACAAGCCAGGCTTTGCCATTACAACTACTACGTACAGAATTGTTGCTATTCCTGCACATCTTAATTTAAATAAACACAAATAATTTTAATTTTTACTGAAACTATTCTAAACGGTAATATTATTTATTATTAAGTAATTTGTCGTGTGATATTTAATTAATTCTAAGCATTTAACAATAAACGTAAGAATGTAATTTTTGTGTAAGCTTTATAATATTTAAAATACTTATAGTATATAGTGATAAGGATTTTGTGGATGAATGTATTATTCTGATGAAGTTATGTATAAAGACAGCAATAAAGGAAAAAATGTATGAAATCACAACAGCATTTTATTTAATTCACAAACACCTCCACTTAACTACGCTTAAATAATTAAGCAGAAATTAAGCTTATTCAAAAAAGGAATTGCAAAACATTTGGTACAACATCGAGTACAAATAATTGCAAAAAAAATTTTATGTTAAGTAGTCTTATAACATAAATAATAAATAAATAAATTTATTCACAAGAAATATGGTACAAGGATGTTCTTATAAAATAATAATGTATCACATATTTCACCAATTTTGGTATATGAAAACTTATTTACTAATTAACTTATTGTTAGAATATACAAAATTTACACGTATCTCACTTTACATTATTTAATATTAATCCTTTAAAACACAATCAAAAAAGAAACAGCGTTTAACAGTCAATAGAAACGTTCTTTTATTTTTAGCAGTTCATTTACCGAATAAAATTGTTTTTCTAGAAGCCACTTTAATAAATTACGTCTAAATCGATTATAATCTAGTTGCCTTATTTCATTTGGAATTTTATTAAATACTTGAATAGCCATCACATAGCAATTTTTTGAGTACAGGCTTGTTTTTAATGAAGGTAAAATAATTTTATCTGGGTATCTGGTACTATATGTTACTGTATCTTTTAACCTAGTAAAAAAAAGAGGATACTTTTTTACGAAAAGTGAAAGTTCAAAAATGTACATGGATGGTAGCGTAAGAACACCCAATTCTTTAAATAGTGGTTTGCAAGAAACTAGTGGCCCGACACCACAAATTCGAGCAATTTGTATATACAGCGTTTTTGTGATATAAAGGCACGATTTACATCAGTCGAGTTTCCCCATAATATGAGACCATATCTTAATACAGCAGCGACAAATGCATGATATGCTATAAGGGAAGTGTTTCTTGACGAGATTGAAGTTAGCCTTCGCAAAGCAAAATTAAATTTAAATATTTTTGAACAAACTTTATCTATGTGATTTTTCCAATTACAATGTTTGTCTAAATTAATACCTAAAAATGTGGTACATTCAGTAGCAGTAATTTTTTCACCATTATACTTAATATCAAGTAATTGCGGTTTACTTTTAACATTGTAGAATTGCATAAATTTAGTTTTAGATAGATTTATACTTAGATTATTGTAATTTATCCATTTGACAACATTTATTATAGTATTATTTATTTCATTTTCATATTCTTTATTACTAGAACGAAAATTTATTTTCGGTATTAAAATAGAAATGTCGTCAGCGAATAATATTGTATTATGTTTGATGTAATTTGGTAGGTCATTTATGTAAATTAAAAACAGTAAAGGACCTAAAACACTCCCTTGTGTAACTTAAGCTTTGATCCACAGAAAAGTTTACACAAATTAATTAATATATTTTACAAATTAATTATAAAAAGTTAAGCACAGAAAAAATATTTTTTTAAACTATTTTATAAAAACATAAGATTACATTTTAATTCAACTAAATCTTCTAAAGATATTTGTACAAGCTGATGTCAAAGTACCTATTAACGCAAATGCAGCTAGAACAATTGATATATTGGCATTTTTGTCTCCAAATATATTTCGGTACAAATCGTGAAAACCTAAGCAAAGGCATATGTAAGCAGTACTGATAGCCAGAGAACCCAAAACAGAATGCACTATTTTGGTCGAATTTATGTGATTTCTGAACTGCATGTAGATTAAGTTGACCAATCCGCTAACGAGACTAAAAAAGGTGAAGATCATGGCAACAAGACCTGAAAATTATGAAAAATAACTCATCATTGTTATATAAAAATAGTTAATTAATTAATTTGCCTATTGATTAATTAAGCTTAGTCGATGCTAAATTACGTGATTTGTCAATAAAATGTAATAATGTTCTTCAGATCGGTACTGTTTGTCTTGCTGTCTCAAATAATTTCGAAAGCTATCAAATTCGCAGAAGAATATGTAATTATGCCATAAATTGTAAGTGAGAGTTTCAAGCGTTAACAAAAATACTCACGAGTCCTTCCTAATTTACCTCTGACGTGTGTGAGCGATGCCTATGTGTTTCTTATTGACCGACATTCTCGAGGCTAGCCGTTAGGGACGGTGCGGCGGTGGTTAGATAGCACGTGTCTGCATTGAGTAAAACTCCACACCGTAGCTCTTACAATTAAACTTATGTTGCTAATCGTCATCAACATCATCAATATCATCACCATCACCACCGCCTTTATCATCGGTTTCAGTTTTTATATAAGAGAATACAATGAAGCTGTAAAAGTCTCCTCGCTAAGAGCATAGATATTAAGGACAGTTCACCTGATGGTAGCGCCTAACACAGTACAATTGCAAATACTTAATTTTATCCAGAGAAAGCCCTTGATGCATTGTCACCCATAAAAGCTAAAAGAATTGTATCACAGATTATAATTATACTGTTTTTTTTAACTCTTCAAAACAGAACGCAGCAGTCAGTACCCTTCTGTTTGTCGCCAACAATCATGTTAAAATTGGAGATGGAGGCTGATACTATGTTGACTGTAATTAAAGACGTTTTCGTATACACCTGCCCCTTGGTTATTTGTTGTCTTACTGTATTCCGTAGCACAAGGCCCAAAGTTAGACTATAAAACATTTCGTTTTTAACGTGTACCGAACGCATCTACGGTCATATTTCTTTATTTTACTCAAAGTAGGGAACATACACACACGTGGAACTTTTATTTAATTTATGAAAAAAATCTCTAATTAGAGGTTCAATTTTGAATTTATAGCTATGAGTCTGGTTGCTTTTGTCTTTACAGTGTGATAAAAAATGAAGGAGAGCATGATTATTCGTAGATCATTCAGTTTACTTACCAACAATTCCGTGTGCTGTCGTAAAGTTAGTTTGAACATCTATTATTCTGATAATGCTGCCAGCTATTGCTAGAACAGATCCAGTGATTTGCATTACCCAGTGGATTATCTTTTTATCACCATGTTTCAAAGTTTTAGTCCAACTTGTATAAGGATTTAGGGAAAGGATAGCTTGACTCATGAGAATAATATACTGAAAGAGAAATTAAATTTTGAAACAACTCTAAATAGCTATATCAAACTTATTTTTGTATGTTTTAAACACGTCAACTTCTTGATATGTGATACTGGGTTTAGTTTTTAAAGCTAAAATCATAACAACACGGGCCACCTTGCGGATCGGAGGGTAGTAGATATACGCAGGCGTTACCCTCTGACAAAGTATAAGTCCACGTAGTCCTACGCGTACCTACCATAAAACTACTTGCAGCGGCTGCTTATTACGAAATTGCCGAATCGTTCAGTTTTTTGCTGCAAAAAAAGATCTTCCACGTCAAATTTACAAAAGATGGCGTTGTCTTTAATATATAAGTAATTTTTAATTACATTATTGCTACTTACTTCTTTAAGAGCCGTGGTAGCTCAGATGGTTAGCGCTCGCTGTAAATTTCACAGTACGCGAGCAAACCGGGTTCGATCCCCGCCGGCACCAATGAAATTGTTAATTGCAATTTTAAGTGCTGATTTACCACGTGCGCGGCGGTGAAGGAAAACATCGTGAGGAAACCTGCATGTCAGAGAAATAAATAAAAAAATATATTTCGAAGACATGTGAAGTTCGCTAACACGCATTGGGGCAGCGCGGCGGACAATTACTTGCCCTAAAACCCTCTCAGAAATGAGCGGAAGCCTGTGCCCAGCAGTGGGACGTATATAGGCTGTAACTTTTTAACTTTACTTACTTCTTTTAAACAATTTAAAATAAAACAATAACTGTCGTGTTACTAATTTTTTACTAAGGTTTACACAGGTCGGTCGTCCTCATACAATATGCTGATTGATTGAGTAATTGATCGAAGGCTGTATCCAAGTTGTCGCTGTTACCGAGCTATACTGTTATAAGGTATCGATGTGTGTGTTTGAAATGTTGTTAAGGTACGGACAGGCGTGCTCATTACTAGCACGAAAGCATGATTTTATTGAGCAAGTGATCATTAGTAGCACGTGTCGCAACATTGCTAGTAATGAGCATGCTTATTTTGAGCATGCTCAAAAATCGTTTTATTTTCGAGCATGCTACCTGAGGCGCGGGTAGGAGGAGGCATTCTCCGAGCAGCGCGTGTGAACAGGTTTGCTTATGATTATTTTCAATATGACTATTTTATCGAGTTCTGTAGGGTCACTATATCTTTTTACATCTGTTTTGGTCGAGAGCCTGGTGCTAAATAGCACGTCTGTCTATAGTTTGCTTTGAGCATACTTATATATGAGTACGCTTTAAGCGTACTTATTGTTGGCAAATGTAAACAGTTGCAGAGCATGCTAATATTAAGGAAGCGTATGAGCATGCTTTTTTTGATCACGTCTGTCAGTACCATTAGTTTATAATGTTAATTGTTGTGTGTGAGTTTCGTAGAGAGAGACGATTGCATTTGTGTGCACAGTGTGTGAATGTCACAGGAAATGAAAGACAATTCTGTATCGCGGAATAACGCTGTGGCTACTCACCTCCAGTCGGTGGTCCGCTTTGCTCTACGGCTAAATAACGCTTCACTTCTTACTATGACTATATATCCTCGATTACGAATCATAATGTAGGTGCATTGTCACCCATGAGGACTAACATGGAATGCCTCGTTTCCAGTAAAACGTTTCTCCAGTTCTCTACACTCGCCATATGAAATACAGCAGCTAATTAAATAAAAAGTAAGCTGCTATTTTACGCTGGTATTCTGTGAGAGCGTGGTCCTTCCCTGGTCGAGCTGTCCCATACGTGCAACAACTATACCACTAATATAGCTGCATCATGGCTCTACGAAGTAAAAACCTACGAGACATTTACATAAACTTCTATGACTATTACCGATTAAAAATCAATATACAGTTCAGGGGTATTGTCACCCCCGATAACTTATGTGATGTCTCATTACCAGTTAAGAGGACGTCAGGTTCGTATCATTTATGGTGTTATTAATTTAAAAAGTGTAACTGACATATCACTATTAAAAAAAACTCTACAACACCTTTTTCATAAATATTTACTAGATGTTTGGCGAATTTTCAAACTACGTGACAACGGCTAACATATTTTAGAATTACATATATAAATAAATTATACATTTTAGGAGCTCTATGTTTGTCACCTTTTGATTGGTACTACAATATCAACAACATACAAATAAGTTTTAAGAAAAGAAAACATAAGACACCTTTTTTCTACTTTCACTGTCGGATAAAAATGTAGCCTATTATGTAGCCTATTTCTAAAAAATAATTAATTCGGCTTTTTAAAACCCTTTTTAAAGTTCTCTTGGTCATGTTTTTTTCTTCAGGATATATTAAAATTACAGATAATTCTTGGAAAGATTTATTACATGAAATCTTGTAAATCATATCTGTAGCGGCTTGGGAATTAAGTTTAGGTTATGTAGTGGACTGTATTGATTCAATATCCCCTGAAACGTTCAATTACCGCAATCACAAAATTACACCAAGAAAACAATAAAAACTACTCACGGTCTTACTAGCCAGCTTCCCGAGATCGGCAAACGTTGACAGCTCCTGGTGGTTTCTTCTACACGGTAGAATACACTAGTAATCAGATTGTACACGGTACACTCTAGAGTAGTCCTTATTTGAGAGTTTTTGAAGAGATATGTTCACTCCACGTTAACACAAAGAGATATAGGTTAATAGTGATCTTCTTACGCGTCGTACCCTCCTTTTTATTCCTTTCTTGTCCGCACAGATTATAACAGCGCGTTATGCGTCACAACGTTGCTACAGGTTATCACCGGCCCTCAGATCGTTGTAGATCATTGTGCCTTGGTATAAAATCTGCGAGTTGCGGTTTATTACTGAACACACCCCCCACCGAAACCATCTTGATGGTTTCTCCAAAAAATAAGATAAAATTATAACTTAATCTAACTTAATCTCTATCAAGATAACGCTGAGACACAGAATGGTCTCAACGAGAAGGTTATACGAAGGTTATACGTGTATTACGTAAGCTAATTTGCGTAAGGAAGAGGACTCAGTTTATTAACTGGTCTCTGTAAAGTACTCTTTTGGGTACGAAGCGTTACACAACGAACAATCCCATCTGGGCCGGGGTGAAGAGCCTCTATTCTACCCAAAGGCCAATTGCACGGCGGTATGTTATCAGTTTTTATAATTACAAGATCACCTATTTTAATGTTAGATCTATCCGAATACCACTTTGCTTTCTGTTGTAGCGTATTTAAATATTCACGACTCCATCTACGCCAAAACATTTGTGAACATTTTTGAATATATTGCCAACGTGACAATCGATTCATCGTTATGTCTTCTACATTATACTCAGGTACCGCCGTTAACGCTTTTCCTATTAGAAAGTGTCCCGCTGTCAGTACATTAAATTCATCCGGGTTATCACTAGCTGGTAACGGGCAGAGCGGCCGCGAGTTGAGAATTGCTTCTACTTTACAAAACACTGTGGTGAGTTCCTCGAACGTCAAACCTTTTTCTCCGACGGCTCGCGCTAAGAGGTACTTGGCGGATTTAATTCCGGCTTCCCAGAGCCCACCCATATGTGGTGCGCTGGGGGGATTAAATTTCCATATAATTTGTCGCTTTGAGCAACCCTCTAATATATTACCTTTTTGCTCGAACATAAACCTTTGTATTTCGGTTAAATGCTTACTAGCCGCGATAAAATTAGTACCGCAATCCGAGTAAAGAAAAGAGCACACACCTCGTCGCGCTACAAATCTATCTAAACACGCGAGGAAACACTCCGATGACAACGACGATAAGACCTCGAGGTGTACAGCTTTTGTCGAGTAACAAATAAATAATGCTAAATATGACCGTTTAATCCCAGCGTTTCGTCGTAAACTTTCTTTTGTAAAGAACGGACCACCGAGGTCTACCCCTACATGCTCAAAAACTTTATTAGGAATCAATCGAGCTGCTGGCAAAGGTGCCATCTCAGGCTGCAAGAGCACGGGATTGTGTTTAAAACAAGTTTTGCATTTGGACAAAACTGACCGAATAATGCGACGGGATGCTAAGATCCAAAAGTTTTGATTAATAATGTTTTGTAAGGTGCGTGGGCCTACGTGTAAATATTTTTTATGTAAATATTCAATAAGTAGTTGTGTAAATCTACTATTTTTAGGTAATAAACGGGGATGTTTCGCGTTATAAGGTAAAACTGAATAATTTATTCGACCCCCCACCCTGAGGTATCCGCGATCGTCAATAAACGGAGATAATTTTCTCAACGACGGAATGTACTTTGTGCCCTTTGACAAATTATTTATTTCATTTGCAAAGTATGAACGCTGTACTAGTTTAATTAAGACGTCTTGAGCGGTATTCAATTCGTCAGTCGTCAGTATGGATTGCTTAGAGTGATCGGATTTAAATCGGAACCATCTCAATATTCGAGCAAACGTACGTTGCAGTTTATAATAAGAAGAGAAATGGGAAAAAATTCGGTCACAGAACTCTAACTTAGATTCCTCTATTAAATTATTTTCATTAGTGATTAAATTGACAGAACCTAATGAATAATTTGATTTTATTTCAGGTGTATTACTTTCATCTTGGTTGATAAATGTTCTAATTGGCCACTGCGAGTAGTCATCATACAACCAAGATGGGCCATTTAGCCACTGCTCTTTGCATTCCAAGAGCTGTGACGGAGACGCTCGGCGCGAGCAGATGTCTGCCATATTGCACTCACTACTAACGTGACGCCAAAAGTGCGGAGGTAACACTTCACATACCTGAGTAACACGGTTACTAACAAACGGCTTTAATTTGTAAGCTTCTGTTTGAAGCCACGCCAATACGATAGTCGAATCGGTTAACGCAGTGATACGATTAATTTTTACACGAGTTAAAATGTCACGGACATATTTAATTAATCTGCTTAACAAAACTGACGCCATCAATTCCAACCTCGGGATAGTTAAGGGTTTGACGGGGGCTACTTTAGATTTTGCTATCACCAAGCGTACTTTAGTCTGACCTCTGTCATTACGACTGATCACATATACACAACTAGCGTAACCGCGAGAACTTGCATCGCAAAAGGCGACTAGTTCACATTCAGACTGTTCTGGTAACAGCATGTGTCTATCTATCTTAATTTCCGTCAGTCGCGGGAGATCATCAACGTAATTAAGCCAGCGCTTAGTTACGTCAGTTGGCAGTTGCTCATCCCATCCTATGCCCAGCTTCCATAAATCTTGCATTATTTCTTTCGCGATGAAAATGCACGGCGAAATAAAACCTACGGGGTCATAAATAGAAGCTAATAATTTCAAAACAGAACGTTTAGTTGTTACTTTGTCAGTCTTATCTACTGCGAAATAAAAACAGTCAGTCAAAGGGAACCACTTCAGACCTAGCACCTTGACTGAATATTCGTTACCATCTTTCAGGAATGTTACAGGACACTCTCGGTTTTCTAACGGAACGCGTTCTAAGACCTTTCCGCCATTACTCGCCCATCTCTTAAGTATAAAGCCGCCGGAATTAAACATCGCTATAAGTTCATCTTGTAACTGAGATATCTGTGACAAGGAACTACAAGAATATAGAATATCATCCATGTACACGCCCTCGCGCACAACCGTTGCAGCGAGCGGATAGTGTTCTCCCTCATCATGGGCTAATTGCAAAAGTGTGCGTATAGCTAAAAACGGCGAGCAACTTAAGCCGTAAGTTACTGTCTTTAATTCATATACGTTGATGGTATCATTAGGCGAATGACGATATAAAATATGTTGATAACATCTATCCGACGGATTCAGTTTGATTGCACGATACGAAACAAAACAACAAGGTGAATTTAGATACTTTATAAACGTACCGCAAGCAATGAAAATTTAGGTAGAAAAAGGCGAATTAAATAAGTGTTAAACAATAAAATAAAATAAAAAACGCTTAATTCAAGTATATGACACGTCCACGGGACGCTAATTAAGGGTAGAAATCTTATATATGAAAATCACTAATTTAAATAAATGCGGCTCGAAGGCCAGAAATGTAGCGGCTTGGGAATTAAGTTTAGGTTATGTAGTGGACTGTATTGATTCAATATCCCCTGAAACGTTCAGTTACCGCAATCACAAAATTACACCAAGAAAACAATAAAAACTACTCACGGTCTTACTAGCCAGCTTCCCAAGATCGGCAAACGTTGACAGCTCCTGGTGGCTTCTTCTACACGGTAGAATACACTAGTAATCAGATTGTACACGGTACACTCTAGAGTAGTCCTTATTTGAGAGTTTTTGAAGAGATATGTTCACTCCACGTTAACACAAAGAGATATAGGTTAATAGTGATCTTCTTACGCGTCGTACCCTCCTTTTTATTCCTTTCTTGTCCGCACAGATTATAACAGCGCGTTATGCGTCACAACGTTGCTACAGGTTATCACCGGCCCTCAGATCGTTGTAGATCATTGTGCCTTGGTATAAAATCTGCGAGTTGCGGTTTATTACTGAACAATATCATTATCATCATCATCATTACAGTCCCCTTCACAAGTCCACTGCTGAACATAGGAATGCCACAAAGCATGGTCCTAAACCACCTGCATCCATCGACTTCCTGCATGTTTTACCAGGTCGTCAGTCCATCTAGTGTGGGGACGCCCTGCACTTCGCCTGCTGTTACGAGGCTGCCACTCGAGAAACTTTTTTCCCCATCGGTTATCGCTTCTTCGAGCTATATGGCCAATGCCACTTCAGTTTACTAATCTGTTGGGCTATGTCGGTTACTCTGGTTCTACTGCGAATTTCCTCATTCCAGTTTATCACGCAGAGAAACTCCGAGCATAGCCCTATCCATAGCTCGCTGACTCGACTTTGAGCTTCCGTATATAGTCGGAAGTGAAGGACCACGTCTCAGAACCATAGGTCCACTGGCAACACGCACTGGTTGTAAAATCTAGTTTTGAGATGTGGTATGCCTAACGAGATGTGTTGCAATATCCCGAACGCAGGCCAGCCGAGTTGAATCCGTCGATTGGCCTCTTGGTCGAAGTTGGACTTACCTGACTACTTGTCCCAACAACCACCGGCATAGGTGTGATATGGACATTACACATGACTTTCATTTTGTCAATGTTCATCTTAAGACCATATTCATCTTAAGAAGTAAATCATATATTTTAACTAAATTAATTATTTTTAATCTGATTATTACATTACTTATAAAGCAAAACTTACCCCGGTGACGCACAAATATACGTGTTGTTTCAAAGAACTAGAAGCTTGAAATATATTTACGAAATATATTGCACTGAAAGCCACTGTACCGAGAAAAAATTGTGTTAAAGTGTTAGTTAAATTCATTAAGAATGTGGACAGTGATTGGTCTATATTATTTTGACCAACATTTTCAGGCAATCGATTCTCGTTAGATGCGGTCATATTTTAAACAGAACTGACACAGTTGTAGGGTAAAGGAATTAAGAAATATCGTATACGAACTTACTAAAACTAAATTCGATCAATAATGGTACATTGATCGAAGAAAACTAAAATGAAAATATCTCTGATAACGAAATCTTTGTGATATAGTAATGTTATCGTTTGAACTAAAGTGAGATAGTCTCATCAATTGCCACAACATACGAGTATCAGATGCTTGTCACGGAAAGTACGAATAACGATCACCTGCTAAATAAGTTCGTTTTTGGTGTAATATAGAGTGGTATTATCATAGATATAAGGTAACAAGATAATCGTAGGGAGACAAGTACCAAGGGTGCAGGGGGCATGGGACTGTGTTTTATGACACTCCTTTTTTCAGCTGCAAACCTGTGAAGGGCTGTATTTATGATGATGAGATAATAAATACAATAAATTAATAATTACACGTAAAACAAATTATTATAAAAATTTTATCATGCTTAAGATTTTTCTCTATCTGTATTTACTTTTTGAGACATCTATATCTATGAGGTTGTAATCGATCTTATCGCAAGTGTTATAACATGTATGAAAAATTAAAAAAACAACGTAAGCGAACGCGTGTAAATGAAAATATTTACATTGCTATTGGACGGGTGTTATCTATATAGAAATTTTTGAGTTATTTTTTGATTGATAATAGTATTTTGCAGCAAAATATAAGCACACAAGAGAATGTAGTGTTTTAGCTATGGCCTTGTACTTAAATAAAGTTAATGATAGAATAAGCAAACAACTTTGAAAAATATCAAAGAATAAAATAATTAAAAAAGTTGGTACATATGCTTCTACGCCATAGGCATATCCCACTATACCATTAAAAATTATTTTATTACTTAGACATGTAGTTGTTACCAGTACAAAAAGCCTTTACATGGATCAGTGCCGTGAAATGTAAGTAAAGTATTTTATAATGAAAATTTTATCCCGTTCTCTGACTGGGTAAAAACCACTCCATGGGTTGAATGCCTCAAGGCATTAAGTTCACTCTTTGTATTCTTTTAATTTAAGGTATGCAATAAAGAGTAAAAAAATATATCCTAACGGACTCGATAAAATCATCTATCAAAATAGTAAAAGTAATTTTCATGTAACCAGCAAAATTGTGCTTACATTTTCATTATGCCGGGATAATTTGAGATATTATAACTCAGTTATATTATTTAATCAGTAACATATTAATGATAAATCTCAATAAGTAAGTAATATACAATCTTAACTTTATTTATCAATTAATAGTAAATGTTATAATCCAGTGGTAGAAGTAATCCAGAAGTTCAAAGACACCGATATAGCGAACACCCATGTGATTGACATTAGAGCATGAATAGCAGCGTCGTTTCCGATTCAGACATAAACTTGCAGCGGTACAAAACAAAGTTCCGATGCCATTAAGGTAGTGTGTGAACTTAATAAATGCTATCTTGTTCACTGAAGGACTCAATTTATATGCATTCTGTACAAAGAATCCATTAAGCACATTCAGAATGAGTGCGCAAAGTGCTGAAAAATAAAGATAAGTGGTTGAATGAATGTGAATAAAACTTTGGGTATACTCAAAGGAATAAAACAGATGAATTTATTATCTAATCTTATATTATATTAAATTAATATGATTTATCTTTATCGTAAAAGTTGAATCGTATTAATTTGTTATGTTGAATAAGATGAGAATATGCCAAAAAGATCTTATGGCTTCCTAGATGGTGGTAAGTCGGTACCGTAAGGCGTAAAATACTCAAGACAGGAAAGAGCATTACGATGTCAAAACAACTTCTCCTGTGATCTTAAATTCAAGTGAATTGGCAAGTGCCAAGCATGACGATTCTAAGCAAACCAATGCAATGGAAGTTTTGTAGTGTACTTTTAAGGACTGAAGAAAAAGTTGTAGAAGAAGAATACCCTTTGAATTATTTACAGTTATTTTTGCCAATTTAAAAAAGAAGGAAACGTTGAATTAGATTTTAGTACTAAAAGCGTAGTACTATTATTTATTCTGTACTGAAAGTTAGGATCGGTTAAGCTAAATATTGATGCCATTTACGGTAAAAATCCCTAATCACACTCTTACTCTCATGGATATCAGACAGGAAATGTAGCTGCAGTCTTCAGCAGAAATGACAACAAACAGGCAAATGAGCAGACAGATCTCCAAACATATGCGGCGGAACTTCAGCAACTTCAATACTCGTATTGAAGAAGCGATCGAGCGAAACCAAGGCTCCATATTCTATGCCAGAGATCTGTCCGCCAGAACGAGATAACTGTCGAAGCTGAACATCTAATGGGTAGCATTGTTGCCGGAACACCAGATATTTCGACTGAGATTGAGAGGTTATACGGGCAGCTGTACACGTCACGGTTTTAGACACACACAAGTGTAAGTAACGATCAAAGAGCAAAACCAGAACTTGAAGGCCTTCAGAAGCTCTTTAATTTCGTCCTCCATGGTGACGTTACTCCGGAGGTGTGGAGAGGAAGTGCGGTGGTCTTATTCTTCAAGAAGAGAAGATGCTTTATTGAAGAACTACCGACCGATATCCCTTTCGAGCTGCGTATACATGCTGTTTTCGAGAGTTTTACGAAGCGTCTGGCAAACACTGAAAACTTGAAAACAAGATTGTACAGCCAGTGCATGTTCCAGTGATGACCTGTTCCAGTGACTATAGCTCAAGAGAACCTACAACTGGTGAGGAAGAAAGGTTCAATATTGGCAACTTCGTAACGGTATACGAAGTGTATGGCGTCTCCCTTTACTAGATGGAGTGGCGACCTGTAAGACTTAGGGGAGGCCTATATTAAATAGTGGACTTGTGAAGGGCTCTAATGATGATGATGATAAAACTGTAAACGGTTACGGTAAATAATAATAATATTGCGTCAAATGGTGCCATCTATCGAAATTGTTTATTTAATAAACCGTGTAGCGGCGGTTCAGAATATCCACTACCCCATATCTTCCCGTGGGAGTCGTAAGAGGCGACAGAGGGAGACAGGCAGGAGATGGGCAGCAGCATCTTCCCGATAACAACTGTGATATAATAAAAAACCGCGGTTGCCAACCCGCTCGCCAAGCGTGGCAACTATGGCAAATATCACCCCATAAATAACGACGCAAACAGACGGCCCCCTGTCCCCGGCAGCCCCGCTATTCCTGGCTACGGTGGTGACCATGGTAACGGCGGGGCAGGGGGTGCTAAGAATCCGTGGTAGGTGGCAACCGAACCTCCAGTGGAGGTCGAGTCGTCGTAGGTGTCAACATGTAACGCACGCACACTGAGGACTAACGAGAAGATACTGGAGCTGGAAAAAGAGGTAGACAAGTTGCGCTGGCATACTATTGGATTATCTGAGGTCCGAAGAGAGGGGGAGAACACGGCAATCCTCGAGTCCGGCAACCTGTTCTATCACCGGGAGGGCGACCATCTGTCCCAAGGAGGTGTCGGATTTATCGTCCACAAGTCTCTCGTCAACAACGTTGTAAAGATTGGGAGTGTGTCGACGAGGGTCGCGTACCTGATAGTCAGAATCACCAAAAGGTATTCGCTGAAGGTCATACTGCTGGCCGACTTTATGGAGAAAGAGGGACTCTTTATGATGAACTCTTTCTTCCAGAAGTCGCCCCACAGGAAGTGGACATGGTCGAGCCCTGACGGTTTTACAAAAAATGAGATTGACTTCATTATGGTGACCAGGCGCCAACAGCTCAGTGATGTCTCAGTGACCGCGAAGTTGAAAACTGGCAGCGATCATTGAATGTTTAGAGGCACACTGAACCTAAACGTTTAGTTGGAGAGTTCTCGTCTAATGAAGTAAATGCTCCGTTCCCTCGTGATCTAACTCAAAAGTCCCGAAAAATTTCAGCTCGAGTTACGTAACCGCTTTCAGTGCCTAGAAGATTGCAATGCAGTGGACGATATGAATGACAAGCTCGTGGAAACTGTCCGTGTGGTTGGAGCTAAATTCTGCAAGACCCGCCGCAGAAGAACACAAAAACTCTCCGATCACACTCTTAATCTCATGGCTGTTAGACGAGAGATGAGGCTGCAATCGTCAAGAGATTTGACAGCATACAGGCAACTGAACAGACAGATCTCCAAATGCATGCGGCGAGACTTACGCAACTTTAATACTGCTCGTATTAAAGAAGCGATCGAGCGGAACCAGGGCTCCAAAGTCCTTGCCAGAGATCTGTCTGAAAGAAAGAGCCAACTGTCAAAGCTGAAGACTGAGTGTGGCAACATAGTTTCCGGGACACCTGAGATTCTGAGTGAAATTGAGAGGTTCTATGGGCAGCTGTACACATCATCGTTGGAGCCACACGCAAGTGTGAGTAACGATTCAAGAGCAAGTCCTATCCGACACTATTCCGATGATATCCCGAACGTCAGTCTGAGCGAGATTAGAATGGCTCTCCACCACCTTAAAAACGGCAAGGCCCCGGGTGAGGATGGAATTACAGCGGAGCTTCTGAAAGCGGGTGGAACACCGGTACCTGGAGTCCTTCAGAAGCTCTTCAATTCCGTCCTCCATGGTAGCACTACTCCGGAGGCGTGGAGCAGAAGCGCGGTGGTCTTGTTCTTTAAGAAAGGCGACAACGCTCTCTTGAAGAACTACAGACCGATTTCCCTTCTGAGCCGCATCTACATGCTATTTTCGAGAGTCATTACGAATCTCAGATTCGACGAATTCCAGCCTCCCGAACAAGCTGGTTTCCGAAAAGGCTTCAGTACCATAGACGACATACATACCCTGCGGCAGATTGTACAGAAGACCGAAGAGTACAATCTGCCACTTTGTCTGGCATATGTGGACTATGAAAAAGCCTTTAATTCCGTCAAAATTTAGGCGGTGCTACAGTCCCTTCAGCGGTGCCAAGTTGACTGTCGGTATATCGAAGTGCTGAAGTGTTTGTACAGTAGGGCTACGATGGCTATCCGAGTACAGAACCAGAGTTCGAAACCTATCCAACTGCAGAGAGGTGTAAGACAGGGTGATGTTATATCCCCGAAAGCCTTCACCGTTGCGTTGGAAGACGTTTTCAAGCTACTGGACTGGAAAGGATTCGGTATTAACATCAATGGCGAGTACATCACTCACCTTCGATTTTCCGACGATATAGTCCTTATGGCGGTATCGCTGGAGGACCTTAGCACTATGCTCAATGACCTCAATGGTGTCTCCCATAGGTCTTAAGATGAACATGGACAAAACAGAGATCATGTTTAATGTCCATGTCACACTTATGGCGGTAGTTACTTTGAGCACTATGTTCGAAGTTGTTGTCGAGTACGTTTACCTGGGACAAATAGTCCGACTAGGTAAGTCCAACTTCGACCGAGAGGTCAATCGACGGATTCAACTCGGCTGGGCAGCGTTCGGGAAATTACGACACATCTTCTCGTCAGGTATACCTCAATCTCTGAAAACTGAAGTGTATAACCAGTGCGTGTTACCAGTGATGACTTACGGATCTGAGACGTGGTCCTTCACTGCTGGCCGTATGAGGACGCTCAAGATCGCTCAGCGAGCTATGAAGAGGGCTATGCTTGGAGTTTCTTTTTCTCTGTTTCTGTTCTGTCTGTCGGTCTGTCTGTTTCTGTTTCTTCTTCTCTGCGTGATAGACTCAGAAATGAGGATATCCGCAGTAAAACCAGAGTGACCGACATAGCCCAACGGATTAGTAAGCTGAAGTGGCAATGGGCCGGCCATATAGTTTGAAGAACCGATAACCGATGGGGAAGAAAGGTTCTCGAGTGGTAGCCTCGTACCGGTAGGCGTAGTGTAGGGTGACCCCCCACTGGACCGTGGAATAGCACTAGGACCGTGCTTTATGGCGTTACTTGGGGGAGGCCTATGTTCAGCAGTGGACTTGTGAAGGGCTGTAATGATGATGTTGATGGTGATGATAATTTAGTAAACACGTTTATTTTCTCGGTTAAATAAAAGTTTTAAATGGGTTTTGATACATAAAAGTGATTGTGTGATTGAAGTGCGATTTTTTTTTCAAAATGTCTGCGCGTGTGAACTATTAGTGAATACGATGACACAAGTGCTCCGATGTTGATATAAACCTCAAGTTTATTTGTTTGCTCAGGAGTTTTAAGAACAGTACCGTCGTTATCACCTATCCCTTTGGTGCAGTTGTCGTCAAATTCCCCCAAGAACTTTGCAGTGTGATACATCGGCATATTGCAAAAACATTTTTGAAAGAAAATACTATAAAGGATAATTTCTTATTCCTTAGCACTAGAAACAGTATAATTGTACGAATCCATAACCAAAGAAGGGAAGACAAAAAGGCTATAGCCTTTGATTATATACATGTCTGTATAATCAAGGACTATAGCTTCCACAACAGAGAATTGAAATTTTGATGAGAATAACCATATGATATAAATAATATGAAATTATCATATGATAAATAAATAATTTTTTTACCTTTGTTTTATTACCTTTGCTATTTTTTACATTATTTTATAATCAAATGATTTAGGATTTTTAAGAAATTACGAAATACTTTAAATGCACTGTCACAGTCGTTCTCTTCAAATACTTCTAGTTATCATACACAAGTATGCAGCAATTCTTGTTTTTTTAAACAATTTTCTTATTTACTTTATATTCAGGAATGTATATGTCAATGGGCTATGATAGTATTGCATCATGACCTGATAATGCTAAATTCAAAAAAATATTACAACTTAGAGACTTCTGAATGTTAATGGCTAGAAAGATTCTTCGATAGTAAGTTATCATCCCTCATTGTCGTAATACACGAAAAACAAACCGTTATTAACTTGCCTTCCAAAAACAAAAGGAGATTTTTATAGAAGAAGTTCGGAAACACGAATGTTTGTGGAATCCAACATCCTCATATTATAAAGATTCAGAAAAAAGAGAAGCCTCCTGGCGCGCCATTATACAAACAACAAAGATGGAAAACAGTAAGTACTTACTTAATAAGTGTGTGTGTGTGCGTGTGTATTTATGTGTGCTTATCGTTGGTGTATTGGTACAATTTTGTATGTATATACTCACAGTTATAATCCCGGATATGTTAGCTACTAACCAGAGACTCAACTCATGGTCGTGATCATGAACGAGGTAAACAGAAGCATTTGAGTGATATAGGTGTACCAATGAATGATGAACCTCGGAGTGGTTACATTTTAATTAATTTACTAGTGTTGAAATAAAATAATTAATTAAATAAACTTATTTTTGTATAAAAGATTTCCATATGTACTCATTAAATAATTTTTTTTATTAAATTTTCAGTTTTATAACTTGTAACTTAATTAAAATGTAACCACTCCGAGGTTCATCATTCATTGGTACACCTATATTAGAATAATCGATAACAGCCCTCTTTTTACCAGTGGAATTAGCATAGGTTTCAAAGTAAAGTGAAGTGATCGCGTTGACTCGGCGTTCAGTACAGAAATTATTTATCTCTTCACTGAACGTCGAGTTAACGCGATCACTTCACTTTACTTTGAAATCATACTGCAACTGTTTCAATACATTAAATTTGAAACAGTTGTAGTGTGATTTCTGACTACCCCCTGATGGGATTACAGTCGTGAGTCTATGTATGTAGATACAACATTGTAAATAAATAGATACATTCTCATTTTTTTAAAAACGAAATAAAAGAACATTTTTACGTGCTTATTAAACTTTATTTAATTTTCATTTATATGGGCACTTGTATTTTGCCAAGGTACGCTACCACTGCCGTTAAAATAATTGGAAAATTCTTCTCTTGTCTGATAGGCTGTAATAGAAGGGCTATTGCCTCCTCGTCGCAAAAGACGCAACACACTGTTAATACTGTTTTCAGTTTGAATTTCGTTATCTTCACTCAAATAGTTATGCAGAACACAGGCCGCTTTAATAACTTTGTCAACTGTGTGGATATTACAACCAAATGCAGTATGAAATACTCGCCATCGTGCTACTAGTATCCAAACGCTTGTTCAACAACTCGCCGTGCTCTGCTTAGACGATAGTTATATATTCTTTTCTGATTATTTAGTTGCGATTGAGGGTATGGTCTCATTAAATTTGGAATCAGTGGAAATGCTTCGTCACCAACAAATATGAAAGGCATTTCCATACCACCTTCTTCTAAAGATTTGGATTCTGGTAGAAATAATGAATTATCTTTTAGTTTCTTTCCAAATGCAGAGTTGCTAAATATTCCTGCATCACTGAAACGTCCCTTTGATCCAACGTCTAGTGCAATGAATTTATATCTTGCATCGACAACAGCAAGTAGTACTAACGAAAACGATTTGTTATAGTTAAAATAGTCTGAGTTGGGAGGTGATTTGATATAAACATGCTTCCCATCAATAGCCCCTACACAATTTGGAAAATTGCATTTCTGCCTGAAAACTAATTTACTGTCTGTCTTCCAAAAACTATTTTATAATATTCAGTTGCAGATTATATTACAGAAATACTGGATCTTATAATTTGCAAGCATAGGATGAATAAAACATAATTTTACTTAGCTAATCAAAACTTTAATACAGGTCGTGGTGTATCCATGAAGTTTTGATTCATTTCTTCAATCATTATTAAGGTATAGATAATTATTAAGATCAAGGGCAATATTTGAAACATCCAATGGAATTGTGCTCGATATTTCTTTTTTATAAAATAAGGCCAGCTGTTATATTTGCAAAGCACTAGGATGCCTTGGCACATGAAGAATTGATACTGAAACGGATATTTTTACATAAAATGTCATTAAATGCGCAATAGGCGTCAAATATTTGATACTATTTAAATTTATTTATTTATTTAATCTTTATTGTTTTACACCTTAATCTAAGGTTTACAATGGGCGGACTTAATACCTTATGGCATTTTCTACCAGTCAACCCTGGGAGAATTTGACATGTAATAGTTGGTAGGTACTAAAAATATTAAAATGAATGGACATATATTGTAAATAAATATACATGCATACATACTAATATCCATACAGATAATAAAATAATAAATAAATTATAAATATAGGTATGTAAACACAAATACACACGCACACACACACACACACACACACACACACACACACACACACACACACACACACACACACACACACACACACACACACACATACACACACACACACACACACACACACCCACACACACACACTCACACACACACACAAAATCTGTAGTACTAAAAAGTTAAGAGCAATTTTTGCTTTCCGATCACTTTTGTAAGGGGGTAAGGGACTGAATCTCCTTAATACAGGCTATTTCTTAGTCTAGCAAGGAGAACAGAACGTCACCCTTACTAGTATTTTTGTAAGGTATCTCATTTAAGATTTTTTTATATGTACTACAAGTTAAATTTTTAAATAAATTATTATTATTATTCATGATAACTTAACCAATACTTTGACCCCTGATATGTGGAAATTCTTAAAATCTCTTGGTATTACTAAGCTAATAGCTAATGTCATATGATTATAGTTCTCTTAATCTGGATGATATAAATCGTCACTTTGTCTTAACTCCTACACTGGACTCTTCTGTAAGATCACGAACCATTGCTTCTATTGCTACTGTGCAACCTCTAACTATTCCTTTTTTCGAATTTTCTCCTGTAACTCAAGATGAAATAGCTAAAGCTGTATTGTCTATTAATTCCAAGGCTGTAGGTTGTGATGAGATTAGTAAATTTATGATTATAACATTGCTTGACTTCCTTCTGCCAGCTATCACTCATGTTATTAATTACTCGCTGGACTCAAGTCAGTAAGAACTTATATATGTCCTCTCCAAAAAAAATACCCAATCCCGAACCACCAAATCACTATCGTCCAGTTTCTATTCTCCCATATCTCTCTAAAGTTCTGGAAGCCTGTGTGCATAAGCAATTATCTATTTTCATAAAAAAATATGAAAATAGATAATTGCTGTAATAGTGTATTAATATAATATAAATTAGTTAGTTAATAAGTACTGTTCTGTCTCTTCATAACTCTTGTTTAGTAGGAAGAAGTACACGGCTTTCTTACATTTGTAATTAGATAGTTCATAAATAGGAATGTTAAAATTGATTTTATTATAAAGAAACGGACCGAAATATGAGAAAAACCTTTTAGCAAAATGAGAGTAGCCTGTCGGAATACTGCAGATACTGTCGGAATACTCCTTACGCCTCTTGTTAATTTCGATATATGGAACCTTACGATATTGTAACATCACTGTATGTAGTATAAACAATTGTCTTACATTAAGAACTTGTTTTGTTTGTCTTTGTAGAGCTGAATTGTCGGATATAATATGGGTCGAAAGGCCATAATCTTTAAAATAAAAATGTGTTCTGAGTACAATCGATTTTCCGCGTCCATTAAAGATTTTGATATTTTTCATGACTCAGTGACAAATCTGAAAAAAAAGCTTACCGCACATTTTTGTTGGTAAATTAGATTTGTAATTTTATATTTATGCTACTAAATTTCTTCTTTTTGTTATACTTTTGATTTTTGATTTTTGATTTTTACTTATTAATTTGCTGCAACTCAAAATTTGTAAATTGAAATTTATTTTGAACTTAATTTAATTTAATGTCTTCTAATGAGAGTGATGTATGCACCAGTAATTGGCATGCATACCAAACTATTTATAAGACGAAGATTATTGTAATGTTTTGTATGTTATGCTGTTGGTGTGTCAATAAATAAATAAATAAATAAATAAATAAATAAATAAATAAATAAATAAATAAATAAATAAAAATTGATTTGTGTGCGATTTCCAAAGGTTTCAAGATAGTTTTTGCGGCACCACCCCAACATGAAATGCAGTAAGATATGATAGAAAGACAAAGAGCAAAATAAACGTTGCGTATAATACTCTGATTAGTGACTTGACGAAGTGATTTGAAAATAAAGATTAATTTACGGACTCTGCTGGTTAAATCTTCAATGTGGGCTTTAAAATTTAGGGTTTTATCTAGAGTTTTGCCAAGATATTTGATTGTGTCGACCGAATTAACAAGGGGACAGTGGCAAGCTTGTTGATATTGGTAATGACATGAGTGGGCTATTAATTTTACTGGAATTTTAGGTTGTGATATTGTAGAGATAGAAAAAGTAACGAATTTGGTTTTCGCTGTGTTTAAAGTAAGTGTGTGTGCATGAAGCCAATCATATGTAACGTTAAAGCCACTTTGCGTAATTTCTTGGAGTTCAGTCCAAGTACCTGCAAAGAAGGTAAGGGCGGTGTCATCAGCATATGAAACTATCTTAGAATTATTGATTTTAATATTACAGAGGTCGTTAATGAAGAGAGTAGGTCCGAGTATACTACCCTGGGGCACACAGTAAGATATAGAAAGTTCATTACTTGTATAGTTGCCTATCTTTACTCTTTGAGTCCGGTCTGAAAGGTAGCTACGAAAAAAATCAAGTTGAGAACCCCTGATACCTATATCTTCTAGTTTTAATAAGAGAGTATTGATGGGAACCGTATCAATAGCTTTAGCTAAGTCCAAGAATATTGTGAGGACTTTTTTGTTGTCGTTAAGCTTACTTACAACGAAAGTAGTTAATTCGTGAATAGCGTCAGAAGTGGATTTATTTTTACGAAATCCAAACTGTTGGGAAGAGATTATATTACAGTGCTCCAGATATTTAGCTAGTCGCCTGTTGATTAAACGTTCCAAAACTTTGGATAAAGCACTAAGCACCGCAATGGGGCGATAATTATTAATGAGATTACCATCACCACTCTTGAAAATTGGATGAATGATAGCCCTCTTGAAAGAGGTAGGAAAGACAGAAGATTCTAGACAGAGATTATAAAGAAGCTAGAATAGATGCGAGAATAGGGGAGTATCGTTTTAAAAAACTCGGTGGAATTTCATCCCATCCGGTAGCCGCATTATGTTTAAGCGAATTAATAAGTAATTTAATTTCATCAGTTTCCGTGGATTCTAAAACAAAAGATGACAGATTAGATTTTACTAGGGTGGTGCCTTTAGGTGGAACTGCGCAATTGCTGGCGTTTTTTTGCGCTAGCTCCTTCCCGATGTTGATATAGAACGTATTAACGTTATTACACGACTGAATTGGTGAGAGAGAGGATAATAATTGCTGTGCTGTCGATTGTCGAGATTTTTTGTTACAAGCGATATTTTTTATAGTGTCCTATAAATCTTTACTGTTTTTACCTGCTTTTTTATTTGCTCCGAATCGTACTGCCTTTTTACCTTTTATAATATTTTTGTACAGAAATTCCTGTACCTTTTGTATGTTATAATAAGTGTTAAATTGTTTGTATCTTGTTTTAACTTTCTGTGTAAGTTTCTTTGAATGAAACGGCGTTTAGCATTTCGTACCATCTGATTGCACGTGTTTCTTAGCAATTTAAAATTACCAGTTCTATTCTGTACGTACATTTTTGTATTTCGTAAATGCCCGATTTCGTTTGCGCATTGCCACTCGTACATCCTTAGTCATCCAAAGGGCAGGAGGGCGCTTTAGTCTTACTTGATAAACTGGCGCATGGACGTTATAGAGATTCAGAATAGCGTAAAAAACGTTCAAAAAATAAATTTTGTCATCTATAGAAGAAGCAGCCCCAATGGAGCAAAATCAATAAGAGCAGCATCTCTCCTGAGTTGGTCAATGTCTAGGCTGGAAAAATTGTGTAAATGCAATATAAAAGGAATATGTTTCGGAGGTTTAATTCTTTAAGATAAATAAATTAGATCATGGTGTGAAAAACAGGGGACTGAAAGCTGTCCGTCCTTGCCCACACGGTCGGGAGAGATTAGTATTAATATTGTTAAATCATATTTTTCTCTCACCTTTACCTCCTCGCTATGCATGTACTTTCTTTAAGACAGACAGCACTCGAACAAAACTTGGACAGAATTCTCCAATAACACGTATGTCACACGTATACAATGTATGTGTAAAAAACATAGCAACACTGGGCATTGGTTGTGACGAGCTTACACTTTTTATGAAAAAACAACTGTTTAGAAAATTAATTGTTCACTAACTTTATGCTAAACTTAACTTCTATTTATGTTACAAAAACTAAGACCGAATTTCGGCCACGGCGGCCAGCCTCAACGGAGGCTAGCCATTGGCGCAGGACAGGATTATAATGCCCAAGTGTATGCGCAAGCACAGGTGCCCTCTCTATTACCTCACTCTCATGATCCGATGGGACGGTAAACCGACACAACTGGAGAGAGATCAGGCGCAGGACCAACGGCTTTACGTGCTTTCCAAGACACGGGGGTGAGACACCGCCAACTTCCTAACTCCGGGCACCTACTGAGAATTTCTTGACAGAAAAACTCAATAATTGATTTTTGGCGCGACCCGGGATTCGAACCCAGAACCTCATGATTAGCAATTGCACTACTACAACCACTAGACCAACGAGGCAGACCACACAAATAAATAAATAAACAATCCCACATAGACATAGTAAATTAATTAATTTATTATAGCCTATCAGTCCACCGCTCCTAATAAGGGTATTATGACTATGGCAAGTATCTCCTTTGTTTGACTGGTGAGTCGGCAACCGCATTTCGTATTTTCTGGTTGATATTTATATTATATAAACGTACGTATTCACAAAAGTTTATGCAAAATTATCAACAGCCAACTTTTCGAAATCATTTGATGATTAAAACTCATTTTGATTTTTGGCGTTCATAATGTTTTATTGTATATCTATATCAATAAATCTAACATTCCTATGTTAGACTACTACTACTACTAGACTTACACCTAAAACAAAAATAATTATATGGAGTTGAAAAGCGTCTAGATTTATCTTGTATGAAAATAAGAAGCACACAAAAATAGTTAAAACTATTAATACATTCGTCACAAGGTTCAAAAGAAGACGTGTGGTGCGAATGTAAGTACTTTTCTCTACTGGCTTATGCTAAAATTTGCGGTCGAATTGACAGAAATCTCCACTTTTGTTTACGTTTGTTGCGCTTATAACGATGTGTGCAATAATACTAAAATAATTATTTTCCTTCCTATAAAGGCTCTATTTATACTTTATCAATAGGTACTTTAGTTTAGTGAAGTTTGTTTGGATAAAGTTTCAACCAGAACGATTTATGATAAGGCTTGCTTAGAAACAAGGTAAATACATACCTACCATCGTTGTTAGTTTACAAAAGGATTTTTTAATTAATAGAATTAGATTAAGAGAACTTATCACCCTATTTATTTCCTTGCCAGCGCTGGATTCTAATCCTATTTGATAATAAGTGGTGATTAAGCCCAAGAGATAGTAAATCGCATTTGCGGCATCCTTGCCGTAAATTTACCTAGATTGTGATCGAACGGAAAGACAGACGTCCGCAAATTAACGGAGTCCTTGAATATACATATCACGAAAAACGAAGCAAAACATTTGATTGGAATAATTAGAATATTGCCAACAAACTGGTGGAGACTTGCCGACTGTCTAGTTATCCGACGGTGGGAAAGGAAAGGGGGGAATTAAATCATTTAATTTGTCTCCGGAATGCATTGTATAGGATATCGAGAGCTTGTGTCCGCGCCTGTTCTTTTCTAGATGTCGCAAGAGGCGACTATGGGAAGTGTTGGAATCGTTTTGTGCCTAGGAATACGTCTGAGTACTGAGTAAATACCATCCTCTAAACTATTTTGTCGCCAAATATGAGTGCTCGTGCTGCTCCAATATGAGTCAAATATGAGTCTCCTGATCTGAAGAGAATAGAGAACCAGTACAATTACAGACTGTGAGGCATTCCATTTTAGTACTTGGAGGTACAACGTACAACGCACCTGTGGCCTTCATAGTAGGGATGTTCGATGATCATCGATGTTAAAAATTAAGACATCGATGTTTCAACATCGGTGTCAACAAAAGTCAAACATCGAAACATCGTCAATGAATCCATAATCGATAATTGGAATTATTAATTTAAAAAGCTGGATCAACTCTTTATCAACAGAGAAACAGTTTGAAGGGTAATTCTTTGTCAAAATTACTACCTCTACAATCAATAGTAAAGAATTTTGGACTACATAAACTTACATAATTTATTCATCTAATTCTGACCTATTAAATACATGTGCAAAAAAATCGATAATTTTCAACGTCGATGTTTTGAGTAGGATAAACATCGAACATCGATGTCATCATCGATGCTTCTGAAATATCGATCATCCCTACTTCATAGTTTATAGTTGGCTAGAGGTGTATGGAATGGACTACAGTAGGCACATAACATCAGGTGGGCTATTATAAGTTCGTGTGACGGCTCCGTGACGCAGTAGCTTAGCAATGAGTTACAGCGCTAAGGGTCGCGGGTTCCAATCCCGCACGGAACAAGTATTGGTATGGCCTACCAGTAATTGTTCGAGATATGGATGTTTGTCCTTGTGCAATTTATGTATGTAAACTGCCTCCACCATACAGAAGAAAATCCTAGTGTGGGGGTTGTTTTTAGAAAGAAAAGAAAAAAAATACGTTTGTAACTTTAATTTCAAAAAATAGCTTCTGATCAACCAAGCATGATTATTTCGAGAAATCATCTTTATAATATGAGAATCCCATGACCAACAGCGAACTGACTGATGATGATGAAGAAAAGAAATACAGCGCATGCACGTCCTATGAATTGCCAATTCAGCCCATTGTTTTAATTCTCCTGGTAATAAAGCTATCGTCGTTTTATTATAAACGAGTAGAACGGCCTGAAACGAGTCCTATATATTATGGAGATAAATAATTTTAAATTTACTGGTATATTACTTACTGGTGCTATATTACTGGTATAGTTTTAGCATGAATAGGGCTGCTCCACCGGGGAAGGACCACGCTCTCATAGAATACCAGCGTAAAATAGCAGCTTAACGCTACAGTGTTTTGTATGGTAAGTATAGAGAGCCGGAGAACCTTTTTACTGGAAACGAGGCTTTCCATCCAAGTCCTCAGATATAGATGTCTATGGGTCACAGCAATTACATAACTTCAGATGGACTGTGTGCTCATACTTCACCTTTATCTTATAAATTGTAGTTATTGTGATAGATGATAGCCGTCATAACAACAGCATCATTACAATACCACTGTTGAAACAGAAAAAGAAACTGAAATTTTTTACAATACTATAACAAGTTTTTTTAATTTGTGGAAATATCCTTTTAAAATTGGAAGAGTAATATAGATTTAATTAGGAATTATAATACATTCATTGAAATTTAATGAATTAGAAATTTCAAATACAATTGTCGGTACGATACCACCTACTGAAAGTTGAAAGCAGTAGGTTGGAGGACTCCTATGTTTTGCTGGTTCCAGGACAGAGTGTTTTTCCGAACCAATGGTAATTAAACAAAACAGTGACTTTCAATCAGTATTATTTATAATCTGTCTTAATATACAAAGACTAATGTTTGTTTGTCCGTATTTTATGCGCTGCCATACCATTCATCAGGACTCCTTCGACTTCCTGCATCTTTTACGCATCTTTACGCTTGTGTTGTTTTGAAAGGAAACATTGTCAAAATAAATGTTGACTAATACGGATTGGTGAAGAAGATGTAGAAATAAAATAACAATCTTTTTATAATTAGCCGTATATATCACGACGTATGTACTTACCAGTTACATCATAACTTTTAAATATAATAAGTGGATAACACGCTGCTACCAAGAATTATATGGCAAGCAGTGAGCTCTACAAGTACAACATTTTATATTTGTTACGCGATAATAATCAATCAATACATTTGTATAATACGTGTAAATATATCATAAATCGTGTATTATATTTATTATTGATGTGGTAAAGCCAACGTGGCTTGTTGCAGGCAGTTGTATTAAGATTGATGTACGGATTGATCGGCTCCTCTGGGAAACAAACACTCTCGCGTGACAACCTTGTACCAGTAAGTAGAGTGTAGCCCACCACCCTCCCCACTAGATGGAGTGACGACCTAGTAAAACATGCAGCAAATCGATGGGTTAAGGTAGCTTAAGACAGAGAGAGGCCTCTCATAAAGAACATTCTTTGGGCCTGTGTTCTACGAGTTTTGGAAAAATAGAGTTCTGAAATTTAGTTTGACACAATAATGATGCCCATTTTAGTACGTCATGCCAAAATGGACCACTGTATCACACAGCCCGATGAAAGTTTTCTTCTCTGGCCTTACAATAATTGGAGAAACTGATTCTGTCGTAAGCGATAAACATCGAAGTCACATAAGTGTTCGTCGCACACCCTGTCGAACGCTATCCTCCTAGCTAGCCTCCGTGAAGAGTGTTTTTTGAGTTTGGGAATTCCATGCAAAGCACAAACACATGCTCTTCTTTTACACTTTCCTGATAACATGCTCTTCATTGAAACCTAGACTTGGGCTTAGACTTCAAATTGAGCGTAGATAACAAGCTCATCATCTTGTATGAGTGCTCAGAGTGGCTGCTGTAACTGTATATGCCGAACGTGCCACTACTTAGCACGCCCCACTGAACGTTCTCCACTGCTCATGTTGTCTTTGCCTAAGCTCGAGTGGGCAGCGTTCTTTGTCAAACTTACTCATGTGTTGAACAAATGAGTCAACACCATATTGATTTCTATTTCGGTTAAAAGTAAATTTCACTGACGACGTCTTAAATTAAAACTATGGGAGGAAACTAAAACGAGATTTTGTGTTTAAAGCTTATTATTTTTGTACGTTGTTATACATGATTAGTACAGAAATGTTTACTTAATCGTAAATTACTGTTATTCTGGTGACAAAAAAAAATATTGAAGAAGTTGTGATGTAATATTGACTTTTATTAAATATTAATTAAATTGCTATTATTCTGGTGAAAAAAAAAACAATTAATCAAGGAATTTGTGAGATAATATTGACTATTGTGGACTCACGATTATAAATACTTAACAGCCAGTATATAAATGCACTATACATACAAAGTAACTATTTACATGACAATTCTAAAATAGATGATTTTGTTTATAGAATTCAGCGTAAATAAATAATCATGAACACAAAATAAAGTTCCTAAGAATTACACACCATACAGAAATATTTTATAAAGATTTTTAAGGAATACTATCGTTTCTTATTATCTAATAGCATAGCCTAATATACTGTGAATGACAGCATTCATGCAGTTATCTACTACAATTTTATAATATACAATTTTAATTAATCTCTTACTAAAAATATTACTTGAAATTCAAATATTGGCCAATTAAAACGTTATTCAGGAATAAATATTACATAAATGGTGAAAAACATTAAAAGGTTCTGTTTATTTTTCGTATTATTTAATTTACGAATTCTACTGGAACATTTCCTTGCACAGATTCAACTTATTAAAAACTGGAGATCACGAAATTATTCCTAATACATAAAAGTGCATTCGAGAATCATAAACCTTCTCTACAATCAAAATGCGTATGCCATAATGACCGCTACAGAATTGCTACAAAGATCACCATACATAGTTAAGCTGTATGGCTTTTAGCTCGGTATTATCTCTTATAATGTATTTCGCAAAGATACCTTTAACATTAAGGGCCATTCCTTCATTATTTACGGTAATTATAAGCATTGTTATAACCACATAAACATCATTAAGGGGCTTAAATGCGAGGGATTTCTACTTCCTTACCGGTGCCGGCCTAAATGGGGCGCTCGTCTGATTACTGAATGCGTGTTCTCACTATGAGTCCATTATTTATCACAATACTATGAGTCACGAGTCCACTAACCCGCTGCCTTACTTGGTTTTTGCTCGCACGAGTACCTAAAAAAATAGATGATTCTAGTCATACTAAAATTTATATGACTTACTACTATGTAGGTAAAAACGATCCTATTTTTATATTACAGTGAAAAGTGGTTAATTGGGATTTCAAGGAACAAAGGATTTTATACCATTTAAAGAGGTTTTAATTTATCCAGTTTTCCAACTAGACAGGTATAAAATATAGTTGTCTTATTTATAGAGGCCCCGTGTCGAAAATTTATATACTAATTTAAAAAAATCGTGTCCTGATAAATTGTCTCACTTATTATATATATATATATATATATATATATAAAGGGGATTAAGCTCCAGAGTCCCAATTATAGAGAGAAATCGAGAAAATCCTAGAAATCAAATCTCATTAACCAGGTCCGAAAATTCCCATTAACAGAGGTAATTTGATGAAAAAGTTCCGTGACCTCATTGTATGTAGTTCTCAATAATAGAGGTTTTATCACTTATCCAGGTTCCTCTTAACCAGGTTTCAGTGTATTAACTACACACACTATATTATGCATAGGTCTATATAAACATATGAACGTAGATTTAGTCTCAGTAATGTGTTGTAAATTTCATATTTCTGTCCTGCTTTGCAAGGCTATAAAAATAAATTTGTGAATAAAGAGATGAATATTCAAATATTTACTGATTAATTCCGATAATATGAATTGTTAAAAATTGAAATGTTTTCTAAGATAATTTGATAAGTTTAACTAAATATATTTTACCTTTTTTCATACCTTAACCGATTTCAACTTATCGTCCAAGGCAGGAGTGGCAGCAGTAATCAGCGTAGTACGGATAATGGCAGAGTCGCGCTTGCACCGCTAACATACAGTTGCTTAATTTGTCCACACATGCACCTGTATAAATTTAAAAGTAAAATAAATATATGTATCATTGGTAACACCGTACTTGAGAGTAAACTTGTAAGTAATATTATATCGCATCATATTCTTGAAGTATTTATCATCTTTAAGCATGATAGTATCCTAACGATGTTTCTTATACTGCCAGCAATGTGAGAAATTATCTGTACACCTATATTATATAATTTAAAATGATACCACGAGTTGGTGCCATGAATGTCAGTTCTTGCAAAGGTTTTGTTCTTGGCAGTTATGCGCATTCTTGAAAAGACGTGTACCACAGTCTAAAGAACTTGCACTGTGGCTATACGTTCTTATTTTTTCCGTCGCCAAGCAACAGTATATATACAAAAGTGTACACATACGGGACTTATGGTTTAATTCTAAGAGTAAGCATAATCACAGACTGAGTGTGACTTTATCTTAGTCCTTACAAGTAAAAACGCATCCGATGCCTTTTTTGCTTAAAGTTGGATACAAGTGTCCATTGGCATTAAAGTTAAATGTTAAAGTTACAGCTAATATACGACTCACTGCTGGGCACAGACTCCTCTCATTTCTGAGAGAGTTTTAGTGCAAGGAAAAGTAACGCCACGCTACCCCAATGCGTGTTGGCAAACTTCATGTTTTGAAAAAAAAAAACTTTCATATTTCTCAGATATGCAGGTTTCCTCACGATGTTTTCTTCACCAGCGAGCACGTGGTAAATGAGCGCTTAAAATTGCAAGCACCAATTTCATTGATGGCGGCGGGGTCAAATGCGGGTTGCTTAGGTACTGTCTAATTTACAGAGAGCGCTTAGCCAGTGAGCTACCATGGCTCCATTAGCATTAACCACTTTCTGTAGAAATTAGGTCACCTATCGAATATATATATATATATATATATATATATATATATATATATATATATATATATATATATAAGAATCAAAAACTTACCGTCAGCAAACGATCGCTCCTTCAGATTCTGTGTGTTGCGACTTTGGTGTCGTGTTACTCTCTGTGTGTCTGCAACTAAACAATTTAGGAAAATCATCATTATAAAGTAGTAAAAAGACAAATATTAAGTACAACTTATACGAATTAATGATAAGCAATAATATAAACAAGTTGTATGATTTCTTTATATGAGAGGGGGCAAACGAGCATGCGGCTCACCTCCTGGTGTGAATACCGCTGCCCATGAACAACTGCAACACCAGGGAAAAGCAGATGCGTTGCGAGCCTTTTAAAAAAGAGTAGGCTCTTTTCTTGAAGTTCAGAAAAATCGTTAGTAGTAGACGATTCCACGAAGTTGTGCGAGGTAGAATAAAATAATTCCATTGTTTCACTTTGTAATTAAGTCAGGTTGTAATGTATGAGTTATCCATAACTTTAATCTGACAATTTAAAATCACAACGTAATTTTTCTTCCTGACTATACATGAATTTTATACTTATTTATGGCAACGTATACGTATGTTCACTTTATTCTTTGAGCTGCATAGTTGTAATGGTTATGCCACCTAGTTAAAACTTGTGCACTATATGTACAATAGTTTTCTTCTACACTAATATTATAAAGAGGAAAGATTTGTTTGTTTGTTTGAATTGAATAGGCTCTTAAACTACTGAACCGATTTGAAAAATTCTTTCACCATTAGAATCCTATATTATTCCTGATGAACATAAGCGATAGAACGTTTTCGAAAAATTTAGGGATCCGTATGAAAACTTCGTTAATGTAACCCAAGGTGTGAAAAAAATACCAAAAAAAGACCTTATATCGCGTACGCTGCGGAAACTATTGACAATAGAGCAACGTGATGTGCTACAGTTTTATGGAGGACATCAATATCTACATAAAAGTCTGCAATACCATATGTCTAGCTATTATAGTTATCTACACTAATATTATAAAGAGGAAAGATTTGTTTGTTTGTTTGTTTGTTTGAATTGAATAGGCTCTTAAACTACTGAACCGATTTGAAAAATTCTTTCACCATTAGAATCCTATATTATTCCTGATGAACATAAGCGATAGAACGTTTTCGAAAAATTTAGGGATCCGTATGAAAACTTCGTTAATGTAACCCAAGGTGTGAAAAAAATACCAAAAAAAACCTTATATCGCGTACGCTGCGGAAACTATTGACAATAGAGCAAAGTGATGTGCTACAGTTTTATGGAGGACATCAATATCTACATAAAAGTCTGCAATACCATATGTCTAACTAATATAGTTATCTCACAATAACTACTTTTCCATGTTAAAATATTCAATAGTAACGTCGAAAAATCCTTATATCGCGTACACTGCCAGCACCATGCGATGCGGGTGTCACTGGGGTGTGGGAGGGTAGTCTATGTCAAAAAATAAATTGCCGCGCGGCCCACTGATATACGCGGGTGAAACCGCGGGGTACAGCTAGTTATTAATAAAAATATAAATTTATATTTCTATTATTATTAATGTGTGAATTAATTAAAACAATCTACCTCATATAAAAATGTCACACTTATGAAAAGATCAGAAGAGATAAGCATTATTAGTTTATTAGCGTAATTAGTAATCGCGCGCGGGACCCGGAATGAAGCTTCGTTACGTGTTTCGTAATAGTATATACCTAGTAGTATGAAATATATATAGTATATGTATTTTTGATGTCACACACAATGAGAGTAAAGATTTTTATCAAAGGTATTGTTTTCTTTGTAACGCAAAGGAAGGAAGGAAGGATTTGCTGGATTGATACTGCAAAGATGTTTTTCCCTTCTTTCACATTTTTATACTAGTTAATTTTAACAGTTAAATAGACACTGCTACATAATGATCAGACAAAGTGATAGGTGATAAATAATGAATTTTAAGTCAGTATCAATTTCATAGCACGATTTGACGTATTTTTGATGTCACACACAATGGGAGTAAAGATTTTTATCAAAGGTATTGTTTTCTTTGTAACGCAAAGGAAGGAAGGAAGGATTTGCTGGATTGATACTGCAAAGATGTTTTTTCCTTCTCTCACATTTTTATACTTGTTAATTTCAACAGTTAAATAGACACTGCTACATAATGATCAGACAAAGTGATAAGTGATAAATAATGAATTTTAAGTCAGTATCAATTTCATAGCACGATTTGACTTATCATTATTTATATTGCCCGGGTATTATTAATAGTGCTCTGATTAAATCCTTGGTACATACGTTCTTGGTCTTGGTCATTATACACTTAGTTGGTATACAAGTGCTAAAAGATGTAAGACAACTCACCCGACGACACGGGACTGATGATGGCGGGCTTAACGTCGGGCTTGGTGGAGCACCTGGCGGGCACGCAGCTGCGGCGAGCCGCGGGTCGCAGCCCGGCACAGTCGGCGTCCCGCGCCGCGCCCGCTGCGCCAGCTGCACCCCCGCGAGCGCACCACACCGTGCGCGTCTGAATGCCCGCCTCGCAAGGACCCATGCACTGCACATATTAATAACCAAGTTCTTCTTATAGAATAAGGGTGACAAGCGAGGACACAGGCCACTTGATGGTGAATGGACACTGTGACCCATAGACATCTACATCTATCCTCGATTGACAATTCAAATACAGACGCGTCGTCACTCCTGAGGACTAAGATGGAATGATTCCTATCCAGTAAAAAGAGGCTCCGGTTCTCTACACACACAGTAGGAAACACAGTGTCAGCATTTAGTTGCTATTTTATTCTAGAATACTGTAAGAGCGTGATCCTTCCCCAGTCTGGTTGTTTCCACGCCATAATTAGAAAGCGTATTGCATCGATGCTGAAGCGTTTGCGGGGCAGCTCCAATAACATTCTTAACACAATGGCAGATGGGTGGGACTCGCCGCTGCTTGAGCACTGGATACGGCTTCATGCCAAGGTATAAGACACCGGTGCCCTCTTAGCGGATAATCTCAACATCTTCATTTATATTTGCGCTTATTATATTCATACATACATAAACACTCACGCCTGTCACCCAGAGGGGTAGGCAGAGACTACAGACTTCCATTTAGCACGATCCTGACATACCTTTCTCGCCTCTTCCACATTCATATACCTACGCATACATGCTCGTCGGTTAAGGGTACTCTTAATTTGGCCCATTTTTAGTATATCGCCAATTTGGTCGACAAACTATAAGGGGGGATAAGTCGCTCGCGTCCGTAGGCTTCGACCACCTAATCCTAGGCCCACCCTACACGTTTCCCCCGGGTGGTGCTAAAAGAGCGACAAAGCCGAAAGAACAGACTCGGCTACTCGCCGTGTGGTAGCGGCGTAAAATATGCCACGCCCTAGTTTTCGCACCATGAGGCAAAAAGTAAAAGAAATGGCCCCGAGTTCCCGGCGCCCCTTTAATGGGGCAGGGGTGCGAAGAATCTCCGGGAGGAAAACCGGCGACGAGGTTCGCCACCCGTCACGTTCTGTCTCCCAGAGAGGCGAAAAGTGGATTGCAGAGGCCCGTCTGGCTACGTTGAATGTATGTGGGGCAATGAATGATAAAATGGATGAAGTATGCGATATGATGTATGATAGAGGAATAGATGTATTATGTGTAAATGAGACGAAAAGGAAGGGGAAGGATGTCACTGCACATGGCATGTATACCGCATACTGGTCTGGTGTAGACGAGATCGAGCGGGCATGCCAGGGAGTAGGGATCATCCTTTCAGAACGAATGGGCCAATGTGTGAAAGAGTATGAATGTGTAAGCCCAAGACTGCTATGGATACGAATGAAAGTGGGCTTAAAGAAGTTGTTTGTGTTAGGGGTCTACGCCCCAGACATGTCTAAGCCCACTTATATCCGGGAGCAGTTTTGGGAAATGGTAAGGATGGTGCTAATGAAGTGTAAGGGAAATGAAAATATTATTATGCTAGGAGATTTTAATGGAAGGGTTGGGGTGAGGAGGCTTGGTTATGAAAGGATATTGGGAACGTTTGGTGATGAAAGTATAAATGAGAATGGTGAAAGCCTCCTCACCGTATGTGTGGAAAGGAATCTTTTTGTGACGAACACTTTCTTTCGTCATAAGAAGATTCACATGTATACTTGGGAAAGAGGTGATGATAGAAGCATGATAGATTTCATAACTGTGGATGAAAGAATGAGGAGCGCAGTGGTGGATACAAGGGTTTACCGGGGGTCCAACGTAGGGACCGACCACTACCTGGTCTTATGCCGAATTAGGGGTTTATTCAGACGTTGGCGGCATAGGACATCTGTGTCTACCACTGCGTTACAGCGTATAAGAATTGAGAGGTTACAAGATGAAGATGTAAAAGACAAGTACAAATGCAGACTGAGAGAAAATATAAGTAATTTGGATGAGTTGTGTGTGAATGAGTTAGACTTGGAGAATGTGTGGCATAATGTTAAGAAAGGTTTAGTGGATGCAGCTACCGAAGTATGTGGTGTTAGTAAGAGAATGAATGAAAGGAAAGACAATACGTTATGGTGGGATGACGAGGTACGTATGGAAGTTGAAGCAAAGAAGAGAGCATGGCTAGATTTACTAGCGACCAAAGCTGGTAACTCTGGCGGTAAGAATGATGAGAATGAAAGGAAAAAGGCAGAGTTTAAACGTTTAAATAAGAGAGTAAAAGAATTAGTTGAAAGGAAAAAGCAAGAAAGAACGGATAGGAATGATAGAAGAATATCGGATAACTTCCAGGCAAATATTAAAATGTTCTGGAAACTCGTAAGAAATACCAGGGGACTTTCAAAACAGCATAGATTGAATGCGATACGAGACGAGAATGGCTGTATCCTGAATGATGAAGTGTTGAGTCTAAAGAGATGGAAGGAATATTTTGAAAGCGAATTTATGAGTGAGGAGAAGTGTGAACTAAATGAAATAGAAATTCCGAAAGAAGATGAAAGGGATAAGGAGATAAGTATGGATGAAATAATGAAAGCAATGAAAAGCATGAAAGTAGGTAAGGCAGCCGGATATGATAGAGTTTCACTCGAAATGCTAAGGGCTGGAGAGGACGTGGTGGCAGGCCTGCTGTACACCTTGTTTAATTTATGTTGGGAACTAAAGCGGGTACCGGGAGACTGGTGCAAAGCCGTGATAGTCCCAATATATAAGGGAAAAGGGTCACAGCAGGACTGTAAAAACTACCGTGGTATCAGCCTTCTTAGCATTGTGGGAAAACTGTATGCTAAGGTACTAATTGAAAGAGTTATGAAAGAAACTGATGAAAAAATTTGGGATGTGCAAGCGGGATTTAGAAAGGGAATGGGGTGTACAGATCAAGTCTTTTCCATGCGCATGATCGCGGAGAAGTTTTTGGCGAAAAACCAAAGAGTTTTTTGTGCGTTCATGGACTTGGAAAAGGCTTATGACAGAGTGGACAGGGATGTGTTATGGCAAACGCTGAACGCATTTAGGTTGAGCGCTGGTTTGATACAGGCATTAAAGTCTCTGTATAGGGACTCGAGTGCTTGTGTTAGAATCAACGGGGTCTACTCGGACTGGTTTGGCATCCATAAAGGTGTCAGACAGGGCTGTGTAGCTTCCCCGTGGCTGTTCAACCTATTTATGGACAGCTGTTTGGAAAATTTGAAAGTTGAAGAATGCGGGGTAAGAATGGGTGAGTTAACCATCAAATGCCTTTTGTACGCCGATGATCAAGTCATACTTGCGTCGTCGGCGGCCGAGTTGCAAATGATGGTTACATTAATGAACAGGTCATTAAAAGAAAGGGGAATGAAAGTGAACGCGAGTAAGACGAAAGTGATGGTTTTTGAAAGAGATGAAAGCAAAACGGTATGTGAAATAAGAATAGAAGGAGAGTTAATTGAGCAAGTGGATGAGTTCGTATATTTGGGATGTGTATTCAGCAGGGATGCGAGATATGATAAGGACATTGAACGACGAGTGAATGCAGGAAATAAAGTAAATGGGGCTCTACACTCTATTGTGAAAAGTCAGAATGTGTCAAAAAAGGCACGTATGGCAATTCACAGTGCTGTATTAGTCCCTACTTTAACGTATGGTAGTGAAAGTTGGGTGTGGCAGAAGAAGCACGAGAGTAGAATAAATGCGGTAGAAATGCGGTCGCTAAGGAGTATGTTAGGGCTGAATCTGAGTGACAGGGTGAGAAACTGTGTGATAAAAGAAGAGTGTGGTTTGCAAGATGATGCGGTGACCAGGATTAAGAAAGGAATGCTTCGGTGGTTTGGTCATGTAGAAAGAATGAATGCGGAAAGACTGACAAAGCAAATATATGTTGCAGAAGTGAATGGAAGAGTCGGAAAGGGACGTACTAGGCGGAAGTTTGTCAACCAAATTGGCGATATACTAAAAATGGGCCAAATTATTATATTCGTTTAAATTAAATTGATTACTAATACTAAAATTCATAAAAGATATATTTCACTTCAATTTTACTAACAAACTATATGGGTTTTCTGTTGCCTTAAACAAAGATATTTTATTTTATTTAATTAAGCCACTGCACCACGGAGCTGTCGAGCTAATGTTTAATTGGAGCCTTTGAATCTACTTTTTAGCCTACAGTTATCAAAGGTCTTACAACTAAGCAACCCTCCAATTCGTCGGGTGATCTACTTACGAATACGTTTGCTTTTATGTATTAACAATTAATAACCGGTTTCTACTCCTTCACAGGGCAAGTATTATTTCAAAGAAATATTGGTTTCGGGTGTGTGAAACGCCAATACACATGAAAAGCTTCCAACGCGGACAACAATTTTATTTAAGAAATGAAGTTTTTTTAACCCTGTGCCTAAAAGTTAAAAGTTCTATTAATGTCACTCTGATGTCTGACTCTCTGTCGGTATGTCAAATAGCTCTCTACTCTAGCTCATAGACAGAATGACTTATCAAATAGCTGTCTACTCTAGCTCATAGACAGAATGACTTGTCAAATAGCTCTCTACTCTAGCTCATAGACAGAATGACTTGTCAAATATCTGTCTACTCCAGCTCATAGACAGAATGACTTGTCAAATAGCTCTCTACTCTAGCTCATAGACAGAATGACTTATAGATTTGAAATTTTGATATTAGTGAAAAAGGTTTACCCAAAACCGAATATTGGATAAACAATTCAATTTTTTTTCATGCACACGAAATCTAAAATATTTTACGTTAGCAAGTGTATTAAATTAATTGAGTAGGTGCAAATTTCATTATTCTTGAATAATAAACGAGACTTGGTAGCTCAAACGGTAGGCACGAGTCGGATATATCAAAACGAATCTAAAATCCGATTTCAAACACAAATCGATTCGGATAGATTGCTCAAACTAGAAAATCTGATTTTAAAAATCGACCTAACTAGCTAAACTCTTACGATCTTTACAACCAAACCAATCCAAATCGAAAACAAAACCGACAATATCCAAACTTAAACGCAAACTGTTGCGTAGAAATCCAAATCCGTTTTTTCAGTGGCTCTCTCGATGACGTGAAGTTTGCGATTCAGATTTCGGTTTGTCCGCTTTGGAATATCGAAATCTATTACACATTGAGATATGGGATCAATATTATCCTTACAGCTTAGTACGTAAAGTCTATATTGGCTTTGCGAGATTATGCGTTGATGAATTTTTGGTTCAGTGTGCGGTCAATATCTGTCTTATTGTTAAGTCGTTTAAGGCTATATTTGCGAGATTGTGTGATAATATATTTTTGTTTTTAGTTAAGTGTTTGCTTACTTAAGATGTTTTTTTGTTTTCATGTTGTTATGTTTTAGACTTTAGATGTAAATTTAATCCTGGTGACAACTGTCAACTGCTCCCATGCCGGTCAGTCGTAACAGTGTATTGTATTATATTATTTACTGATATTTATTGCCTTAATACCTTTTTGTTTAGTAAATATATGAAAAAAGTTTATAAAAATATTTAAAAATTAGGAGTGAATTGTGTGTGAGTGTATGTTTTAAGTGAGTAAGTTATATAACATTTAAATATTTTTAATTTTGACTATTAAGTGTTTGTTTTACAATGGAGTTAGAGGCAAACAATTCATTAGCTTTTCTAGATGTGTTAGTAATTCGGAATCCTGATAACACCTTGAGCCATACTGTGTATAGAAAAAAGACCCATACAGATAGATATTTAAACGGTGATTCTCACCACCATCATTCACAGTTAGCTACCGTGGGTAAATCTTTGTTTCAGAGAGCACGAGGGATCTGTGACAGTAAACACCTGGCTGCCGAGCTCCACCACGTCAAGCAAGTTTTGCATGACAACAAGCTTCGAGTCCCGCGCCTACGTCACAGTGAACGAGTGAAGCTGGCCACAGTCGAGCGTGTACCTGCTGTACTGCCATATGTTAGAGGAGTCACTGACAAGATTGGCTACATCTTGAAGCGCGCTTCCATCAAAACATACTTCAAGCCGCTGAAGAAGATTGGTCAGTTTTTACCATCAGTCAAGTGTCATGTCCCTCTGCAAGATGCAGGAGTGTACAAGCTTGATTGTGAATGTGGTCTCTCCTGCATAGGACAAACTAAAAGACCAATAAAAACCCGCGTTAAAGAACATATAGCTGATGTGAAGAATCGACGCTCCGGGAAGTCTGCAGTCTGTGAACACGTACAGGATCGCCCCCGTCACTACATCAGATTTGATAGACCACAAATCCTCGCTAAAGAACACCGATTCCTTCCAAGGATGATTCGCGAGGCTATTGAAATCAAAAAACATCCTAATTTCAATAGAGAAGATGGCGGGGTGCTACCATCTGCTTGGGATCCTATAATAAATAAAATTAAATCCCAACCCAAGCATACAACTGCAAGACTTCAAGATACCATAAGTTCATATTGTATAGATCGGAACTAAAGTTAAATTTTAATCTATGGTAACCGCGGTTAACTATGACATATGGACGTTGAACATCTCAGTCCCGCCCGTGACCATGAGTGCTGGAAAGCGTTCGAAACGTCGGGTATTTAAAAAGTTAAATATACGCGATAAATTCCGTAAAAACTAGTATTATATCAATGTGTAGTGTTCGCGTTAATATAAGAAATTATTAAATTAAGTTTTTTTTGTTTAGAATTTTTAATTGATTAGACGAGAACTGTATTGATTTTCAAGATTTCTCGTAAACCCAGTGAGTATTATAATTTATAATATATCATTTTGACAAAAAAAAAAACGCTCTTGGAGTTCCAGTGTGTAAATATTACAGTCAAAACATATCGTATATATCAACAACGGGTAAATTAGGAGCTCATTTAAAACGATCTCACACTTCAATTTATTTAGCGTAGTTAGATTTGCGTTTGTCGTTCTGTTAACTTATAAAACGAAATCTAAGTACGCAAATGATTTGGCGTGGCTAAGCGATACTGAAATCGGATTTTTAAAAACGGATTTTGAAATCGATTTTGAAATCTGAAATCGGATAAATATCGGTTTGCGTTCAAATCCAAAAACGCCCATGCCTATCAAACGGTTAACGCTCGTTGTAAATTTCAAAGTACGCGAGCAACCCGGGTTCGACCTCCGCCGTCATCAATGACATTGATAATTGCAATTTTAAGTGCTGATTTACCATGTGCTTGCCTGAATTTGTGTGAAATAAGAAAAATATATTTTGAAGACATGTGAAGTTCGCCAACACGCAAATGGGGCAGCGCGGCGGACACTTCCTTGCCCTAAAACCCTCACAAAGATGAGAGGAGGCCTGTGCCCAGCAGCGGAACGCATATAAACTGTAACTTTATCTAACTATAACTTTAGTAAACAATGGGGGAAGGAATGTTTTCACTTTTAGACTTTGTTCTGTTTGTGTAAACCGTATAGTGGCCAAAGATTTAAATAGTTAGATGCGCCCTTACCATAGTATGACCACTCCGAAATGTGTCCATTCTCAAATGAGTGAGCTCACTCATTCGCAATCGGTGCTCATTTGTGCGACAGAGAAAGAAGTATACACAATTTCTGTAAGATAATAAGAGATGATACTACTGCATTAGTGTGCGCGCGTCAGCGTCTCGCAAACGAACACATCCAAAAATAATGCCACAGTTTTCGAGGTGAAGGCGCATCTAACTATTTAAATCGTTGGTAGTGTCGGAATAAAAATTTCCACTACCCCTTATAGTCCCGTGAGTGTCGTAAGACGCGACAGAGGGACATTGAAACAAGTGATGGGCATCCTGAAACCAACCTGAAATAGTAAAACTACGGTGTACAACCCGCTCGCCAAGTGTGTCAACTATGGCAAAATCCCACCTATGAGGCAATCTATTGGGCATGCCTATGTTCAGCAGTGGACGTTTATAGGCTGTGATGAATGGATAATGTTCACTTAGTCTAACGTAATGGGCTTGCTGTGATAAGGTTGAAAGTATTATTAGGGTGTAAAGCAAAATGAATGTATCATGCTTCCCCAAGGCTCAACCTCACCTCAATCCCACAGAGTAGTACATTTTATACTGCTGCACACAGGGTAACTGATAAACAAGTATCAAATATGCACCTATCAACTAAAAACTTGTAAACAATTGGTTTATATTATTTATCGCCAACACAGTGAATTTTCCAATCACATGTCAAATGTGGGATGAACCTTAGATTTATATTTTAATCATAGAATCATTTGGGAAAGTCGAAGCAACCCCAAAAAAAAAATCATAACTAAAACTTCTATAAATGTCTCTCGAAAATGCGCTGCTGAAACTGTCACAAAGTTCGGTAAAATATAAATACTGATTTCATCATCTTTCAGCGTTAGTATTTAATGTGTAAAATGAGGAGCGGTAGGAAGTTTTCTCTAAATACAATTCCACCTTATATAGTATATTAAAAAATAATAGCAATAAATCCGTTACGGTTGTTCCCAGGACAGATATGTTACAGAGTGGAGGGATATAAAATGAAATCCGTCAAAAGCGAGTAGGCTCGCGAATTTAACTATGTATGTAGATAATTCAACCATCCTGGTAATTATAGGTAAGGTAAGCACTAAACATTGCTCTAAAGAAAAGGACGTTGTATTGAAAGGACAAACGTAACTGCGGTAAGAAAATATTTTTCCCGTACATCAGTCTACATCACGGTCGATGCTCCAACTTCAAATGTAAGTTTATAATCTTAAAAAAATGTTATATTACTACAAATCAACCGTTTTGTAGTTACTCTTTTACTTGTGCTGTGAGACCTAGCTTCTTGCCGACATTCTTGATTCTAGATTAACGGAAGGCAATACACATACCCCACATTGATGAATAAGTTTGCGCCTATGCCCCGTCTCCAGTAACAAAGGTCTCCGGTTCTCTACACTCGCCATACGAAACACAGCAGCATTAAGCTACTATTTGACGTTGGTATTCTGTCAGAGCGTGGTCCTTCCCCGGTCGAGCCGACCCACTCGTGCTAACACTATAGTACTAATATAACTGCAGCATGACTCTAACACATAAAAGTAAAGCCGTTCGTCTGCGTCTGATCTCTCTCCGATCGTGTTGGATTACCGTCCTATCCGTCTATGAGTGTAGGGAAATAGTGCATACCCTCGGGTAGATATAATCCTGCCCTGCGCAGAGTCTTCGTTAAATGGCTAAATTAAGTCAGAAGGACATTATTTTCTTAAAGTTGTTATCGGGAAGTGCCTGGTGTTCATCTCTAGTTTCAGTTTCCCTGTCTTCTCTTATGACACATAACAGGCGTCGGGAATTTCTTTTTAGGATTTTGACAACATTTTTAAATCTTCTTTGACGGCGTGGCTTAGCAGTAAGTTGCGGCGTTTAGGTCTTCGGATTCGACTGCTGCATGGAACAAGTATTTGTATGGCCTACAAATAATTTTTCTGCGTCTGGATGTTTGTCCGTGTGAAATTTATGTACCTGTGTAAACTGCCTCGATACAATATGACCTTAAGATATAGGAGAAAAATTAGCAGAACATTTTACCTCTCCCCAGTCACTGAGATACCACGAAGGTGCGCATGTACCCCCGCAAGCCCTCTCAGATTCTGGTCGTGGTGCTTGACAAGAGCCGTCGCGCAGTCTTCTGCCGTTCCCTCCTATGCAAATCACTCCTCGGACTTGGCGACCATCGCAAGCTGCCGAGCATGGAGACCATTCACCTGAAGAAGTTGTTAAATGTTAATAAAATTATAATTTATAAACAAATTAATTTAAAATTTAGCGAAATTTAAAATAATGACATACGTAAATAATATAAATCTTGAGCTAACTGGCAGTAAACTGTTATTAAACAATTTTAAGAAATAAGTATTTGATTCAAAAATTAATTTTACCTGTGAACCACTGAGCATCACATTGTTTCCTTAGGGAACACGACTGTGAAGAGTGGGGGGCGCGATGAGCAGCGCAGCCATTGGGGTCTGCACATCGTACTCCTCGAGATTGCACTCCACCCCCAACGCACCAACCGACACACTAGCGTAATAAAAAATATCAAACTATGAGTAACAATATAATTAAACATTTATATTTTTAATGTAATGAGACTACTATTTTATTATAGTAATGTCCTTCAAACCAAATTTTGGTTACGGCAGCCAGTCTTAACGTGGAACAACCATCTGCGCAGGACAGGATTATAGTGCAATAGTGTGTGCGCAAACACGGGTGAACTTTATTCCCTTTATTCACATTTCCCTCACACTCATAGTCTGATGGGAGGAGGGGGAAGCGATCGATGGACGAAGAGATCAGGCGTGGAATGAACAGCTGTGTGTTCTCCAAAGCAGTCGAAACCCCGCCAACTTACTGACTCCGGGCTGTTACTGAGAATTTCTTGTCAGACTCATTGACTGAGTTTTGGCTCTACCCGGGATTCGAACTCGGGGCCATAAGATCACTGTCCCACTTACGACCACAAGACCAACGAGGCAGTATGCAATTTTATATGGGAGAGTAATCAAGAGAATCAGGTCCTCGCGGAAAGTCATTATAATCATTATAATAATGATGTGAAAATTAATTATCTAAGGCCCGCATGATACTTTAAACATCTTAATGTAATAATTTCTTATATATACATAGACACTTCACATTGAATAAAACTACTTTTATGGATTTTATCGCGTTTATTACTGCATATTTTTAATAACCGACGTTTCGGTTGCTTTGCAGCTAAAACGCTCTGGAAAGTCTGCAGTTTGTAATCATATTCCAGACGGTCCCCGCTATCCCATCAGATTTAATAGACCATATATCCTCGCAAAAGAACATCGATTGGTACCAAGGATGATACGTGAGGCTATAGAAATTGAAAAGAAAATCCTAATTTGTTATGCATAAAAGAGCTGAAATATAATACTGTGGTATAACATGTGTGTTTTGATTTAAAACTTTGTAATTTATCGGGAATTTCAAGAAGTTGAATCCATTACTGCCTATAAAAGTCCATTACTACACTGATACTACACGGTTTTCTCAAAAAAGGTTTCACACATAAAAAAATTATGTACTAGTATAAATCATTTTAGAGGAGGTTACCTCAGACCACTCCGTGTACAGCCACCCGCCAGCTGTGCTGTGGCTAAAAGATGGTTTCATCGTAGCACTAACTTCGTTTTCCGTGGCATTTGCTGCTAGGGAAATAACTGGTCCCTCGCGGAAGGTTTCAGTACGATCTTTCGGTCGCACTTGACGTCTAGAATCGAAACGTGATTCAGAAGTTGTGGCTGCTGTGCCGTCGCAGTTTGGAATATTACAAGGTTTACTACTTGGAGGCATCGGAAGAGGACATTTTTGATCACTTATCTGGAATTATATTAAAAATTTAAATGACACATAGAAAATTTCCGACTTATTTACCCGTTAAAATAACTTTTTATACCTTAGTTATGCCTCGGGAATGATCTTGTACACACCCTACGATTCTTGTACGGTGCGCTGGACCACAAACAGGGCAAGGTCCCCAAGCTGCAGCTCTCCATCGGGGAGGACAAGGTGTGGTACCACAACGACGTCGCTGTGACGGTGGCGGATTGCCAGAACAATGTGCTGGAGAGACTTCTCGATCTTCCGTCTCACTGACTTCAACGCACTTGAACTTGCCTATTTGGAGACCTCCGCCGCATGAGCGAGAACATTTCGTAAACGATAATATCTTCCACATAAACTTTCTATCACCGATAACGTTGCTGTCAATTTGGAATTGACTTTCCATTGATGTGAAATCTGGTTGCTTCGATAAGGAAGGTTCGGATTTCGAGTTTTGAAGAGTGTGAGATTCAGCGTTGTGATGGCGATGATGTCGAACTGTTTGATGATGTAAAGGAGTGTTTCTTGCAGGCGGAATGTCGTTATTCGTATCGTCGGGTGGTAAATCGGTTAAGTACTCGTACTTTATGTGTGGATTCGGTTGTGTGTATAAAACCTTTAAAAAAAAAAGAAAGACTTAAGAATAGGTTTTTTTAGTCTTCTTATACAAACGGAAGAGTAACCGAAAAAATTACCATAATGTCAATGGAATGATGTATGGGTCCCATAGCGAAGACATTGTCAAGCGCCGCAGTGCGTGAATAGATGAAGCGCGTTCCAGCCGCTTCGTATGTACCGGGCGCACTGACAGCAAATTCGCCGTTCATAATGTAGGATCCATTCGTCACTCTTAACGCTAAAAATGATAATTGTAAAAACATTTTAAAATTTCTTAAAAATATTTTATATTTAACAAGCGTACATTCAGTAAATTGGCATCTTAAACAAAGCTGTTACAGTCTGCGTCATGCAAATAATTAAACACCAATTGCAAAAGCGGCTATCTCCATTTATCTCACAATTTGCGGCGTAGGCGCCTCTATTGAAGAGATGCGCCAGCAAACTCGGCGGTGCGCGTGTGCAATTCCGATTAATCGATTCGACATCGATCTTTGCACTAGCGCGCACTTCAGCTCTCTATTAAGATCACTCGTGACCTACTAGTTATGGACTAAATCACTTTTATAATGAAATAATACAAATATGTAAATATATTACTTTATTGTATCTTAATCATTATATTGTCTTAACGTATAGACTACGATATATATGACCGAAACAGATAAAAAATTAGTTGTGTTTCCGAAACTTTTGTACAAATATAGTAGTAATCCTTCATTCTCTTAGTTAAATGTTTAACATCTCAACATAATCAACATAACAAAAAAAAATCAAGAATAGAAAAAAAAATTTAGTGTACATACCGATATAATTGTCGCTGGATACAATTTCGGAGACGTTCAGGCGACATGCACCACGTGGGATTGTGGTCACAAATGAGTAGCCTAGAGGCAATCGCGGCCGGGTAAAAAGTCCCGAAACGAGGCGGCGGCCGCAGCGGAGTTCGCGCGTCGCTGTTGACGCAAGGATACCTTCTCTGCCCACGACCTAAAACAATTTTTTTGTTAAAAATATACAATAAACGTTTGACGAACTTATGTTTATAAGATTTAGTGAGTTTGTACTTTTAGTGTGTATTGTTGTGGTCAATAATAAAATAATAGCCGATTTTTTTGGCTCTCGGTTAGTAACCCAACTAAACATGTTAGTGGAATATAATCGTTTAAAATTTTTAATAATAAATTAAATAATAATATTTCTAAATAATAGCTGATTTTTTTGGCTCTCGGTTAGTAACCCAACTAAACATGTTAGTGGAATATAATCGTTTAAAATTTTTAATAATAAATTAAATAATAATATTTCTAAATAATAGCTGATTTTTTTGGCTCTCGGTTAGTAACCCAACTAAACATGTTAGTGGAATATAATCGTTTAAAATTTTTAATAATAAATTAAATAATAATATTTCTAAATAATAGCTGATTTTTAAGTTCTCGGTTAGTAACCCAAATAAACATGTTATTGGAATATAATCGTAATATTTTTTTAATCTTTACAGCGCAGTCGATATATTTGTGTCACAGCTTACAAAATGTTGCCACCTACAGGAAACTTTTTCAAACCGCAAATCAATTTGTTACGCCTATCTTGACTTTCGAAAAACTTACCTTCATGAACACGCGATATTAGATTAGTCATGCAAATTTACAAGAGCTCTTGAGATGATTTATGTCGGAGATAGTATATTACGGATTATCCTGTCAGGATATTATACGGATGTAGCAAATGTTAGGCGTGGAAAAGTGAGATGGGATATTTTCATAATAGCACCTTTAAAATTTAAGTAGCTAATCTTTGCAAATTAAACATAACAAATATATCCAAACATACCTATATATACTGTGTACAGTTCGTATCCATCAAAAATTTCGCTTGCTTTTTAGTTACAAATATAAATATTTATTTATTAAATAGTTTATTACAGCCACATAGTACATATTGATAGATGATTTTCATAAAGTTTTAATATAAATAACGATTCAGTCTATGTAGGAAATATTTGTGTTAAGAGTTCAATTGCTTTTGTTTATTTATAGAAGCTGATGTTATCTGACGTTTTAATTGACTGCGTTAATTAGATTTAAACTGAAGTCCAGGCATAGTCATTAATGCAATGTTAGAGCTTCGAACCTCGTTATTTAATTTGGCATTGATTGTAAGGAATAACAATTTAAAAAAGACAAAATTATTGTATCAATTTTGTTATATTTTATGGAGTAAAGTCAATGGAGGCTATTGCAACTATGGGGCTAAAGCAACCAACAGCGATATCTTCTATTCTATGGTTTTTTATATACAATGCAATCTATTGGCATGGAGAAAAATCATAGTTTAACCTATCATAAACAGGTGGCATCACTTGGATCGAAACTGTTTGACTTACCAGAGCTTTTTTGTTAGTCGCCATTTTGATCTCGTGTTTGTTGGAGAGCGTCTCATCAACTTTCAACAAAAAAAAATACTTTTCGTGCATTTTAAGCAAGGGTATATACAACAACATAGAAAAACTAACGGTAAGTACTCTATAAACTTATTTTTATAACGTTAGATCCTTTAAATCGTAAGATATTGTAATAGTTACATTAGCCTCAATTTACCGCGTTGTGGGGCTATTGTGTCTAGTTATTTTAGTTACAATAGCCCCTTTGCGTTTGTATAAAAATAAAAATGCTAGTAATGTCGAATGTTGATAGTAAATCAATACAGTTACAGCACGATCTGAATACATTCGGGACCTGAGTAAATTGCTTAAATAAAGGGTAATGCATGGCACTGCCCCCACCGCAATATACTCTATCGTTTTATTTATTTTATGTATGTTTACAGTAAGAACATAGTGTTATCTTTTATTTTTATGTTTTTGAATTTAACTATCATTTTTTTGTTTAAAAGTTTGTTCTCATTTATTTCACTTGTTTTAGATGGTCCGAAATTATATTAAGAAAAAAGAAAAGAGCTATTCAAAAGAAAAGCTTCTCGAGCACTCGAGTGAGTTAAAAACAAAACGTTAAATAGCTACGAGGCAGCAAAAAACTTTAATATTCCGAGATCCTCATAGGAAAATTTAATTTATTTAGTATTTAATTTAATTAAGTTTATAGTCCTCATAAATAAATGTGATAAATATGTGCCATTGATTTAATAGCGAAGTGATTCGGTTTGATTTAGTATTATATTAAGTATATTATTCTTGTATTTAAACGTTAAAAATGTGATTAATATGTACCATTGATTGAAACACAGTGATGGTTACCAACTGCTAACGCGTATGTTATTTTTACATCTGTTTTTTTTTCAAATTATGCATAAATCCCCCTAAAATGTGATGAATATTATGTTCCATTGATTGAAACACAAAGTGATGTTAAGTTAAAGTAGTTATTTTTATATCTGTTTTTTCAATTAAGCATAAAGTCCTTATAGGAAAATTTGATAAATATTTTCCATTTAAATTTTTTGTCCTCTAATAAAATGTGATTTATATGTGCCTTTGATTTAGTATAAAGTGAATTCAAATAAATATAAATTAAAAACAATGCATAGTTTTATTTCACTTAGTCACCCATCATATTATCGATTACCTACACTTTTTTACAATTTATCGATATGTTTTACGCCTACACAGCACTAATCATATAGAAAATAGTCACATTAGTCCCCAAAAACACAAAATATACTTTTAATCGTATTAGGACTTGACTGGTTCAACTTAGAAATCATTTTTGCGAAAATTTCACGCTGGAGGATCATGCCTCTGATTCTGAGTACATACGCTACAAAAACGAATAAGTTATTTTAAACAGTTGCATTTACCCCAACATGGGGCTATTGCGACTTTTTCTGCCGGCATGGGTTAATATTAAGATTTTGGGTAAATCATACAAATTTTTGACATTATTATAGGTCGATACGAATCTCCGTTATATGCCTTCTTAATCTTATAGTTTTAATATATTAATCCAATAAAATAAGGTGGACATTTTTAGCAAAGGGTAAAAAAAAATTTTTTAGTTGCAGTAGCCTCCATTGACCTTATATAAAATTATGCTTAAGAAAACACTATAGATTTAGATGAGTTAATTAATTAATTCGATGATTATAGCCTGTCAAAATCCACTGCTGAATTTACTATAGCTGCCCACGCTTGTGTGAACGTGTTGGCAACTGCTAATTTTAAAACGACATAAATCGTTCTGGAGCTACGTTTTACATCATTTTGTATGCGTGCTCATAAGGCGTTAGTCTAAATATATAGATAAGTAGAACTAATTCTAAATAAACAGGAAAACCTACCTCAACCGTAAAAAAACAAATAGGAATATTTTTTATACTTGAATTTACTGAACCTATAATCCTTAATACGAAATAATGTAGTTTATAATGAAAACATTCTGCTTTAGATTGTAGGTACGTAAGAAAATTAATGAGTTGCTTTTATAATTTGCTAGACTACAGACGGTGTAAGATAAGGGTCACGTATAGCTTGATTATAATGGATAGTCTAAGGAATTACTACTCTGTGGTAGGTGAAGCGAACAGGATTCTCCAATATAACTTCTACCGTAGATTATCTAATATAATTTGAGGAGCAAGTGTAGTCTAATTTACTTAAGGGGATAGAGTAAGTCAGCTCAAATTCTAATTTCGTTCCCACTTGCCCGCGCGTCATATGCTATGTACTGACATGTTTGTAATCACTAATACTGTAAGTAGAAAGGTCGTTAGACACTTATTTCATTAGGTTTATCATATTTATGTCTGTTTCTTAACGCCAAGCCAGTCTCTTCTTATTTTTATTACGGTTATTTCCCATTTTAATTTTACGTCGTCCTGTTGCGTAATGGTATATTCTGATCGTAAGCGACACAACCTCCCCCCGTTCAAAGGCCGAAGCGAAGTGATCGTGCGGCAGGAATCGCTTCAAGAGGCCGATAGTTTAGGTAATTTCTTTTTACAGTGAAAATAATGGTATTTAAAAAAAAGTAAATAACATAAGCACTGCTTTATAGCTAGTTCAGTTAGTATGCAAAGTTTCATGATCTTATTCAAAGTATTTTATGAATAACAGAGGTTTATTGTTTATTTTGGAGGTAACTTTGGATTTTTTTTCTATCGAGAAAATTTTACGAAAATCGTGTTTATTTCAAAATTAATGCTGCAATATTTTCGGCATAACGAAGGATCTTGCTAAGCCATTTGAGATAATATTTCCCCTTGAAGCGCAGTATTTTTCTATTTATACAAAACTCACAGCTCAATATTAATTCAGGTAATATTATATGACAATCAGCTTATTTACAGTACCAGAGTTTTAAACATAAATAATAATGATTGATTAAGTAACGAAGACGTAATGACGTAAATTTTGAAACTGTATAAAAAGATACAAATATAAGAATCAAATAGATTAACAATATAAAGTGCTAAATCTTTAAAATAAGATTAAAACATTGCAAAAACCAGTTTATTTAATGTCGCTACTATTTTTAAGACCTATAGCCGTCTCTATGTTTGCTAAGTGTATTTAAAGCGTTTAAAAAAACAGTAACAATATTTTACGAAGAATAAGTTGTTGTTTTCGTCTCAAAAGCAATTCAGTAAAATATACTTTTAACTATACTATGTCAATACAAAAATGCATTTGGCCATAATGCACACTTACATCATTTCGTAATGTTTAATGTGACACTAATGCGAGTAGAACATTAGTGAATAGTAATGTCAATTTTATGAGCCTGCTACGAGATAACGACATCTAAATCTCGCGTTGGGCGGCTCAGGAATTGCTCCAATCGCCAAACGCGGGGGTACTTTGTTGTTTTTTAAGAGTGCTATGATTCATTCAAAGCAACGAATCTGGCTTTTAGCTAATGCTGTTCTATTTTTTTTTTCTTTTATCGATTTAAAGATATCTTGCGCAACAGTAATCATGAAGCATAATATATGATTTGTTGTATGTATTGACTATATAAATATTTTTAATATTCAGAAATCAATTGAATTGATATAAGGTATAATTAAAAGGAATATAAAGAAATTATATAATGTATTATATTGTTTTTGAGCTTTACTTAAGATGTCAAGGCCTCATTACGCCTTAATGTTTTATAATAACATATTATGCAAAATTATTTTAAAGAGAGGTTCTAATGGGCAGCTGTACGTGATGATTTGTAATGAGACGACTACGATAGTAAGTCAGTCAGCAAGATAGTAATAGTAGTAGATAGTAGTAGTAGACCAGGAGATGAGAATGAGAGAAAAATAAAAAAGGTTGAAAATACAGCAGATTCACATTAAGAAGAAGAGCAGAACTGGAAGTTTACTACCCTTACCAAATTTCTTTAAGAAAAGGGAGCAAACGAGCATGCGGCTCACCTGATGGTAAGTGACTACCGCCGCCCTAGAACAACCGCAACACTAGAGGAAGCAGGCGCAGGTACGTTGCCGGCCTTTTAGAAAGGAGCAAGCTCTTTTCTTGAAGTCGTATCGGTCCGGTAATATCGCTGGTGTAAACAATTTCACAGAGAAGTTGTACGAGGAAGAAAACTCCTAGTAAAACCCGAGGTGGTGAACAAACGCTTACTAAGTAACAACGCCATCATTATTAAACCATATTAAAATTCCACTGTCCGTTGCTGAACTTACTATTTACCCATAAATTGCCTAATAGGGGAGTTATTTCTATAGTCACCACACTTAGCACATCACTTTTATTATTTAAATAATGATTTAATGCGACTTAGCGTCTCTTAGTTTTAGTGTGTGAACTGAACTATTAGTGCGAACGACGAAATAAGTGCTCCGATTCCGCTGGGTTCCGCTGTCATCAAAATCTTCTAAAACCTTGATGCGAATATAATAAAAATTGAACTAATGTGACAAATTGTGAAGAAGTTTCATAAAACAAATATTATAATAGATTATTTATATATATATTGTGGCCCATAGACATCTACATCTATCCTCGATTACGAATCAAAATGCAGATGCATTGTCACCCGTGAGGACTAAGATGGAATGCCTCGTTTCCAGTAAAAAGGGTCTCCGGTTCTCTACACTCACCATACGAAATATAGCAGCATTAAGCTATTATTTCACGCTACGTCCATGACTAATGAAAAACATATTAATAAAATTAAACTTAAACACATTACACAAATATTACTTTTAAATCAGAAAATACAAGCACGCGATTAGTGAATTATTTTAACTTTTTAAGTTTATTATTTGAGATAAAAAAATACTCTCAGAATATTCCATTTTAATACTTCATAAACGTATGTCCTGTCCTCGAGACCGGATTTCGGTCATATTAAAGGATAATAAGATAAAAAAGGTCATATCCATGATCACTGTCACAAAATCAATTGCTTATTTAATCGAAATCATCGTTACAACAACCGCGATTACCTCTATAAAAACCCACTTAAGTTAACCACACACCACTTAAGCGATGTTTTTCGACCGAATTCAGTGTAATAGGCCGTTTAAATTATTTTATTACCCAAAACACAAAAACTCGATACGAATAACCAATAAATATTTCTATATATAGTAATTACAATAATAATTATAAATGATTGAATGAATTTTTCACACGCATTTTCCAACTCATTCATCCCGTTAACTTCTCTATATCACTGCTGGAATTGGGTCTATTTTATTGCTGGAAGGTTTTGCTACAATCGCTATGCTTTTGAGGAGATTTGGCAATCACAATACCAGAGTCTTGGACCTTTGGAGATTCTCATGAAAGTTATGTTGTTTTTTCGGCATTTCACAAAGTCATCGTGGAGTGATACGCAGCCCTAACGCAGTCACCACCACACGACAAACAAATATTAATATTAGAAAAGTTTAAAAATCAAAAAGAAGAAGAAATATTTAGAATAGTTTTTCTATACTTATCTTTATATATTATGATACTGGTTGGCTCGACGGTAGGTGCCATTTCCGGCAGGTGGAACCACAGAAATCGTAATATTATTAACTAAATTTTCTCTGAACTTTTTACAGTTAAAACACAAAATTTATTAATAACGCGATGCTGTGCTACCTATCGGAACCAGATTTAATGGTTTTCTTTTTTAGCACTAAATCAATGGCACTATCAAGCATCGAAGATGTTCAAACAACGTAAATGGTACTATCGATTACGAGTACCTACATCGAGTAAAATAGATAGTATAAAGATAGCCATCGATGCGCCAGCTTATGATCGTGTAGCTTCTTAACGGTTGAACTCGTATAAAGAAATGTATTCAGTATGTAGTTGAAACAATAAAAATAAAAAATACTTTCAGCAATTGTGCTGTAAGTAATGGTTTAGGTATAACATAATTAGTCTTACGGTTATAATACAAAGTTTAATTCAACAGTAGATACTAGATTAGATACATATTCAAATAAGAAAACGTGTAGGTACGTATCTCCACGTTAGATTATTATTTTCAATTGTTTCTCGTAAACGGTACACAGCTCACAAGCACGGGCAAGGCCAAAACGTTTAGGGAATGCAATTTATTGCACTCATAGAACACAGAATGTGTCATGAAATGTCAACAGACAAACCTACAAGGTTACATAAAGACATAATGCTATCCTTGGGAACAATTACAAGCGAGGCGGCATTTTCCAAACAAAACAAGAAATAACCATCTGTATCATATATTTAACTTTTATTTTACACACGATTTGTTTGTCCTTTTGGTTTTTATTTGTCAAGGAATATCACCGATGGGTCATAACGGGAGCTATTTGTATTTAAACATTGAAGTGTTTCGAACGTCGCACTAACATCGCTTTTTATGTCTTACGTAGATCCCAATGATACCACTAGTAAGAAACAATTTTTATTATCAGAAATAAAAAAACAAGGGGTTAAATAAAAAAAAAACGAGTGCGCTTATGACACCGACACAGGACACGACTGAAGTAAAACTTTTTTAGCTCCATCTATATATATATATATATATATATATATATATATATATATATATATATATATATATATATATATATATATATATATATATATATTATTTTTTATCAAAATGTCACAAATAGTCGTAGAAAAAATAAAAACTGATGCACATTTTTTCACATATTTTGCTAATACGAATAAATCATAATCTATTGCAATAAGGGCTATTTTATTGTTGGTGCCTGCTTTGATTTATTGTACAAAGATTTCGATGAAACCACTGTCCGTAGAGATGGGCTTAAACATTAAAAAATAATAACACTGCTAAATGCTAATGCTAGAAATAATTAACAGTTAAAATTAGCAGTTATTTTTAGCAACTGTTAAATTTCGTCACAGACAGATTTTAACACATAATTAATTTTCATTTCCCTCATACTTTTCACAGGCTTAGGACTGTCAACTTTTTCTGTTGGCGTATTTATAATGAGAATCAATTTATGTACAACGATTTCTTTTTTTCATATCTGCTTGTTTAGTATTCGTAATTTTTATATAATTATCTTTATTTCTTTTTTTATCTTTTGTTTTTTTTTCTTATACCTACTTATCACTTAGTAACATAACATATCTTAACACGTACCAATTTTTTTACGGTATCGCTATCCGTAAAAAAAGTTCCATATTTCACCTTTTTTTGACGTTGTATATCCATTTTAGTTGTTTTCTTCCAATTTGTAAGTATTCTGTTTCAAACGCAAACAACACTACACAAATAGTCAAACAATTGGAATTTTCACTCACAACACTAACTACCTACCTACTACCTAAATAACAAACTCTTGTTTTGTTGTGAGTTGTGACTGCTAAATTTAACAGCAATCTCAGAACATATTTAACAGGTGTTGACACTAGCTGACTTGCTTTAGCTAAAAATAGACTGACTTTAGCTAAAAATAAGTAGGATATATAAACTTACCTACTACTGCAACTCCTGGACGAGCGGAACTAGGTGTGCCGAGTTTGGGCTCGTTTTGTTGGTTATGATGAGGCCTTACCTCCGGACTTGATGGCGTGACCTGAAGGTGTACTTTCGTGACCGCTATTTGAACTTCTTGCAGATTAAACCTAGGGGTGGCGAATTTGGCCTCCGTTTTGTTAGTTATGACGAGTCCATACCTCCGGACTTGATTTAGTGACCTGAAGGTGTAAATCGGTGATTGCAACTGGAACTCCTAGACTGGTAGAACTAGGTGTGCCGAGTTTGGGTTCGTTTTGTAGGTTATGATGAGACCTTACCATCGGACTTGATGGAGTGACCTGAAGGGGTAATTCAGTAACTACTGCTGGAATTTCTGAACGAGTAGAACTAGGTGTGCCGCCGAATTTGGGCTCCGTTTTGTTAGTTATGACGAGTCCATACCTCCGGACTTGACGGAGTGACCTGAACGGTCTTAGACAAATTTGAAGTCGTTATCTCAAATTTGTCATATTTCTTAGTCACAGGGTAAACTGTGTTCTTAGTACACACACAAAGGGGGAAAAGTGAACTTTTTACTGAAAATAAGAAACTTATTTTAAATCTAAAAAATATAAAATAATTGCTACATAAAATATTTCGAAACATGAGAAGTCAGCCAAATCGATTATGGAAAGAAATGTGCATTGGGACATATGTAACTAGTAACTTTACTTTTAAAGAGTCCAAAGAGAATACGAAATAAATAAATATACTAGATAAAATAAAATAGGGGGAACTCTTTACGTACATATATGTTCGTCGGTGGAAGAAATTTATAGAAAACATGAATTTAACTTTATATAGACTATAGACTACGTAATCAATTGCACTGTGGTCGACTTTATCGTTTTGATTTAAAGTTAAATTATTAGTGAATTCAGGATCGATGCGCTCTTAGTTAAATCGATTTAAATCGCGGCTCTCTAGTCGACAAGCAGCCACACTAGTTTCTGAAATACATTGTTGTAATAAAGTACCAAATGAATCCCCACAGGAATGCTTCAAAGGCTAATTAAAACAATAATAGTTGAGACTACTATAAATTACATCGAGGCACCATTTTATCTTTGTAACTAGACCAACCGTTGACTTTCCATTATCATATACGATGAGGTTCGTTCGCTAAGAATTATAAATTTATTAGCTTCGTTGACTTCCACGGCTCGGAGGTACTATTCAGTGGAGTAAATTCACAGCTCCCGGTTGAACATTGCAATTTAAAATATTCATCAGTACATAAAGTTGTGCTACATAGAGCAGTTTGTACAGTTCACGGGATTATCTGGAATGTTTACACCCGTTTTATTTTAGGGAAATTGAATAATTGCAGGTATGAATAATGTCTAATTTCCTAATGAGTTTATTTGTATTGACTTTATTATAAATAGGTATAAGGGCCAGACCATAAGATTTATTTAGATTGATATAAAAATTGTTGTTTGTTAATTCCAGAATTGTAAATTAACAAATTCTGCTCTGCTATCATCAGCGTGGACAACTTTTCGCATGGGGACTGACCCATTATATGGTGAATTTATATTATCGATGGAAGATATTATAAACAATCATTTAAGTGTGTTAACACTTAAATTTGAAACTCGTATATTTTTGCAATAACACTACAAGTAGATGTTAAAATGTCTGAATCAAGTATCCGAAATATGGAGGCGATCAGTACAAGGAACAAATATGTAGTTAATACTGAGTATACGGTAGTATCGAAAAAGGGCTATAATGCAGTTAAAACTCAAGCACGGAGTCAACTTTAGCAGCCAAAAACAAAAATTTCATGTTTTTATACAAATGTTGGCTGCGGCTGGGCCAGAATCCGCCACAAAATAGAATAGCTTCGTCAGTCACTTCTCATGTTTTATGTTTATACTCGTAACTTTTATTAACTTTATGTCTTTTATTGCTTGTATTTATAAACAGATATTTTGTCACACTTCTATTTTCGTAAATGCCTCATGATAAATGTATTATTTTCAAACAAGTTCTATTTAATCAGAATGCACTAATCAAAATATCTTACTACGCACAGAGTTGAGTGGGAGAGAATGCCGAAAGGAATCTGCCCTTTGTAATCGTTTTGTTAAGGTTAAATTCAAGTGTCATTACAATAAAATGTATATAAGTAAAAAAATCTAAACGATAAAATTTAACATTCTATTAATAAACTGAAAACATTTATTTTAAATTTCCTACTTAACTATGTCTACGAAATTTAGGAAAATGGATGGAGGACGGAAGATGGTATTGAAATTGTATGTTGTAGGAACAATGGGATTCCGATGTTCCATACGTTTCATTCCAGTGACATACGGGTTTGAAATTTATGTTACCGAATATTCAGGTCGACTGAACAACTAAATCAGATAAGTGGAATTCTAAATTAACCATTCAGTTTCAGTCCGCAAGTAAAACAAAGGTGGCTCGACAGTGCGATGAAGCGTCTATGCAAACATCCATGTGCAGCTAACGTCGGCCAACTGGGTCGCATTGTGTGTATCGTGCAATACAATAATACTTATTGCAAATGTGTAAATACAGCCAGCTAGGTATTATAATAGGTTCCATTCTGAATATAAAAATAATTATTTTTATCAAGTTAAGAAATAAGAAGTTTTAATAACAGTTTTAAATGACGTCATAATTACTGCAAATAAATGTTTTATTTCGCTTGTCTTAACACAAACGCCGTGACAATTTGATTGAAAGTTATCGCGTCCACAAGATATCTGTCAGAGTAATCCAAACAAATACTGCATCCGGAATGGAGCCAATATGCTTTATTAGAATAACGAGACAATAATATCATCACAACTTAGTCCTCCTGATAGATTCATTTTTTTGCCATAGTTGTTATGAGGAAGCGGTTTGCCAACCGCATTTTTCAGGACGATGCTGCTGCCCATTTCCTCCTTCATCTCTGATTTTCCTCTGCCGCCTCTTACCTCAACTACGGGCACGTAGGTGAACTCACTTACGCCGCCTTTACATGGCTGGACAATATTAAGTTAAAACAAAACAATCAATAGTAAAACAATCATTTAATATAACTGGTACGAGTACTCCCAAACCACCGCGGTGTTTGTCGACTGTAATGTTGATTTCCCGGTACTAAAACGAACTAACAATTTCAATGTCAAACTTTATGACCGACGAATGCGGCAACATACATACATAAATTTATTTTGGTTTTTCTCAGAACAATTTTAACTTTAACGTTTGTTATATTTTTAGTTTATTCAAACGATGTTTTTACTGTTGAAACTATGCAATTATCCATTACTGGTAAAAATATTTTGTACGTTCGTAACGAAAAGTGACACCTTACGGTCTCAACTACTAATTTACATGTATTGTAGTTTTAATAATCAATATGAGATGAATTGTAATAAATAGAGAGATGCGTGACCCAAATTAATATAGATTATAGCAAGTGTCATGGTATTCACAAATTTTCTAATCAACTCTAGGTGACCACAATAACTGAAAATTGAGTGTCTAGACAGCGTAGCAATTTACAATAATTTACACGTTGTCAATGATCTTAAATGTTCTGCTTGACTCTATATTAAAACTAAATGAATGTAATGAGGACTAAAATTGAAACATATTACTTACCGTGACAAGTATAAAGAAGAATATCGTCGAAATGTTCGTCATCCTAAATAGTTCGTCTTCTTATTTCATACAGACTTCTCTTCTTTATCAAGACAAAAATAAATTGTCAGGAAAGAAGTGTTCGTAATTATTTGCTCGCAGTTTTAGATTAAAATAGTACCTATTATCTGAATGCTTCCTGTTTTGACATTGAAAATAAATATTTATATGTCATTTTCTCAGTTTTAAGAAAATGGATAAATTGTGGGAATATATTTCACTCGCATGTTTTTGATAGCATCCTGAAGTATGCGAGTGAACTATATTATTAAAATAGATTTTAAAATCAACCTTTACTTTTTACTACTACTACTGTTTACTAAGATAATCTAAAGTTAATTAATAAGAAGTAGATAAGTTAATAGACTGTATTAAAAATCGCGCTTTACGAGTGAGTTAAAGTAAAGTTCCTAATTGAATACAGCGAACTTTCTAATAAATGAAACCATCTCTTAAATTTTTTCAGGTGATATGACCTTGAAATTTTGTTAAACCGTGAAGTTTGAGCGAGGATTGACATGTCTGATAAGAAGTATGCATTTTATGACATAGGATCATATTTGCTGACTAGTTGTATAATTTCTTACTTTTCTAATATTATACTGGATGACCTTTTTTACCGTCTGAAAAAAATAGGGTGTAACATGTAAGAGGAGTAGAAGCCTATGGCACTGATATTTTACAAAAAATAAAAACAAAAATTTTGATTTAAATAAATTAATTAATTAAAATTAATTTATTGTCACTTCGTAGGGTCAGAGACTCAAGGACAAAGGGCATAGTAATTGTTCAAAAAAATTTCAAACGTTTAATTGAACACTTTTGTTTTTATTTTTGTAAAATATCAGTGCCATAAGCTTCTACTCCGTTCACATGTTACACTGTATTTTTTTCCAGACGGTGAAAAAGGTCACCAGTATATTTTATATTGTATACTCGTATAATTTAACGGTCGCGTTTACAACCACTAGACAAACAACTGCCTCGTTGGTTCGTAAACGCGCTAGGTTTTCCTGTCAAGAAGTTCTCAGTAGTATCCTGGAGTTAAGATGTTAGCGGTGTTTCAGTCCAATACCTCTGAAAGCTCGTAAAGCTGTTGGCCCTGCGCCTGATCTCTCTTTGGTCGTGTCGAGTTACCGTCTTATTGGACGATGGGAGTGAGGGAATAGGGCAAAAAATGGCCAAGCTTCTGAAAACACGATACTGAAAATAGGAGTATATTGGTATTATGCATTATTATTATTGCTTATGGCGCAATTTGGAATAAATATAGGTTTAGTAGTGGATTTCCACACGCTTTTATTAAGATGAACGCATTATAACGAAATACCACATAAAATAGCCAAGTACGTTTATCACGTAACAACGAGATTAATATTGTGGACAACTAAATTTGTCGAAGGACGTGTATTAATTATTATATGCATACAAGTAACAAACGGGCTAGCAGTTAACCTGTTGTGGATGGGAAGTGGTTTCTGACTATGGAACTTCAAACAATGAAGTTCAATCATGCGTTGTCACCTCTGATTACTACGAAATAAGTCTTAATTTAGCTTAAAGACATATCGTTCTTAGCTTAGACTAACTGTTACCCGCAAGATAATATTTTATTACGGAAAGGAATGTAAAATAGCAAGATTTTTTTTTGATGAGATTTTCGTAAAATCCGTTTTTAGTGAGGGCAATATTGTAACCATAAGCTTTGCAGCCTTATAAAATCAAAACTAGGAGGAGGATAGAGCAATAATTAGGAACACTTCGAAAAATCCACTTAAATAAAACTAATTACCATAATGTAAACTGACAAAATGGCGTCGATAAAGCAGCGGCCTTTTAACCCTTTATCATTTGATTGACCGATGAAGAGCTAACGTATCTTAAAGGCATCGATGAAGAGCTATCGTATCTTAAAGCCATCTATGCAAACAAGGCTGTAGTTTTTGAGTTATAAGAAAGTGACCATTACACCCACGTACTATACATATAAAGCTAAGAGCTAGAACATTGTGTTATAGAAAAGTAACTAGGATATTGAATACATACGTGCAGTAAATAAGAAATTGGGATTTTTGGTCGCTTGTTTATTTGTGATCGGATCACGTAAAGCCACAGATTGAAATCGAGTTTCCACTCTCGTACAACTTGATTTCCGATAAAGAATGAACGGTATGCTCACCGTGATGTATATTATAATGGCAGAGCTTTGATAAATAAGGGTAACCCAGTTTTGAGAGTTATTTAAAAACGTTGTGGTGTAACATTTAGCAGGAATCAGGTCACGGACAATAATTTTATATAAAAGATGTGCGAAAATCAGAGCCTAAATGCAAACGTGTAAATTAGGTGTATTTTATTACTTCGTGATGATGTAAACAATGACGGAATAATATCCCTTGTAAACTTATTACGTATTAGTGTAGTGTTTACGCATTAACAGTTTATTTTCGCAGATACTAAAGGCTACGGATTTTTAAGTAATAGTAATTTATTGATAATGATTTAATGTTTTTAAAAATAATTTTCTCTTGCCAGATGTGGTAAACATGGGAACCATGTACTTGTAACTATTTTATATTAATAAAATGAAAGACGTAACTTATAGTTTGTAGTGTACGCACTTGTTTATTTTCACCTTCTTTCAAGAAACATCTTTTAAGGACTATATTATTATTTTAAGATTTAAGTTTTTTAAGGAAAATTGAAAATGTTTCGTAATTTTTCATGCTTGTACATTTTTCATGTGCAGATAGGCTGTAAATGTTAATAAAACATTGAGCTCGAGTAAACAAGCGAAGCGAGATAATATGTAGTAACAACAGCTGAGATACCGACATTGCGGCGCGCTACGCATTTTTTTAGCAAACAAAATATTTCTAAATCGACAAAAACTCTTCGATACAATCTATACCCGTGAAACAAATAGCGATCTTCAATCTAAGTTAGATTTTCAAATAAGGTTATCTTACTTTTGGAGCTATATTTGGAGTTTTAAATTTGTTACGGTTGGAAAATTGTAACTCAGTACATGAGCCTATTCAAGGTAAAAGGCCTATTCAGTTAACCAAACCACACTTTTTTAACTGCGTAAAAATAAATTTCATTACCGTCTCTAAATAGATTGGCATGTATTGATTTCATTTTTATTGATCTCTGCTCTATGCGTAATAATTTGAGTTTATTTTTAGAAATAAAAATATTATAATTACGAATGAACTCTGAATTATGATAAAATACTTTGTTGATGACTAATATAAATCTGAGTACTCGCTCAAATGCATGGCGTATGGAGTTCTTTAATTAAAAGTGATAAGATTTACAACAAAATAATTAAACGTAGACAAAAAACAACAAAAAATAAGTAATTCTATAATTCTGTTTTTATTAACTAGCTTGCGAAATATTAGCAGCGAAATGCTATTTCATACAATATTCATCAACGAATTTGTAATTTTTTTCACGTACGATTGTTATGGTTTACTTTATGTTATGAATGACGGCTCTAACTTCTCAATGAATTCTTTGAGCAAAAGTGTAGTTTCTGGCAAATATCCAATGCTTTGTTCTCAAAACATTATAGTACACTTAGAACATTTCAATGTGTGTATGTTATGAGTGGTTTTTTTTTTTCGAAAACTGTAAATCAGATTGCTATTGGCACGTAACACATGTAGCTATGCGGCTGATTTGCAGCTAATATTATAATATCTATATTTTATTAAGACATTTCATAAATTTTTGCTAAAATGTTAGGCTTTTAATAATTTTCTAAAAAAATTGCCAACTGCTCGTTAATGTTACATAGTTAAATGGTTGTTAAATAATTCAACTTGTATTAAATTGGGTTTTACGCTTACTTTGAATGTGGTCAATAAATGTCCAGATGCAAACAAAGTAAGCTTCGAATATCAATATCACAATGTCATTTTTTAAAACGAACGAGGAAGTGTGAACGATAGAGTTACATCATAATTATAGCAAGTATTTACTATTATTATAATATTATGTTGCTTTTTGAATGCTCGTTGACGGAAAGTGCCTTCCTTATTTAAAAAAAAAACAAGTTTAGGCATTTTAATTGCTTATATCGGATGGTTAGACGTAAGTCTAAGGATAAAATATTAGTATGATGGGTGTGGTCTATGATCAATAAACTCGAAGATATATATGGTAATTTTATGAATGCGCTTCTTAACGCAAGAACTATTTTGGACTTATAATTTATTGTGTGCTGGTTTCGGATTGACATTGAATTACTTTATGAATATAATGGCTTATTTGTACTACTATATTTTTACTAAATTTTATTTATTTTATTCGTAGTTTTATTATATTGCTGAAGATATTCAAACAAGACCCTAAATTAATTTCGCATGACGCACATAAAAACAAATTACTTCTTTTTTTAGAGAGCAAAGGTGACAAACGAGCACACAGTCCACCTGTTGGTAAGTGGATACTGTAGCCCATAGACATCTACATTTAACCTCGACTAAGAATCAAAAGGCAAATGCATTGTCACCCCTGAGGACTGAGATGGAATGCTACGATTCATGTAAAACGGGTATCTGGTTCCTTACACTCACCATACGAAACAAAGCAGCACTAAGCTACTATTTTACGCTGGTATTTTGTCAGAGCGTGGTGCTTCCCCGGTCGAGCCAATCCATTCGTGCTTCAACCATAATACAGATGCAGAGAGGCTCTACCACGTATTTCATACCTAAACTTTTTGAATACTCGAAACGCTTTTGGTTTCATTTCAAAAATATCACCTACTTCATCAGCGCGTGAGAGTGAACTGAATATCGGTCTCGCCCATTTTATAATAGGTTTTCCGTAATCAAATAGACGATTTCAGTTCTAGATGTTTCGCCCCTTTGAGGATTTGGGCAATTTCTCTCTATTATTATACGTCAATGGTATACCTTAATTTATGTGAGGCCATGAAGTATTTCTAATTTTACTTATAATTGCTTCTTCACGGGACGAATTGGGGTGACGGACTTCCTAATGTTACCTACTAGCTACTTCAAGTGCCCAGCGTCGTGATATTGGAAAATTTTAGTAATAGGTACCAAGAGTGGAATATAAAAGAACGATAAAGCAGGAAGAAGAAAAAGTTATGTTTTTTACAAAATATAGGTGACAAACGAGCTCGCAGTTCATCTGATGGTAAGTGGATGTTGAGGCCCATAGACCGCTACGTCTATCCTCGATTAAGATTCAATATGCAGATGAGTTGTCACGCCTGAGTACTAAGATGGATTCCAGTAAACAGGGTTACCGGTTCCCTAAACGAAACACACCAGCATTAAGCTGCTATTTTATACTAGTATTTTGTGAGAGCATGGTACAATAGTATAGTTGCAGCTTGGCTCTACCACATTATAATAGTAGTGCTATATTAGTTGAAATAATAAATAAATAAAATAAAATAAAAAATAGTTTAAATAATATTGTAACTATTATGAACCTTTAATATTTTTAATGAGCTGCAGGTTTATTTCAATGCTAGATTTAAACTTTGTTTAATAGCATTAAAATGACAAGCTAACAACATCTGATAGGTGTTGGCTACTGCAGTTAATCGACCCATGTAATCAAACTCCAACAAAGAATGCTATATATGCATTGTAGCCCCTAATGACTAAAATGGAACGCCTCACAACTTGTTATTGTGCTGACACTCTTCCCCTTTACACTTGAAAATAGTAACCTGCTAAACAGCTGCTGCTTGCTAGTGAAACAGGTAAATGCAAGGTTTTCAATCGAAATGGAAAGGGAAAAAATAATAAAATCTACTACTATCTAAACCTACGTTATTTATCGGTCCCTACATTACAAGATAATAAAATTTCATTTAAATACTGTCATTTACTTTATGTTTACATGAACATAGATTTTTCACGTCTATTTAAAAATATGTTGTCAGTTAATGTGTTATGAAAACGATAAATTATTTATTTAGATTTTTACAAATAGCGCAACATCTCATTTGTCTTTGACTGGTGTGATAAATGTGTGTTAATTTTAAAACCCGTTGTATGTCAAATATTATTCAAACACTTTTATTAAAATTATTGCCTTTATGTTTAAATTAGTTTTTAATAATTCCTTGGTCAATATTTATTTTTAGTTAATAAATAAGAATGTTATATTATAGTATACGTTTTCATTGTCATCACCATCATTTTGGATCACCTACCCGATAGATTGTTACATAGCTAGGGTCTTCAACTTATCTATGTTCACCTTAAGATCTACAGGTTGGAAACCTTATCGACGAAATTTAGCAAGACATTTACTCTCCAAGTAAGTTTCCTTTGTATGATATTTAATATTTTTTCGAAAACAAACACTTAATTTTTTTAGCTATCAATACCAATAATAAATAATTCTGGACTTTGTTCTTTAAATTTGTAATAATAATAATAATGTCCTTCAAACCGAGTTTCGATTACGGCGGCAAGTCTCAACGAAGACATGTGCTTGTGTCTTCGTTCACGTCATGCACTGCCTATTCCTTTACCCTCATAGTTCAGAGGAACAGCAATCACACACGACCGGAAAAAGATCTGGCGCAGGACCAAAGGTTTTACGTGATATCTGGAAACGGAATTGAAACACTGCCAACATACAGTCCCCGGGCATTTTAATGCCCTAGGGATTTAAGCCGGAGACCGGAACTTCATTGTCATCAATCGCATATACATCCAGTAGACTAAAGAGGCATCAAAATATGTATAAATCGTAAAAAAGATGATTATTTAATAATTCTAGAGTCGTATATTTAAGCATTTTGTGCATCGATAGTAATTACAGGAAGAATATAATTTGGTTGTTAAAGGTACGGGTAAAAGGGATATTTATTTTCGTTCCACCTTCAAACTGTATCTGTGCTATTCATTGACGTAATTTCAAATGCTAAGCCGCGTTCGTCATTCGAATAATAAAGAAACTAGTTTACGATCAAAAATCGTATCGTATACATTGGTATGTACGTAATATTTCACGCAAATTTTTATAGTGGTATAAATTTACAGGTAGAAAACTATAAAATTCAATTTTTGTTATTTATAGGATAGTTAAAAATTCTTACATTACAGACCATTAGTTTCATGCCGCTACCAAGTCTTGTATAACTGACAATATAATAGTAATCTCACCTAACACTACAAATAATTTGCAATTTTGTGAATGCTTTAAGCAGATTTTAATGAAGGGGCTGTCTTTTCAATTCATTAGTGCTGGTAGTTAACAGAAACCGTCATTTATGTATAACGATGCATTTTTTCAATTCTCTAGAATCAAGTATAAAATATTATATACACATTGGGTTACATGACTAAATAATGGGGATTTTAAAAATATAACTTTTTATCAAGATAATTATTATATACAACTTTATTGTTATATAATAATTGTCTTGCTTGCTACTTTCTGACATTAGTTATGTAAAAACAACGAGTAATTTTTTTAATACTATAAGGGTGGCAAATAAGCACACAGTCCACTTGAAGGTAAGTGATTGCTGTGGCCCATAGACTATAAAAAAAATCTACATCTATTCTATAAACGACTCAAATTACGAATCAAAATGCAGATGCGTTGTGACCAGTGAGGACTGAGATGGAATGGCTCGTTTCCAATAAAAAGGCTCTCCGGTTCTCTACACTCACCAAACGAAACAAAGAAGCGTTAAGATGCTTTGACGCTGGTTATCTTTGAGAGCGTGGTCCTTCCCCGGTCGAGCCGACCCATTCGTGCTCCAACTATACCAGTAATATAGCTGCAGCATGGCTCTACCACGCAAAATTCGAATTTAAGAAATATAAACAATGGCATCAAAGTTTCAGTAACTTAGCGAATATTTTTAAAAAGATTAATATTTTATCTATGTTTTCAAAACCGTGTGGCAAAAGTAAAAGATGAAAAGTATAGATAAAATAAATCAATTTCTCTTGAATAAAACTCGGACGTTTTAATCTTGGACGTTCTTTATAACACCCATGTTTACCGGAAGTGATCAATGTATATTATAGGCGTAAACATAAGAAATACATTCCTCTTATTTGAGTTATTTCTCTAAAGAGTATATACATACATAGTAAGAGACATGTTAATTTTTAACTATTCATTATACCTTAATCAGAACGCGTGGAAAATTGATAAAAGGAGATAAAATTCGGTCCCTTTTCAGTAATTTTAGGGCGTGCAAACTGTTTTTCTTAGAGCGAGGTCGTGATACTGTAAGCGACTAAGTTCTGCAATATTTGTTATTTAACGTAATTATCCTAATTTTAATAAACGGGCGATGTTGCAACCTAAAGAAACATTACATATTATGATGTGAAATAATTCGTAACGTTTTTATATACTATAAAATTTATAATTACTTAAAGTGGTAATATTTCTCTTTTTTGCCGATTCGATGCTCTAAATTGCTGTTAAGTCGTGATGAAAGCTTTTAGTTATTATTTCTAGTGTGCGAGTCATATTGTCTACTTATTGTTATTAGCATTTTATATCTGTATACGTAACACGGTTAAAACCTGTTTTTTTCTTGACCTTTTTTATAATTTCTGTACAAATTATTCCCCGTCATATTAGCTTAAATGGACATCTCTTTTTTAAAGTAATTATATTAAAGAGTTAGTCATGTTTGATCACGTTAAAAAAAGAGTCCATATACATATTTAAATCAATGATAATATAATGTGTAAAGTTTTTGAGTTTTATTGTATTAATAGATTTATATTAAAAATGTTTCAACACTGAACAAGAAATGATTAAACTTTTCTTATGTTTTAAGATAATAGGTATTACAATTAGTGAATATTGAAATTAGGGAATTAAAGCTCTATGAAAACTCCCAATTCGCTCTATCCCGATTTCTCTAAACTTGACGTGAGGTTATACGTCCCTGCGATCTCACTATTTAACTGTTGTTAGAGGTCCTTTTTCACAATGCTTTGTCGTGTAGCAGGATCGTAAAAGAACCCATCACCCTGTTTCGTCCTAAGGGCTTTAGAAAAGGCGATGCTGGGAAGGAAAGAAGATAATCCAATAGATGATAGTTTAACCGTCTCGCTTGCGTACTGTCTGTCTGTGTGAAAAGCGCTGCTTTTATGGCTAAACGTCCCCGCAGGAGATGTCCTGCAGCGGAATTCAACGGACTTCTGAATAAGAATAATCCGTGTTTATTTAATTTAGGAGTTAAATGTAAAACCATAAAGCTAAGGATACAAAGGGCGGGTGTTAAAAATAAATGATGGCAGATGCAAAACATCGCCATTCGCTTGTCATTCTGGTCGAAATCAGCCATAATAATCGCCATTTTATATTGATACCTTCATGATAATATATTGGTCGTCAAATTTTTCGTTAAAGTTAATTCTAACTGCAAGCATGCTATAAAAGTAGATAACACCTATCAAGGTCTAATAATAAAAAAATGCGGTTTTAGGCCATTTTTGTTGTTTTCTTTTGAGATTCGAATCTTTGGCCTTTGATGCAGTAATCACATTAATAATTTAACTTTTGGACTTTACTTTAGAACCAAAGAAACAGATGTATATTTATCATATAAAAGTACATACATACCTATATTTAGATTCTCAGTAAATATTATTGAAATATTGTAAAATTCATTATTAAAAATTTATAAGTTTTTAAAAAGTTGGCAGTCATAATAAGAACATATTTCAGAATAAATATTAAATTCAATTTATGTAGCTACTTCACGTAAGTATCTTCCTATCATGTGTAACCTAGTTAGATCCCATGAGTTAATTTATAAGACAAAGAGGCACCTAGATAATGTGATAACGAGCTTTCCCAAGATGGCATTGAATCTTGACGGCCTTGGGATATATTTTTATATTAACCGCTGAGATATGTAAAACAAGCACTTATAACTGCGTAAATCTTAATTAGTATATTAACATATAATAATAAAAATATCACCATGACGATATTAACAGTCTAATACGAGTACAGTACGAGTTGAACATCATTTTGTTTCTTTGTTGTCTTTTTACAACATGCGTCAAAAACTTGCAACATGATTTTGTAACTTTTTTCAAAATATGAGTTAATCTAGAAACAGAAAAAAATATTTCCTTAAAAAAGAACTACACATTTATAATAAACAAAGTATAAAACAGACAGCGAAATTTTATTTTATCAATATTTTTTTTATTACGATCTTGTAAATGATTATTTTGGCCAGACAAGAAATGGTCATTCTATTTATTTAGAATACTACTGTATATGGGCAGCTTTTTTATAGGATAGGATGACAAACGAGCATACAGTCCACCTGATGGTAAGTGGTTCCTGTGGCCCATAGACAACTACATCTATCCTCGATTACGAATCAAAATGCAGATGCGTTGTCATGCGTGAGGACTTAGGTGGAATGCCTCGTTTCCCGTAAAAAGGGTCTCCGGTTCTCTACACTCACCATACGAAACACAGCAGCATTAAGCTACTATTTGACGCTGATATTCTGTGAGAGCGTGGTCCCTCCCCGGTCGAGCCGACCCATTCGTGCTACAACTATACTACAAATATAACTGCAGCATGGCTCTACCACGTTATTTTATTCAACGGTTTCGTATAAACGTGAAGTAGTCGTAATATATAAAATACTCATATAAATTATCAACCTGTAACGTTTTTATCTAACGATGGCCTATTATTTACAAGCTGTCGACATCCAACTACATCACGACACGACACTGTCAGAAGGGAAAAATTTAAAAAAGTTTACAACTTGCTTAACGAGTTAAAATACGTGGACAATATTTCACGTATGCTTATAAACTTTAAATAGTTTGGATAGTTTTCTACATACGTTTTTTTTGTTAATAATTGTATAAAATCGAATTAATTGAAAACAAAATATTCAGGTAATTTGAAAATAAGTTATGAATTTGAAAATAAATGAGCCTAAAGGAATCATTCAGATAATTTTTGAAAGTGAATTTAAAATTTTACTTTGTCACATAAAACATTTGCTGGAAAACAAATCTAAACACTTCACATTTGTCCATTAACTTTACAGAAACGCGACGTTATATGAGAACGGAATTAAAACGCCAATCAAGCGTTTTGACAGTTCCGCATTTTCGCGCCAATTTTCCGGAACGCGCGTAAGTTCGGTCGAGATACACGGCACGGTTGGTGGCGCGCTGGCGCGCTCTCAGTGTGGACTGTGCCGTCGTCTCTCTGCGCCCCATCTACTGCCTTACGATTTACGAGTGTGACGCAGAATTAAACAACATATATAGCGTTACATTTGACGGGACACATCACGTGGCCCCTCTCGAGAATTTTTTCCGTGTGGGATTTATAATCTATAGCCGAATAAATCAATGAAATGTCCGTGAATACAGTTTGCAATGAATCATATTATTGCAAAGACGATTGAAAGCATTTACAGCGCAATTCATAATAAAATGTTTGGTTTGAAGAATTATTAAGACAATAGATAAATACGACGTTGATCGATCTACCTACGATCATTCACAGAACGAAGAGTCATGACAATTCTTTATTTAACTACGTAATATAATATATATATATATATATATATATATATATATATATATATATATATATATATATATATATATATATATATATATATATATATATATATATATATATATATATATATATATATATATATATATATATGTGTTTATAATAATATAAAATTAAAATATTTTTTACACTTTTAAGTAATATAAAAAATACCATAATCTCAAAGTCGTCTGAATAGACATTAACATCATCATCCCTCTTTTAGGGTGCAAAGGATTTTCAAGAAGTTTTTCTCTAAATTTCATTTCTCCGACAAACTGTCCCATGTAGTATAAACCTACTTACCCATTCAATAAAAATACCGGTTTTACAGAATAAGGGTAAAAGTGACGGTAAGTAAATTTAAATTCTTACTAGTAAACGGTCTCCTGTTCTCTACACCACCATACGAAACATAACATCATTAAGCAGCTATTTTACGCTGTTATTCTTTGAGAGTTTGGTCCTTGCCCGATCGAGCAGACCTATTCTCGTTATAATTATAACTCAGTTGCGGCATGACTCTAACCAATTTTACAATTGACGAAGACACCGAGTAATATACCAAAAAAAATACAGTCAGATTTTAAGCTTCCGCTTTTTTTGAAGTGGGCTAAAAATTTGTCAATATTCTTACCGTCCCCAGGTTTCGGGAAGAACCGTCGAAAAGTTTTTAGGTACCCCATTCTAAAGTGTTATTTATATAAACCATTTTTTTATAAATATTATGTTTTATTAAGAATTACTCAAAGAGCAAAAAACATATCATTGTTAAAAAAAACGTGTATACTTATACCTATGTACTGCCACTTTAAAAGAAAAAAATAATATTTTAAGCTTTTTCAAGAAAAACGTTGAATAAGTCACGATGTTAATATTTACAAACTATTACTTACACACTTATTATTTAACTTTACATTTTTTAAAATATCTAATTAACTTAAGATCATTTTACTCCCCTTAATCAGAAGAGTAAAGTTGAAGGAGGGCGTGTCACTTTGTATGGAATTTTATAATCTATGTAGATACCGCAACCGCTCTGTTAAATTGCTATACCAAGTACCGACTGTGGAATTGAGCAAATAAGTCTATTACGGTAGGTCGGTTCTACATAGATACGCAGAGCGGAAGCCAACCTGTAACCGCTCATGTATTTATCCTCAACCTGTGCTTCGATACAAGCACAATAATTCTTAACGTAATACTGAATACTATGAATATGAATGTAACATTGAAACATTGAATAGCTTTAATAATAAATTTTAGTTTAAAGCCGACGTTAATTGTAAATGAACAGTTTCAGTAGTAGACATGTAAGCCTTACTTTAATTTACATTTCTATGTAAAGTATTCTTCACATAATACAATCTTAACATAGTTGAATATTAAATTAAACTACACATGTAACTTAACGTCTTGTAGTTATTACATTACTATAACTAATTTTTACGGATTTCATTGCCTGAAATTTACTTTATTTCATATGTTGCCGATTCTTGAATTAAATTCGAAGACAAATGTAAAACATGCATTCATTCTGCGTAAATCAGATTTGTTTTTTCCAGTTTTTGTATTTATTTTTTTATGATGTTGTGACCAGGATTAAGAAAGGAATGTTTCGATCTTCGATGTCATAGGCGAAAGTTCATCGACCAAATTGGCGATGTATTGAAAATGGGCCAAATTAGGAGTATCCTTAACCGACGATCATGTATGCGTAGGTATATGAATGTGGAGGAAGCGAGAGGTGTGTCAGGATCGTGCCAAATGGAAATCTGTAGTCTCTGCCTACCCCTCTGGGTGACAGGCGTGAGTGTTTATGTATATATAACTAACCATAAATTTAAAAGCGATTCAGTCAAACATGAGTGATTACTATTTCTGTAAATTAATTTAGTGGATACCTTTATTAGTTGCTTGTTTAAGACAAAAAAATATTAATTCCAATTAAAACAAATTTTGTAGCTTCTTTTAATGGAAATGATTTTTAAATTTATTGAAAATTGTCATAGTGGTCACTATTACCTACTCATCACCTCTCTACAGGTAGGCATAGGTATATTGCGTGGTGTGGATGGTAGGGAAATACCATGCTTGGCGTGAACTATCGAATTAGTTATTACATCCAGAGTTCTTACACTTTTAACGCCGGTTCTCGTCATCGGTTTGGTATATTATGATTGAGTGGGTGGATTATTTAGATGGATGGTTTAGATTCCCAATTATACCCGGTAGATGGCGCTGTTGTCGAGATCTAGAAATTAAATGAGCATGAGAATGAGGGACCGTTCGCTAGTTGTAGATATGTAAATGACAGCCGAGAGAGGTAGATCAAATTTAATGGTATACGCTAATATAGTAATATCTTATTACCGGGGCCAATAATGATTTTGTAAATCGGTTTTTTTAAAAAAAATCGTAAATTTATTCACAACAAAAGTCTTAATAATTTTAAAATAAATAAAATGTTTGAGCATTTGTGAAATCAGCGAACACGTACAGTTTGTGGAGATCCCTCTAGCTCCATAATTCTGTTAGAAATTATAGAAGGCATGTGATGCTTTGTCTCGTTCTCGATAGTAAAGAAAAACATCGTGAGGAAAACTGCACGTCTAACGAATAAAATAATTCGAGGACATATAAAGTGCTACAAGACACACTAATTGCTTCATATATTCACAAAAATGAGAGGAGTCCTGTGCCCATACGGACGTAATTTTTTAATGTCTATTAGGAATCAAAATACAGATGTGTTGTCACTCCTGAGGACTAAGTTGGGATGACTCATTATCAGTTAAAAGAATATCCGGTTTTTCTTTTTCACAATAGGGAAAAGAGCATCATCATAATTCTACTACACGCTGGTATGCTGTAGGAGCGTGGTCCTTTCCTAGTGATACAAATAGACTTTACATAACTTTGCTTTTTTTGTTGCTTATGATGCGGATACTAGGATCGAGAAATCTATAAAGGCTATGCTAATAAATATGACTGTCAAATTTGTATGTAAGCCAATAGGAAAATTCGTCTAATTTTTACACCTAATAATTTCTTCAGACCCTAATTTTTAATGAAGCTCATAGTTAATTTCTGATGAGGTAATAATAAAAATACACAAATTTGATAGACAGGTGTAATTATCTAGTCTATTACTGCCAACAAATGGAGCCACGATGATAACGAATAGGTGGAACCAACTGCCGGAGTAAACAACGATGCCCTTCTAGATTACCACCGATACTTAAAGTGGCTAAGTGAGATTGTGAAACTTAAGCTTTAAACTCGAATCTCGTTCAAATGTTTCATTGATAATTACGGTAGCTGGCTACCGGACTCGTAAGCTGTGATTACATGTACTCGCGTCGCTTATCAATGTCCAATATCGACAAGCCACCAAGATTATTGACAGAAGTAAACGGAGGTTTTTTAAGTCGACAGGTTGGACTGTTATGACAATTAATGCTTGATTATGTTTTACTGTATACGTGGTAGAGCCTTTTTGCAGCTATATTATGGTAGTAGCACAAATGGGTCGCCTCTTCCAGGGAAGAACCACGCTCTCACAGAATACCAGCGTAAAATAGCGGCTCACTGCTGCCATACATGTAATCTATTTTCGATTAAGAATCAAAATGCAGATGCATTGTTTCCCCTGAGAACTAAGAAGGAATGCTTTGTATCTAGTGAAAAATGTCTCCGGTTCTCTACATTCACCATACGAATCACAGCAGCATTAAGCTTCTATTTTGCGCTGGTATTCTGTGAGAGCATGGTACTTTCTTCGGTCTATCTGATCCAGTCATGCAAAACCATAGTCAATGATGGGATGCGTGCGTCACCTTTGAGGACTTTAATGGAATGCCTCTGCCCAGTTTCTCTAATAGATCTAATATTTGAAAGTCAAAGTTTTAACATATTTCCACGTCTTGAAGTAAATAAACTCGTATGTTTTTGTGCGGTAATGAAATTATTTCGTCACATTCTCAAGATGGCATCCCCCGTCAAGTCCGATGATAAATTGCATAGCAAATACTTGTTAAAGAGTTATTTGATTCGAATAATGTGTTCTTTTTGAACAAAATATCGACTTTATAACCAAATGACAATGAGGTGAGTGAGGAGAAGAATTGAAAATTTTCTCCTTCTTCTTCATCAGTGTCATCAACCGTAAATGTCAACAGCTGGACATTCGCCTCTCTCTCTCTAGAAGTTTTACAGGCGGATTGACGATCTCATTATAGGACGTCTATCACCTTTGGCGCTTCACCCTGTAGCCGATTTAATTATACATCTGGTCTAAACGGGATAGATATACCGCAGTCCATCGAAAGCTATTAAATCTTTCCGAAATGGGGTTTTCCCGTTTCCTCATAGGGAACCCCTTACACGGCAACCGCTATCGCTTTACAGACAACATTTTTCATTATCATTTTTAGTGTCTATACGAGCAAATGCAACCTCACTGTAGTCAATAAGAGTCTCAATCACTCCTAAACGCTATGTCAATGAACTTCATTGCCACGTTAACAAGCACGTTGATAAAAATGTAGAGTGCACACAGTGTACATGCTTGTTAGGTTGACATGTGAGCAGGTTACTTAGTGAATATTTAGCAAAACATTATGCAACTCTTCAGTCAGCTGATAAAAATGTTTGTTCTTTGCATTCCTCGAAGGCGTTGGCAATCAACGTTACAACTTTCCTATAAATATTGTGCGTGATTCTTCTCAGAGAACTTCACAGACTTCGGAAAATATTTACCTACATAAATTTGAGTTATCGGTACCTACCTAGTTTTGTTGTTTGCATTAAAATACAGCAAAAGTAAGCAAATAAAGTCGACGTTGTGGCTGACACTGGGCTATTTCTGTAGCACTCTGTTTTTAAAATTAATAAATTATTTTGTAAATAAAGAAACGCAAATGCGGTCCAAAAATAATGGGATTTTTTCGACGGGCGACGATTAACAACTAAATGGCCTATTTAAAACAAGATATCAAATGTCCTTTGAAGTGGTGATGATAATCAGATTTCTTTCGACTAGATTATTTCCCACTTTCTTAATGACTCGGATAATTATGAAAATTATTTATTAGTAGGTATTTTACTATGAATTCTTTTAATAATACTTGGAACTGTCTGCAATGAAGTTTTGTTGAATAGTTATACTAGATTATACTAGCCGTAAAGTACTAGTGTTGTAGTACATTTTAGTATCTACTGTTGACAGCTCAGTAGCACAGTGGCTAAACAGGTGACTGCGTCGTTGCGCTGAGAAAGAACTTACAGTACTTAGAGTCTTGCGGGGATGGCAGCATTAAGCCATCCTATCTATTGAAATTAGGATGTTCTTTTTATTACAATAACCTCGCGAATTATCTTTGTTAGGAATCGGTGTTCTTTTGTAAGTATTTGTGGTCTTTCAAATCTAATGTAATGGCGAGGACGTTCTCCTAGGCTGCAGACTTCTCTGAACTTCGAATCTTCACATCTGCCTTCCGTGCCTAGCCCATCAGGCTACGATGAATGTCGAATATAAATTTCACATTTTCAATTACTTCTTATAAGTCCGTGCTATAATTACTATTATAACACGATGCGTGTATATTAAAACTACGTCATTGTTAATGTGCTTTATCAGTGTTTATTGAAGCCGAAAATTTTGCGCATTAGCATTGTCGCGGTGCTTACAAAGCAAAGTTTTCCCATAAAAGGTTTAACAAACTGTCAGTTGCCTTTCTCATAAATCATTCTTGCGCGTACGTAACGTAATTCGAACGTTTTCGCAGCCGATACAACGCGCATACAAACAATCTAGAACCGTCATTATTCTTGGCCCATTTTACTAAAGTGCGCGTCGAGCTGTGTTATCTCTATTCATCACAAGTCACATACGGAATTAAACAGATTGAATACTTAACAATTTGTAACATCTTTCGACGAATTAAATATTTTAAATATTTACAATGAGCTGATACGGTTGTTATGCACCTTTTACGCTTAATGAACTTTTTTAATGGTATGTACGTGAAAGGTACGTGAGGGTTATACTCTAAGATTTGCTACCCTATAAATTCAAAACTAAGAGGAGGGCAGACACCAAAACCACAAAGTCGTATACTATAACTAATATATTAATGAAATTATAGCTAACAAGTGTGGGCAATAGTTAGGAACCCTTCGAAAAAACAACTTAAAAAGACTAACTACACTACACAATACTAATATCGACTAAAATATTTACTATAATGTCAACTGTCAAAATAACGTCAATTATGCAGCGCGCTTTTGAGCCTTTACTTATTTGATTGATCGAAGAAGAGCTATCGTATCACAAAACCATCTATGCAAACAAGGTTGACCATATTACACTAACTAACTATAATTATTAAAATTGTTGTGATATATTATAAGATAATTTGAAAATATACGTAGCACCAGTTGTGCCCAGCTATTCATGCTGCAGCCATAATATTTATTTATTTATTTATTTCCCACTATACAATTATCTTTACAGGTTTATCACGTAATGCGATAATGTAGACAACTATTTTTACCAACTCCAACTACACCGTTACAAGTTAATAATTTTCGATTATAAGTATGTACTTATTGCTATTTCAAACACCGTATCTATATCATAGTAGGACCATAATAGAGCTCTTACTATGAACCCACCCAGAGTACAACAAAATATATCTATGTCTTTAGCTATACGGTTGTGGATACGGAGGGCGCGCGTTAAAGGCGCTTCAATCACCAGCTTAGTGCGGCCGTGCGGCACAGCTAGCAACTGCGGCCGCCACCGTCGCCACACGTATCTGTCCGTAACACATATGCGTACTTGTTGCAATACGTCTGGATTGTGAATCTTTCCCCTCATCAACTTAAAGATATATGAAACAAGCGCTAAATTCCTCCTAACCTTTAGCTCATTGTATTCTACCGTACCACATTACTATACTATAATATACTCCATACATTTTTTGATATAAATATCTAATAAATATATTATGCACTCTCTCCAACATGATACTATACTTAGTTTCATATGGAGACCAGATGACCGCGTTGAATTCTAATTGACTCCTCACTAAATAATTATATAATGCAATCACTGTCTTTATATTAGTGAAGTCCGTAGTTACGCGTATTCTCTGTTGCAACCCGCAATCAAGATGTTGGTTACCTATAATACACAAACCAAAGGCCCCATTGCTTCCCATAGTGATCCCATCGATTAATTAACTTATTAGATGGCTCAACACTTGGCAAGAATACTGTCACCACTCAGAGAACACACGAGAGCACACAAAGGATTTATACATATATACATATAAACAGTGGTAGAGCCATGCGGCAGCTTTGCTGTTGCACGTATGGGCCGGCTCAAACCGGGGTGGTACCACGACCTCACAGAATACCGGCGTGAAGTGGAAGTTCTGCTTCCGCGTTTCGTCTGGTGAGTGCAGGTGGCCGGAGGCCCAAATCCCCCCCCCCATCAACATGGTAGCGGAATTAAATAAAGATAGACTACCCCAGGAGGGTACCAGCACCCCTGGAGAATCCCTCGCTGAGCATCCACGACCATGTTTCTCCACTTCTGAGCGTGGGTGCTCAGGCTGCCCCGCGTATTCTGGGGGGGGGCGAAATTCCGCTCAAGACTAAAACTGCTCGGGGCAAACGGAGCAACAAGACTAAGGCGACCCCTGCCACGCTGTCCGTGAATTTCTGCAATATCAGGGGACTTCACTCCAACCTAAACGCCGTCCACTACCATCTCGAGACGGCGAGGCCGGCTCTGCTCTTTCTGACCGAGACGCAGGTGTCCTCTCCGGCTGATGTTTCGTATCTCTCCTACCCGGGGTACAAACTGGAACACTCCTTTGTGCCTCGGGCTGGAGTTTGCGTTTACGTCAGAGAGGACATCTGTTCTCGACGCCTCGGCAGACTTGAAGGTTCGGACCTGTCCATCCTTTGGCTACGCGTAGACAGCGACGACCATCCGCGCGTCTACGGGTGCCTCTATAGGTCCCACAGCGGTAATGCCGAAACAGACCGACTCTTCGACCACGTCCAAATGGCTGCAGATTCGTTGCTACAGCAGATCCCCTCCGCAGAGATCGTGATCCTCGGCGACTTTAACGCCCATCACGCCGAATGGCTCGGTTCACGTTTAACCGATCATGCGGGGAGATCTGTTCATGATTTTGCCTTGGCATATGGTCTGACACAACTGGTTACTTCGCCTACGCGGATTCCAGATGTGGAGGATCATGCACCTTCCCTGTTGGACCTTCTGCTGACCTCTCACCCGGACGGATATCAGATTTCCGTCGACGCCCCTTTAGGCTCCTCGGACCATTGTCTGATCCGGAGTGTTGTGCCACTCACGCTGAAATCGCGGTTGCATTCTGCAGGCTGCCGCCGTGTTTGGCACTATAGGTCAGCCGATTGGGATGGGATGCGGTCTTTCTTTGCATCCTACCCTTGGGGGCGGGTTTGCTTCTCGCCGGATGATCCCAACGTTGTTGCGGATTCTGTTACTGATGTGGTACTTCAGGGTATGGAACTTTTTATTCCTTCCTCTGTGGTGCCCATTGGAGGCAAATCTCAGCCATGGTTTGGTCGCTCCTGTAAAATAGCATCATGCTATAAGCAGGAGTGCTACCAAGCCTGGGTTGATGCATCAGCGTCCCGGGATGTAAACACCAGCGCTCTAAAAAAGAAGTATAATTCCGCCTCTAGGTCCTTCAAAAGAGTCATTGCCAAGGCAAAGTCAGAGCACATAGGCAGAATTGGCGAGAAACTAGTTCGCCTTCCTTCTGGAACCCGTGCATTCTGGTCTCTCGCCAAGGCTGTCCAGGGGAATTTCTGTCAGCCATCTCTTCCATCTCTGCACAGGGAGGACGACTCACTGGCCCATACTGCAAAGGAGAAAGCCGATCTTCTAGGCTCCTTCTTTGCGTCTAACTCGACTCTCGATGACGGGGGGAGTACGCCGCCGACCATCCCGCGGTGTGAGTGCTCCATGCCGGAAGTGCAGTTCACACAGCGCTCGGTTCGCAAAGCACTCCTCTCCCTGGACATCCACAAGTCGAGTGGGCCTGACGGAATCCCCCCAATTGTGCTGAGGACGTGTGCTCCAGAGTTGGCACCGGTTTTAACGCGTCTTTTCCGGTACTCCTACTCCCTAGGCGTAGTCCCAAAATCGTGGAAGACGGCTTTCGTCCACCCGATCCCTAAAAAAGGCGACCGCTCAGACCCGTCCAACTACCGGCCAATCGCCATCACTTCCTTGTTCTCCAAAACAATGGAGTCCATTGTAAACTGCCAGCTCATGAGGTACCTTGAGGATCACCAGCTGATTAGTGACCGCCAATACGGTTTTCGCCGTTGTCGGTCAGCTGGTGATCTTCTGGTCTACCTCACTCACAGATGGGCGGAGGCAGTAGAGTTCAAGGGGGAGGCATTGGCCGTTAGTTTGGACATTGCGAAGGCCTTCGATCGGGTTTGGCACAAAGCGCTTCTTTCGAAGCTCCCTTCCTATGGGCTTCCCGAGAAATTGTGCAATTGGATCACCAGCTTTCTTGCAGATCGGAGCATCAAGGTCGTTGTAGACGGTGCAAGCTCCGATTGCAAGCCTATTAATGCTGGTGTTCCACAGGGCTGCGTGCTATCGCCAACGCTGTTTCTTCTGCATATCAATGATATGTTGCATACCCGTAACATTCATTGCTATGCAGATGACAGCACTGGTGATGCTCTTTACACCGGCCGAGCCAATATTTCTCGGGAAAACGTCTCCGAGTGCCGGGACAAACTTGTGTCTGAAGTCGAGTCTTTGCTGAACAGAGTCTCGGATTGGGGACGACTAAATCTAGTCCAGTTTAACCCCCAGAAGACACAAGTTTGCGCGTTAACCGCTAAAAAGAACCCCTTTGTCGTATCCCCTCAGTTTCAAGGCACTCCCCTTGTTGCCTCAGCCAGTATCGGAATCCTCGGCGTCGACATATCGAGTGACGTGCAGTTTCGTGGTCACTTGGAAGGGAAGGCCAAATTGGCCTCTAAAAAGCTTGGCGTGCTCAGCAGAGCGGGACAGTATTTCATGCCGGCACACCGCCTGCAACTTTACAAGGCGCAGGTTCGGCCGCACATGGAATACTGTTCCCATCTCTGGGCTGGGGCTCCCCAGTACCAGCTCCTTCCACTTGACCGCATCCAGCGCAGAGCGGCTCGAATCGTCGACGACGGAGTGCTTTCCGATCGGCTCGATTCACTGGCGTTGCGAAGAGATGTTGCATCTCTTTGCGTATTTTATCGCATCTATCACGGGGAGTGCTCTGAGGAATTGTTCGGATTAATCCCAGCCGCCAAATTTCGTGAACGCACGACACGGCAAACGTCCCGATACCATCCACACCATCTGGATGCTTGGCGTTCCACCACTGTACGTTTCACAAGGAGTTTTCTTCCACGTACAACCTCTCTGTGGAATAGTTTATCATCGGCGATTTTTCCGGACCGATACGACCTGGGGACCTTCAAGAAAAGAGCTTACTCCTTTCTAAAGGGCCGGCAACGCACCCGCAATTCTCCTGGTGTTGCGGTTGATCATGGGCGGCGGTAGTCACTTAACATCAGGTGAGCCGCATGCTCGTTTGCCCCCTCTTCTATAAAAAAAAAAAAAAAAAAAAAAAATACCATTTTGTCCAGTGAGATAAAATACCTATATCTTGCTGATAATGAAACCACGGTCAGTTTTGATGCTCAGTCACTGTTTATATGTTTACCTATTGAAGACTGGATCTGAATTGTAACTAAGAAGCGAGATGAGAACAACATGCTGCAGAATATGCAATATTACTCAATGTGTCACAATTGGAGAAGGATAAGTTCTACAATCAAGTAAGTAGATGGTGTGGCGATGGGCTTACCTGTTTCTCCCATAGTCGCCAATTTAGGGGGATTGCCCTTCTTACTGCTTTGTTACGTACATACACTTACACAATTATACCATCAGACTAAATAACTGCAGTTTTAGACCACCTCAACTACAAAAACTCTAAAATTTAGCTTTCCTAGATGTTTTAGTTATCCGAAATCTTGATAAAAGCATTAGTTATACTGTGTATAAAAAGCAATCTATACTAACCGATATCTAAAATTTCTGTAGGCTTTCTTACAGGTTTTGGTTATATGCTCTCCAAATTGTAGTTTAGAGGAGAAATTGATCCATAGATCCTTGACTTTTGATACTTTCGCTATTGGTACCCCGTTAATCTGGTATTGGTACGTAACTGGAGATAGTACACGGCTGAAGGTCGTAGTTATGCACTTCGTGATGTTAAATTGTAAGTTACCATATCTTGCCTATACCATACCATATCTTGTTGTAACTTTTGGCAATCTTCTCTGTTCCTAACAGCAAGATACAGTTTCAGGTCATCTGCAAATAGAGTGCAATGAGCATCTTTGACAACCGTCGGAAAGTAATTTATTATCAACATGAATTGCAATGGACCGAGATTGCTGCCCTGACTTACTCTGGACCAAGTAAATAGTTTTCAGACCTACACTCCGCAAATTCTACATACTGATGTCTGTCCCGCATGTAACTAGCAAAAAATGTTAGTAAATGGGGAGTAAATCCTACACCAGCCAGTTTTGTGAGTAGTATGGCATTATCCACTAGATCGAAAGCTTTTTTGTAATCCAAGAAAGCTACATCTACCTGTTCTCCAGCATACGCTTCAGGTATAATATAATTCATATAATTAATTAGGTTGCTGGTGGTGTTCCTGTCGGGTCTAAAACCGTGTTGCTCATCTGAAAGCTGTACATTAACCTGCGAGATATGTACATCCTACGTATCGTTGTCACTCAGGGGCTAAGTGCTCGCAATGTATTCGATAGTATACAAGCAATTCGGGTTCGATCCCTGCACATACCAATAAAATTGTTTACTAAAATTTAAGCGCTGAGCTATCACGTGTTTGACGGTGGAAGGAAGCATCGAGAGGAAATTTGCTTTTGCTTGAATTATGATGATAAAATACTCTCTATTTTGTGTATTGTGCCAATTAGCACTGGGGCAGCGCAGCGGAGTAGCTGCTCCACTATCTTAGAATTGAGAGTAGATCTGTGTTCAGCAGTGGGACGTATTACGGCTATAACTCAAATTTAAATCTACGTTACGTGAATTATGATGATAAAATACTCTCTATTTTGTGTATTGTGCCAATTAGCACTGGGGCAGCGCAGCGGAGTAGCTGCTCCACTATCTTAGAATTGAGAGTAGATCTGTGTTCAGCAGTGGGACGTATTACGGCTATAACTCAAATTTAAATCTACGTTACGTACATTCATAAAATCGAACTGCATTGTAAATTGTGTTCCTGTCAGTAAAGTTTGTTAAATTAAAAATCAAAGTGGATTCTGCAATATTTTTTTACATATGTTGGTGTAATTTATTATAAAACCAGATATTTTTAACTGATACGTAATTTATCATTGCAAATTCATCAATATTCTATCTACAAAATTTAATGCCCTTGAACTGCCGGCTTTAGACTTAAGATCGCGGAAAGTGCAAGCGTAAATTCGTATCTTCAGGGCTTAAGGGTAGTCTTATATGGTCGTACGTGAACATTCTCTATATAAACGACAACTTATTCCAACCATATTAGAATCACAAGCCCTATACGGAGGCGCAATGAACTCAAGACCTTGGTTAGAAATAGCCCAAAGAATTTAACCAAATTAACACACGACACCGAGAACAAATTTGTTTAGAGCTTATCTCAATTCATGGTTCCCGCGTACGTGAACAATGCCGTCATTTTTCTTGCACTACGGAATGTAATGTACTGTAACATATATCTATTTATCCTATTTGATTTGATCCTATTTGATATAAACTAATTATAAAATATGCTTCTCGTAATTCTTATTTTATATTTTTCATGCGTGGTAGAGTCATATCGCAGCTATATTGAATGAGTCGGCACGACCTTGGAAGGACCACTCTCTCACAGAATACCAGTGTAAAATAGCAACTTCACTAACTGCTGTCTTCCGTAAGGTGAGTGTAGAGAACCGGAGACCTTTTACTAGAAACAAGGCATTACATCTTAGTTCACAGTTTGACATCGCATAGCCATTTTGATTCGTAATCAAAGATGGATGTAGATGTCTAATGACCACAGCATCCATTTACTGTCAGGTGGACTGCGCTCGTTTGTCTTCTTTATTTTCAACCGACTTCAAACTAGGAGGAGGTTCTCAATTCCACTGTGGTTTTTTCAGTTTTCTCAGTTACCTCAGAACTTTTTTTATTAGTGAACAGATTTTGACGATTCTTTTTTATTCGAAAGCTGGCACTTCTCATGTGGTTCTTTTTGGTCTTTTTAATTAAGTTTGACCAAGATCAGACTAATAGTTTTTGAGTTATCTTTAATATTGCATACCTAATTGACTTTGAACATATTGATGATTTTTACATTTATTTTATCTTGAAGTTGGTTGTAAACATTTTTTAACTTTACCACTTGTGTAAAAGTATATTCAATTAGTCATTGTAATAAAAAAAATATCATTTATTTCATTAATCGTGGAGTAACAAAATTTTGTGTGAGTTGGTCGGAGAAATAATCGTAATTTACTCGTATTTCCTACCAGTACAAGAATATACAAGTGACTCATTTTGAAGTTCGAATAACCTAATGCTCTATTTATAGGCATTGCCTCTGTGTTTCGCCTTTTTAACACTAGAAAACGTTTTATAAGCCAATACGGATAGATCAAATGATTTATTTTTGTAATTATGTGATTAACATCCTAAGGAATGTTAAGTAAAACCGCATGCGTTCGCGCATGATTCACCATACTCGTATTATATTCGGTCAATACGCAAATGTTTGGCGCCATGTTTTAACTTACTAACTGACTGAGAAGACATACTAATAATATATTCTTCTTCAAGGAGGCATATCACTGACTACTATCTGTATCAGATCAGATCTGCAGAGTCCAACGTGGTGTAGGGTCATTTTTGGATATGGAGGAGTCCATATCCAAAAATGACCCTGCAACACACTGTTATAAGTAGGATTTGGAAATTAAGTCACACTGTGGAATCGACAATCTCAGTACTGTACCAGACGTATCGCATCTTCTGCACTGCTGCCCGATACCGAACTATTTTGCGTCTGGTGTAGACAAGACGGTAATACCGTTATTTACCGAAAGCAATAAGATGTGGCGAAATTAGGTGATGAATTCTATTATGTCGTCACCGCACTGAAAATATGTTAGCATACATTTTTTCAAGAGCCGTGGCAGATCAGGGGCTAAGCGCTCGTTGTAAATTACACAGTACGCGAGTAACCTGGGTTCGATTCCCGCCAGCAATAATAAAACTGTTAATTGCACTTTTAGGTGCTGATTTACCACGTGTTTGGCGATGAAGGTAAATATCGTGAAGAAACTGGTATGTCAGAGAAATAAGAAAAAATATTTCGAAGACGTGCCAAGCTCGCCAAAACGCATTTGGGCAATGCGGCGAACATTTTTTTTATAGGATAAGGTGACAAACGAGCACACAGTCCACCTGATGGTAAGTGGTTGCTGTGGCCTATAGACATCTACGTCTATCCTCGATTACGAATCAAAATGCAGATGCGTTGTCGTGGATGTGTCGATGGAATACCTCATTTCCAGTAAAAAGGGTCTCCGGTTCTCTACACTCACCATACGAAGCACAGCAGCATTAGGCTTTTTATTAGCGTGGTCCCTCCTCGGTCGAGCCGATCCATTCGTGCTAAAGCTATACTTCTAATATAACTACAGTATGGCTCTACCACATAAAAGACACATTTCCTCGCCTTAAAACGCTCTTATAAATGAGAGGAGACCTGTGCCCCGGAGTGGGACGCAAACAGGCTATAACTTAAACTTCTTAAAAATGTTAGTAAATCGTTTGCTAGAATTTCAGTAAAACCATTTAATTAATAACACACTCAGTAGAGGAATCACTCCTATCCAGTAGAAAAAAATAGGTGAAAAGGTGATACTTATGCAGAAAAGTAGTGTTAAGGCTCCTCTTCTGTCGCCTAGAAAATGTTGAATAAGTCATTATTATATCTCATGTGTATGAAAACGCTTACACAGAGACACACTTGTTTCATTGACTTGTTCAGTGTTACGCGATTGCGAAGAGTTTTGATTTTTACACACAATTAAGAGTGACAAACGAGCACACAGTCGAACGAGCACACAGTCCATCGGATTATAAGTGGATGCTATTGTCCATAGACACCCATATTTATGCTTGGATCGAATACCCCGGTACAAATAAAAAGTACATTAGAGAATTTGAACACATTGTGTACACAATAACTAATTGGAAAAAGATAAAAAATGTGTCTTCAGTCGTGGTCTAAATAATCTCATAATTATATTGAGGTAAAAATAGGAAGGTTATCAGTTGACAAAAATCGTCCTTTTAAGGTGGTAAGATGTTGAAAATGCAAAAAAGTGACCTATAGTGGATTGATTGATGACACTTCATGTCAATCTTATTTATGGTAAGACTGAGTTTGTGAAATTTAAATTAAAAAGTAGGTTCGGTAACACCAGCGATCAAAATGGCTTTGGCGACCAAAATTGTACAAAACACAATACAATCCGTGTCATACGTTATCTTATCGAGGATGCAAATAATGTAAGGTTTGTTTGTCTGCATGTAAATAAAGCACTCCACCGCTGTCCTAGTAATGTAAAAATATAAATATGAATATAAATCTCGCTTTGAAATATGTATTTTAAAGCGTTAAATAACGTTATTATCACGTTCTCCGTTTGTGCAACAGTGGCATCTTCTGAATACTTGTCGAATAGTTATATTGTATTTATATATTCTATATAAATATATTCGAGAAGATGTCGTTGTAAATACGTAAAATCCAACGATTGACATAAATTCATTGATTATCGCTTACGTAAATTAAGTATTAATTATCTTTATATCTATCTTTTTCTACTAACATTTAGGGTAAAAAAGGCGAAGCAACTTTAAGTATTTCTTAAATTGACATGGATTTTTATGAGTAACAGTCCAACTCTTTAATTTTCTAACTCTGCTTTTGTTTGAAAATTCTAATCAAGTATTAATAGCATAGTATTCTAAATAAGTTTGTGTGTATTATATACTACGACTTTTACACATTTCAAGAATAAATTGCCATAAAGTTAAAATGATTAGACAGAAATAAGCATATTTTGTTACACACACACACACACACATATATAAATATAAATATTCTTCAATCGAGTGGTAAGTAGTAAAAAACTAACTGCGGTATAACATTACTCTACCTGCATTATCAAATTCAAGAAAAAGGATACACATAGTTTGTTTTTAGCACAACTAAGTTGTTAGTGGGACTCAAACTCAAACTTTACTGCTGTAACCATATGCGACTGCAGCTTAATGGTAGGGTGCAGACCGCGTAGGTACCAAACTGTGGGTCAAAATCCAATTCGGCTACTGTTGTGAGCCACGTCCAACACAAGAATTTTCTAGGAGTATAGTAGAATTTAATGGGAATATTAGTAATGTTAATAGTATATCTATTTTATAGCACTAACCAAAAGCTTTCACAAAGCGCACTTCAGCGATTATGATATCATATTAAACATCAATTATACACTAAAATGCATATATATCATATCATAAACCCTCACCCCTGTCACTCAGCTGGGTGGGCAGAGTCTACGAACTTCCATTTAGCACGATCCTGACACACCTCTCTCGCCTTCTCTAGATCCATATACCTACGTATATATGTACATGCTCGTCGGTTAAGGGTACTCTTAATCTGGTCCATCTTCAAATATCGCCAATTATATCATCTTTTAATTATTATTTGATAAAAAGTACAAAGTTCACATGTGACACATTTTATTTTAATTTTAATGTCGATAAATAAATAAATAGTATTCATATATACTTTTAATTTTATTTCATAATAAAATTTACGTTACTGAAAATAAATGATTTTATGCAGTTCCAAAATTAGAACCTAAAAGTGAGACAGGCGGGCCATTGAATAATATATGTGACAAGAAGTCATGGAGACGGAATATTTATTTTCTGGAAGTATTTTGAATAAACGCTTATATTTTACTTTTGTACAAGGACGAGTATTAGACATTGATTTATAATGTTTGTTTAAATATGCACGATAAGGTTTCATTTGGACTTTTAGAATTAGTTCGTTAATATAATGCATATTATGCAAATAAATTGTATATAAGGGTCTACGGTTCTCTACACTCACCATACGAAACATAGCAGCATTAAGCTGCCACATTACGCTGGTATTCTGTGAGAGCGTGGTCCTACCCCGGTCGAGCCGACCCATTCGTGCTACAACTATAATATAGCTGCAGCGCGGCTCTACCACGTAAAAAACGCACTGTTAAGGATAACTTAAAAACTACTAGTAGTTTTCTGATTTATATGGGACCACATGAGAATCACCAGCTATCAAATAAAAGAGAATCATCGAAATTGGTTCATCTAGAAAAAAGTTCTGAAATAATACCTCACACATATGTAAATCAAAATATAGTTGAATTGAGAACCTCCGAAGTCGGTTGAAAATGGTTTCTGTGAGTTAATCTTAGAAGATAGATATAAACCGTCGCGGACTCTTTTTTTAAAGGTTTTAAAAGGAACAATTCAGTCTTTCATTATTTTCGTGTAATTTAACAATTGACAAGCTTTGGAAGCTCTCGAGAGATGCAACTTTTCCGACTTATATCTGGAATAATATACTTTTTAAGTCGTAAAACAATTTTTCCCATAAGTGCAGTAGTTACGCAGATTAGCCTTCGCATTTACACAAACTATGAAACTCGCACTCTCTTTTTGTAATATTTTAAAATGTAGATACCGTGCAAGCATTAAAGAGTTATAATTCTAAAAATAAATCGGTATACGTGAATGGGTGTTTCATACACCTATTCACTTATAACGACTGTGATTAAGGTCGGGTAAAGATTTAATTTTACGAGATATAAAGTGGTCGTTGCGTTATTACTTATTACAGAGCTTTAGTGTTTTAAAATTTCATACTCAATCGCTTAACAAACCTTGCTTCATGTTTAACCACTTTTGTCTGTAATAATAATCTGTTATAGAACGGCTCAATTACATTTTGATTGATTACTGTGTTACTAGTATACTAGAGTATGCTAGGGCTGAATCTGTATGACAGGGTGAGAAATTGCGTCATTTGAGGAAAACGTGGTGTGCAAGATGATGTTGTGACCAGGATTAAGAAAGGAACGCTTGGTGGTTTGGTCATGTAGAAGGAATGAACGAGGGAAGAGTGACAAAGCAAATTTCTATTGCTGATGTGAACGGAAGAGTCGGGGAGGGCCGCCCTAGAAGAAGATTCATCGACCAAATTGGCAATATTTTGAAAATGAACCACATTAGGAGTATTCTTAACCGACGAGAGTGTATGCGTCGACCGTAGATGTAATGATGACCGTAGATGTCATGATGACCGTAGAATAGTGATATGGATGTAAAGGAGGCGAGAGTGGTATGTCCTGATCGTGCCAAATGGAAGTCCGTAGTCTTTGCCTACCCCTCTGGGTGACAGGTGTGAGTGTTTATGTTTTATGTATTGCAACAAATTATTATTAAGCTTTACGATTTGATGACCTAAATAGGTTATGGGACTTAAATTTTTTATCATATAAAACTGAGACATTCAATAAAATGAAGTTCTAATCTATACACATAAATAAAATAGAAGTGTCTATCTATAATGTCAAAATTACTGCCTTTTCCTGAGTTGAAGCTATTTAAATGTCATTAAGACATCAGATAACATTAAAAAATGTGTTTATTTTGTAGAACAAGGGTAAAATACGACCACTCAGCACACCTGATGGTTAGAGCATGCAGTGGTCAATAGACATCAATTCACGATTAACAATCGAAATGCAGATGTATTGTTACCCCTGAAGACTAAGATGGAATGCCTCGTTCCCAGTAAAAAGAGTCTCCGGTTCTTAACACTCACCATACTAAGCACAGTAGAGTTTAGTTGCTATTTTACCCTGGTATTCTGTGTGACTGTATCCCTTTGCGGTCGAACCCACCTATTCGTGTTACAACCACAATATATCTACAGCACGGCTCTGACACATTTATTTATTTGTCATGTATTCGGAATGACTGAAACGATTGTAAAGAAACTTCACTAGCAGATAAAGAACAATGCTAGAGGTGATCAAGGCTACATTTCGTCCGAAAACGTTTGACGATTATTTTTAATCGAAAAAATGATAGGATGAAATAAATGGTCTTTATTGATTTCTTTAAACCTAAATAACGCCAAAAATTAATACATCCCACACAGGGAGAATCGCTACTCTCCAATATGCTTACTTAAACAAGAGAGCGAGTGCAATAAAAAAAAGTCACAGAGATAGTGTCACAGAATTTTGAAATATATTTGGGGCTCTCTTAAGCTACCAGATTTTTCAGAAAAATCTGGTAAATATAATTAAACTTACTAAATAATTTTCTTCTTGATAAGTCTACTTTCTCAGAAAAGAGAGGCAAAAGCATTAGGACATACACCACATGTAACTAAATTCTCATGGTTTCCCTTAAATGCGTTATGCAAACTATACTATATTAAAGAAATAACTTTAGCAAGCTCGATCGTATAAAATAAAATAAATCTCTATAGTGAAACTCAATTGCTGTCTGTTCATAAATAGTGCAACTACATATTATTTGCATATAAACATTTATTTAAATTAAATATATTTTTTTTATAGTCAAGTTTTCTAGTGAATTGAGTTCTATATATTTCAATACTGATTTTGATACCGTACTTTACGGGAACGGGGTTTTTGTTACATGTTATACAGGTTGTAACTTTACATTTTATTCTTACTAAAAAGAAACGTACAAGTCTAAGTATAGCACGAGTGGGCTACTAGGGTTCTAGGGCTTATTCAGTAACTTAAGAAGTTTCTGAAGTGGTGGACGTTTTGAATACGCAGTCATGCTGGGCACTGTGATAAACGAGCGCTTCGAATTGCAATTGGCGCTATCAGAGGTATTCACGAGTCATCGAATTGTGTTCCTCTCGTACTTCGAATTAAGACGAAGATGAAGTTGTGTGTCCTTTATGAGTTTTTTGTAAAAATGATAATTTAGTTAGTAAAAATTTCTCTAATAAGATATTTCTTTCACCTTTTCCATTCGTTCCAACCAGTCATTATAAAATTTATTCCACTCCAATGTGGTGGTGTTTAACATGGCTGTTTTGTAAGCGTCGACTGCTCCTTCACCAGACTGGAACTTTTGACCACGAAGGTTTTTCTTAATTTTAGGAAATGTAAAGAAATTATTAGGGCTTAGGTCAGACCTGTGTGGAGGATGGACAAGAATTTCTAGGTTTTCCTGCTTCAAATACTCAATAGTTTGACCAGCGCTGTGTGAGCTTGCGTTGTCATGTTGTAGGATGATGCGTAGTTTTGGGTTAAATTTCCAAAGTTCGGCGAGACTTGTGGTAAACAAACTGTGGTATACTCTGCATTAACCGTTCTACGATCTTTAAGTGCAGTAGTCGCAACATGGCCGATTTTCGTAATGAACGTGGCCACCATTTTCATTGAAGTGCTTTAAGAGCGAACAAATTAAGTCGGCTTGGGCTCGTCTTGGAAGACCCAGATTGTAGATTGTTGTTTAGAGTCAGGGTCGTAGGCTATGATCCGAGATTCATCACCAGTAATTACGTCATAGACGTGATTAGACTCTGTTTGGTTGAACCTTTGAAGAGTTTTCTTACACCATCTGACTCGGTTCGCCTTATGATCGTCGGAAAACAAATGCGGGATCCAACGGCAAATTAGCTTTCGCATACCAAGCGCTTCATGCAAGATCTTCTAAATGGTAGTTTTTGAGGTGCCTAATAACGCTTCTATCTCTAACCAATTGAAAAAAATAGTAAACTGCTGCGGTTGCCTATGTACATCAGTGAACTTAACTTTTATCGCGATTTCTTTTAATAGTTCAAAAGATCGAATCAAATTTAAAACAAAAACATATTATGTTCTACCAATACCATATAAAATTCCACGCCAAAAGTACAAAAGGAATTAGTTGTTGGGTGCATGTTTCCAAACTAGAAAATCTTCCTGTGCTATAGACCTCCTGGCTCTTCAACACAGATGTCAACATGTTAAAATGTGAACATTCATGCTCTCCTGAATTATCTTTCTGTTGATTTTTACAGAAATCATATATTTAGTATCATTTCATGTCAAACAATATTGTTTCGGGATGTCATTTTACTTACAATATACGACTCTCAAACAAAGACCCGATAGACTATAATTAAAAAGACATGCTGAAGATTTAGTTATATATTACGTTATTTTTATTACATTTCCATATATAATATATATATGTAATGATATGTTATTAAATGTCTTAAAAATGATAGTGGGTAAATTTTTGGTAATTTTTACGTTATTTGCAAACTCAATGCTAGCTGTAAACGAAATTCTGCAGTTATATGTCGTTTATCATCTAATGAGTTTTTAATAGCTTTTTATTTTATATTTTTATTACGTTCTCGTTCTTGCTCGCCAGTAGGAGTCTGCAACTTGAGAAACTTTTTCCCTATCGGTTGTCAGTTCTTCGGGTCATTTGGCCGACACATTTTTAATTTTTAAATTTATTATTCCGGCCTCATCATAAGACATCTTGTTTGCATTGTCTACACGGGAATAATCACACACGCACATACACTCATACATATTTGGGTTTTACTAGGATCAATCTAGGACGAGCCTCATTGGTGAGGTAATTTGACCAATAAAACACTCAGTAATAAGTGATCTTCTTCTTTCTCTTCTCTTTGAAATACTAATAAATAATAAATAACTAATTGTAGGCATTTCTCCTATGAGACACTTTACATTCATAAATTAGAAATAAACAAACATGCATCACCGAAACTATTATTATTTGCAGCCTATACAAACATACGTTCCGTGTGGGTTTCGAACCTGCACCTCCAAGCGCCGCAGCCCAACACTAAGTAATTGCGTTTCATGTTTGTATAAAGAGGACTTATAACTATATAACACCTTAAGCATCTTAAATAAACAAACAAAAATTTAGAACAGCAATTTATATCAGTTAAATTAAACGAGATTCCTGTTGAATAATGTGTTCGTTTAACGTAAATACAAAACGTTTTGTTATTTTCGAGTGTACTGCGCACTGTAGACATGTGCTAGGCTTGGGATCACTTTGACGCGAAATTGGTGTTACTGTAATTTCCCAATTAGTCACTTTGAGCGGCCACTCACGTTTTATGTTCGTATGCTATAAGTAAAAACAATTATTTTGTCAGAAGCAAGTGCTTCGGCGATCTAGAGCAGTAAATATTGTTTGCTATTGTGAATATTTGTTGCAATGACTTTGGTAGTGTTATACGCTCATGATTTATTATTTAAGTTTTACTTAACAATATGTTAAAATTTATGTTTATGTTATTCGATAATCTTCTTTTGTAAGAGACAACAGAGAAAAACAAACCAGTAGCGTCTTTCTAATACCAAATAAAAAAAACTGCGATTAAAAACCCATTTGCCAAGCTTGGCAACTATGGCAAATATGGGAAGCCTTTGTACACCAGTAGACTTTTGATAGGCTGTTTTCATATGGATATTGATGTCCATACAAGCTTTTACCGTAGAGTATTGGAACTTGCGGCCCTACTACACCGCAACCGAATGCTTAGCCGCCGCGTATTCGATCCGTCAACTACCGTACTGTTACTAAGTACGCATCCATATTTTTGATTATCTTGGTGAATATTATCTCCGTTGCGTGTTGCAAAAGTACACGTGATCATGTCGCTCTTTTTATACCGTATATGCTACGTCCCATTTCGCACAAAACCTCGTATCTGATACACATGCTATATGATACACATGGTATAGGATATATGATTCGTGAATGAAAGTTTGGACGCGTGTTGAAACTGTTGATATTTTCATGTTTGATACTGTGTCACAACACTGTGATACACAGTTTAGTGTATTTTGTAGCAGTGTAGTGTGAAGCACATTAAGTGCTGATTACCCAGTGGGCCTGGTAGCTGAGAACTCGCTTTAAATTTCATAGTACGCGAGTAACACGGGTTCGATTCCTGCTGGCACCAATGAAATTGATAAATACACTTTTAAGTGTAAAGGATACCTAAACGTCTGAGAAATAGGAAAAAATATATATTTCAAAAACATGTAAAATTCTCCAATACGCTTTGGGGCAGCTCGGCAGACATTTCCTTGCTATAAAACCCTCTCTCAAATTAGAGGAGGCCCGTGCCCAGCTGTGCAGCTGTGGGACGTATATAGGCTGTAACTTTACTTTATTTTTCCAAGTGAGCAGTGGCGAAGAAACACATCGTAAGGAAACCTGCATGCCTGAGAAATAAAAAAAGACATGTGAAGTCCACTTACATTCATAAGAGCAATGGAAACTTCCCTGCAATAAAGCCATTTCAGAAATGGGATGATTTCTGTATTCAGGATATAGACTGTAACTTTTTATGTAGTAGAAAGAAAACTATTTAATACCTCAGTATCCGGTTCCTAGGGCGTAATTTATCAAAGTTTAAACGTAAATAATTGTCTTAGAAGACGCCTAAAATAAACGTGATTTACTCCTAGCCGGATGAAACAATGTTGACATTATCCAGATATACAACTGGAAGTGTCTGCTGTGCAAGAAATATTGTAGCGACAACGGCTTAGTGGTTTAGGGCACGAATTGCGGATTCAAACTTTGTAAATAGAAATGCTCTAATGTTAGAGGGAATATAGGGACTTTTTCGCCAAAATTCCAATATCATAAAAACCTTAAAAAGCTAAGAAAATCCTTATAACAACATAGAATCTACATTTCATAGCCAGTGATAAAAGGGAACGGCATGACCAGTGAAAGGAAATTATAATTACCAGTGGTAGGAAATTGTAATTACCAGTGGTAGGAAATTGTAATTACCAGTGGTAGGAATTTTAGGTGACATATAGTGAGAGCAAAATTGATACAGCTCACCAACCCGCTTGGTCACCGTAGTGAGTATGATCGATACTTCCAAAAAATGCGTTACCATCATCATCATTATAACCTATCGAAAGTCCATCACTGAACGAAGGCCTCCCCATAGATTGCCTCCGGGGTGCAAACGTCCTATGTGTTTCCCACAGGTGCCACAGTTGGTAAGCGGGCTGGCAACTGCTGTTTTTTTATCTTTTGATGGTATTAGGAAGACGCTGCTCCTTATATTCCGGTTTATTTCCCTTTGTCGCCCCTTACAAAACCCATAGGACGATATGTGGAAGTAGATATTTTTACACCGCCAATGCACGGTTTAAAATACATGCTACATACTCTTGCAAAGCTTATGTCCAACTGTGGACTTATATGTAAACGTCAATCAAGTTGTTAACGGAAATAGTATTTACGCATTGAGCTATTATGTACTACGTACTAGAGGCGACACTGCATTCAGCTACTCTGTTCCACTCAACTGCGGCGCATACACCGCACTTTAATCAGTCACTCGCTAGGCGCTTTTAGAGTTGTCACGTGTTGTGTTGATTTAAAAACTCTTGATAAAAATATGCCGTCGTGTGTACTTAGATATTGCACAAATAATTCAAGAAATGTCAGTAAAAACCAAGGAATTACTTTTCATCGGTTAATAAGATACTTAATCAATAAAAAAGTATTATAGATTAATAATAAAACAAATTATTCCTAAGGTGCCATCTCGTGTCATGGAATATGGATTATGAAATTAATATGTTCAGATGCGACATTTCTGTGGGTACTTAAGTATAGAACGAATATATTATTATACACATTTTTTTTGTAGAATCATATATAAGTTATTATAATTAGGCAAAATTTTTCATATTTAAATATGCTTATTATTCTTTTATTTTATTTTTAAGTTACTACATCAAACTCAAAGTGGAATAAATTCGTCCAATTTTAACTCTCGCGTGCCCAGCATTTATGAACGACTCTTATTTTAATTTAAATAAATATATTTGTAATTTAAATGTTATGTTAATAAGTTAAGTTAAACGTACATTTAGTATATTTTTTTATATTTGCCATAGACACATTTTAAAATATTGAGATAAAAATATCATTAAAATGTAATTGTGATGTAATATAATGTAACATTATATTAAATAAGCAAATATAATATACAAAATAAATGACAAAATTTAAATATTGTTTTGGATACAATTTACCCATTTAACAATACAATCTATTATTACCTACGGATCATTCTACCTATGTTTATTCTATGATAAAAAAACCAACCGCGCGAACACAGAGTAGCGCACATTTTTTGTTTGAAATAGCTGTTCTAGTACGTAAGTACATACATATTACTTAAATGAATTCACGGGTGTAACCGTCATGGTGCAGAAAAGACATTTACTTGTCTATGTAATACTGTACATTCATTACGCGATAAGAAAAGTTACAAAACTTAAAAAATGTGAAAAAAAAATCCTTTAGGAACTGACACTCATTATTCACGATTTTGGTCGACGAGCACGCTACTACAAGCATTGAAGAAAGAAAGGGGTGTCTATTTGTTTTTTTTTCTCGTATGTTTGTTACTTAAACTTAAAAAAATTGCTGAACCAATCGTCATAAATATTTTCTCTTAATGTACTTGGCAAATCAATTTTCAATTTCCTTGGGTTATTGATATAATTTGGTCGTCTAGTGGAGGCATTGTAAAATTCACTACCCCATATTATCAACTCATGGGTGTCGTAAGAGGTGAAAATGGGAAACTAAAACAGCGGATGAACAGCAGCATCTTCCTAAGAACAGATTAAAATATTAAAATCATGCGATTACCCCCACTTTCCAAGCGTGGCAACTATTACAAGATATCTCTATGGGGAGGCCTATGTTCAGCAGAGAACCTTTTATAGTCTGTAAAGAATGATTGAAAATGTATGACAAAATATCTATTTTAATGCAAAAATAAAACAATTGATAATACACTGAAATAAGTGATATGAGCAGCGTTGCAGTTTTGAACAATTATTTAAAACAATCAAAACTGCCATGCACCGTTATCATTATAGTTACCTTTATGTTAGTTTATTCAGGATATTATATAAATGAAATGAAATACTGCTACAATATAAGAAGGTAAATTTTGACAATGTATTAATGACCGTAATAGATCATGTGGGATATCCGTCGGTCGCGAAATCGAAGCGCCCTGGTGCGCGCCCTGTCTTGGGTCCGAGTTTTTTTCCTTTTTTTTTCAAGTTCCCTTCTTTTGTAAGAAAATTTATTATATCGAGCCCTTTTTTAGTATTTTTATAAAAACACGAAAATTTAAATTAAACTAATTGCACTCATGATTTTTTATTCAAATAACCAGTTCAGTTTTTTTTATTATGTTAATAAGATTAAAAATATTATTCATGTTTCATAAGTATGTAATTTGTATCTAAATATAATTTCCAAAAAAACGATCCAAAAAAATACCGAGGAAAGCTCGGTCATCCAGGTACTATATATATTATATGTGTGTGTATTTTGTACATGTTAATATGTATATGTATATATGTTTAACAGCTATATGTTGTTCTCTATAACAACTTCCTTAGTTTTACCCGTAGAAATAATAATAATAAGACAATATTATTACGATTTCTGTGGTTTTATTACTGCTCTAAGGTTGAATTGCAGAGAATGTTAAGAATGTTAGCATTAAGTCCACCTTTTGATCCCTATACTGTTTGTACGGTTCAATAAAGATTAAATAAATAAATTCTAAAGTAATATGTTGCGTTATTTTATTTCTAACAATTTAATTAAAAAATCTGCACCACTGCATGTTTTATTTATTACAGCCATTTTTATCTCATGACAAAACTAGTGCGAAAAAGGTTCGGGTCACTAGTGATGAAGATATTTTAAATCTCAGTAGAAACATAATATGATTCAGCAAACGTAAACTGAAATCGTTAACTCTTTTAATTCGACATTTTAACATTACGAGTATACCGTAATACCACCTTATCAAGAGTCTAGCCGTTACAGTAATTTCCTTAATAACCCTGACGCTCACGACGCCATCATAAATTCTATAACATCATTAAAACACGCTCCATTACGGCGCCAACCTCAACGATCTGTTTTTGTTGAAAATTATTATATGATTTAATTTAATGACTGAATTTCATTTCTTATTAAAATTCGTATAAAATATGTTTTCAACACGATGTTATTAGCTTCGCACCATTATTTACTTTTTGTTTTAGTCACAGTTTTTTAACTTAGAGTGTTTTACTTTGATTCTTCAAATTTTTTACGATAAACTATTACTTTTTGGATAATCCGTTTACCTTACATTCTGGATAAAATTATGACATTAATATTTAGCACAAAACAGTGATTATTTGCTTAGTAGAATTTATAAGTAAACAAATTGTAGAGTTTATTGTTTTGATTATTACAAAAGTGTGACTTTTAGGTTAGATGTAGTTTTCCATTTAACGCGGTGACAATTAGCATTAGGTGGCTGTGCGTTATCTGTCAGTCAGTCTCTAGAGTTTTATTAGGAAGGTAACAATATTATATAATATTTATTAGAATAATAATAAGACATTCTTAAAAGGTAACGCTTATTATATTTTGGCTTAGGCTTAGGCTTTAGATAATGTCATATCTAAGAAATCCACGCATAAAACTTATTGTGGCTGCAATGCAAGCCGAAGAAGCTTCATCACGGGATAAAAATCTTTGCCTAGATGAAGAACTGAGATCATCTACTGCAGCCGCACCTTTAATAAAAACTCATAAAGACTTAGTGGGTGTTAATAATGTCCATCCAGAAAATGAGATGATGCCGAGGACATCTATGAGGGTACTGGTTTACTACTGGTTTACCTATCTATGTATATGTACAACGAAATCTTTAAAGGTAATTCACACCAACTTGTAAACGGCCGATTGTCACGAAAATTAGCACCCGTATCAAGGACTGATGACAATCATCATCATCATCATCATTACGGCACTTCACAAGTCTACTGCTGAATATAGCCCTCCCATAAGGTATGCCACAAAGCACAGTCCTGAGCCACTTGCATCCATCGACTTCCTGCATGTCTTACCAGGTCGTCACTTCATCTCGTGGGGGGTCACCCTACACTTCGCCTACCAGTACGAGGCTCGAAAACCTTTTTTCCCCAACGGTTGTCGGTTCTTCGAGCTATATGGCCGGCCCATTGCCACTTCAGCTTACTAATCCGTTGAGCTATGTCTGTCACTCTGGTTCTACTGCGGATATCCTCATTTCTAAGTTTATCACGCAGAGAAACCCCGAGAATAGCCCTCTCCATAGCTCACTGAGCGACTTTGAGCGTCCTCATACGGCCAGCAGTGAAGGACCAGGTCTCGGTTCCATAAGTCACCACAGGCAACACGCACTGGTTGTACAACTTAGTTAACCGATGACAATACAATAATTTAATTAGTGATACAACGAATACTACTTTTACGAATACGAATATCAAATCTGATATTCGGCGAATACGAAAACGAATACGAATATCTCACCATGGTAATGAAAAGCTAATTTGTTTGATGAGTTTATATTATTCTAATAATAAAAATTTACAACAGGCAAATTATTATTTAAAAAACCTAAAATTTGTAAATTTTTTGGTTTTAGGCGATTTATTTTTTCAGCCTGGATATTCCCATCCGTTGAAAAAAGCCTTTCCGAGGCGACTGTACACGGTTTCAGTGAAAAATACTTTTGGGCGAGTTTTTTCAGCTTTGGAAAATGGACATATTCTCGCCAAATAAAAGGCCAATGGATCAGAGACAAGATTTAAGACTTTGTATTATTGGGATTGCTTGTTATAATATGGTTGATTCTTTACTTAGCTCTTTAGTAGTTTCTTCAAAATAGGCCAGAATGTCAATAATTTGGCTCAGAAGAACCCATTGCCTTGCTGTGATTTCATGACGACAATTTGGCGGAGATTGTAAAACATCTTGAATCGCTATTCGTTGTTCATGTCATCTCTTCAATATGTTGAGTCCCATCTAGTTTCAACATTTTGAAACAAAACATTTACGATATATTGTTAGCTTGCTGAAAATCTTTCAGTTGTTGGAGTGTTAAAATGAGTAATAACTCCCCTGCCCTTGTGTAGCCGTCGTTGTGGCTTAGGGCTTATGCACACGTTGTATTTTTTATACGCGCAGATGACGCGAATTTTTTTTATAGGATAGGGTGACAAACGAGCACACAGTCCACCTGATGATAAGTGGTTGCTGCGGCCCATAGACATCTACATGTATCCTCAATTACAAAACAAAATGCAGATGCGTTGTCACCCGTGAGGATTAAGATGGAATGCCTCGTTTCCAGTAAAAAGGGTCTCCGGTTCTCTACACTCACCATATGAAATACAGCAGCACTAAGCTACTATTTCACGCTGGTATTATGTGAGAGCATGGTCCTTCCCCGGTTGAGTTAGAGTTAAAGTTAAAGTTACGTACAAACATATTAGTTTTTAAATATTCGTAGTTAGTATTCGCTGAATACTAATATTCAGTAAATGTCTACTATTCGGCGAATACGAATATTCGTATTCGTATGAATCCCAAATTTTAATGACTATGATCTATTCGCACAAGTCGTGATCAATCCGTGTTGTTTAAGTTTTCATAAACTCTAATATTATTAGTATATATTATGTAAATTATCCAACCATAATGTTCAACAGCTGGGCATGGAAATGGAGGAATCCGTCACACCTACCCAGTTTTTGTTGCTTGTCATCGATGTATGTTTCTTTATATTCGAATTTGAAGGTAAGTGGACATATAAGTTTAAAATAAACGCATTCAGTTATACTGACACCGGTAGTGTAACGCCGGCTGCATAAGTCGTATAATACTTTAACGCCTCGTTTCCAGTTAAAAGGGTCTTAGATTTTCTACACTCTCCATACGAAACACAGCAGAATTAAACTGCCATTTTACGCTGGTATTCTGTAAGAGCGTGGTTCTTATCCGGCCGAGCCGACCCATTTGTGCTACTACAATAATATAGCTGTAGTATGGCTCTACAAGGTAAAAATAAAGTCCAATTAATATTGAATTCGGTTGTATAAAATTCTTACGAAAAATCACTTGTTTACAAAAATCACTGGTTTATCTTTCGACTCGAAACTAGTTAATCGGCTGCATTAGCTAGTAAATGGCGACGTGAAAAATGCCCATACCTATAAACGAATTTATGCAAAATTAATGCTCAAAAAAAGAACAATATCAATCTACGCGATCTTATGTTATGTTTGTATCATTCATTTTTGTTGAATGTAGGAAAGGATTTAACCCTAGAAACACAATAGAAGGTCGTAAGTGCCGCCACGTGCTTATTTCTTAAATCAGTTCTAGTGAGAAGTTGACTTGAAAATTCTGTGAATGTATTTAGCTGTCTGTAACTCGTGACGCTTCGCCAAGTGCGCATTCTAAATAGTTTTCATTCTCTGTTGGTGATTAATGAAACATTATTATCTAACTTTCGTTTATTTTTTACTATAAGTTTTCGAGTACCGCTTACACTATGGCATGAAAATCACGTTTTCTGGGAATTGCCCAATGTATTTTTCGGACGACGAAGTGTAAGCATTCAAATGAGGGTGATATTTTGGACATTGCATCTGAACTGGATGATGATAATGACGTCCCTTTATCCAACTTATGTTTGGGCAAAATAGATGACTCCATATGTTACCTTAACCTTCAATCTAAGCCTCCAATTAGTACGTACAGTCTTTAGTGAAACGCCACCTCGACACCATCAAAAATTTGCCTCAATCTCTCAGAGTGATAATGCTTCATGATTTGTTAGTAGAAGAAGATAAAAACACTCAGGTCGTTCAAACTCAATCAACACAGGCTGTTATTTATCTCCTAGGGCTAAGGGCAGGAAACGCAGAGAGCGGTGTGTTAAGCCTTCAAAAATATATTATGTGCTCAGCATAGGTTACTTATTTGTTTCCAGTATTCCTAATTTTAGAATTGATTTTTACTAAATATTTTTTCATACGTTCCTAAAATAATCAGAGAAACTTGTAAAAAGTTTTTAAAGTCACGGAAGTTTATATTTTTTTAATACCATATTTTTCTTCACCCGCCACCATGTTGTGTTTCTTGAAACTAAAATAAGATGATCCTAGGATTGTTTTCAAACACAAATCGACCGAAATTGTAAATATTGGTTTTATCTGTGACTTAAAGTCTGAACCTATGAGTGTACAGCCGGCTGGGCATATCAAGCGTAGCGTTCTGAGAATATAAACGAAGAAAAAAAATAAACAAAGAAGGTAAAAGATTTTTGACATTTCGTACCTGTGACGTATTTAATATTAGATACTGCAAAAATAAGACATAAGTGAGAATGTTTTAACAAAACATCTCTTTGTTTTGAAAAGGGCCCACGTAGTAAAATCTAAGTAAAAACTTATTTGACACTTGTGATTATTGTTTCTTGTCTTGGTGTACATAACGATGTTTATAAATATCCTATTTTACTTAGAATTTACGATAGTTAAACCAATAAAAAATAAGTCGTTACCATCAGTTACTTGTTAATTTAATATCGAATGATGCTATAAAGTGCAATTTGTTAAGTTTACATCTTATTTTACTGTACTTTTATTGGAGCGTTTATACAGTAAAGGCAAATTACAGTACTTAAAATCGATGATAAAAGTTTGGTGTAACAATAAAACATTGCTTTTTAAGTGTTTTATCATCATGTGCAGTTTCAATACAATAGGTATACGATTTTTATTTACTGTCAGTTTTGCTATAAAACGATGTTATTAAAGATAGCAACAGCTACAAATGCCATACACAAATAGAATAATTCTTTCACTATGGTTAATTATAGCGATGGTATAAGAATATACTCTACACCAAATTGTCCCGAGGGAAAAAACCAGGAGATTAGCAGCGTCTTCCTAATAACTAAAAATTAAAAACTGCGGCTGCTATTCCGCCCGCCTTATGCTATACTATGTCACATATACCGCCTAAGGGGAGTCACAGTGACGATAACGTGTTTACTACCATCAGAGTTTATGAGATCTTATATTATTTCTACACACCTAAAAAAGACCTATTTGTATATATATATATTGTCATAGCTTGGGTTAATTTTTTCATTTTTTTTTGTTATATATTATTTTGTATCATAAATACAACTTTTCATTCGGCACAAAAAACGACTTCACCAATTTTGCTCAAAATTTAATGAGGTCTAAGTTACATAATTATGCTTTAAATGAAACTGGTCCCATGTCAATATCACTCTTTGTTCTCGAGACACACGAGGCGAAAATTAAATCCGAACATACATACATAAATACATACATACTCACATACATGTGCACACACGGACATCCTCTTAAAAATCATACTATTCGACTCTAAAAACCTTGTAACGTTGAGATATGTTAAAATTTCCGATTTACAAAATCGGACCCATTATTACATTAACTGCCCACTGGGAAGTTAATAAGTATTGTTATTATATTTACTAACTAATTACTAGATAATGGATATAAAAGTATTATTACATTTTCCTCATGTCAGAATTAAGTTTTCAATCCTACTGGGCATATTTTCAACGACATTTTAATAGTAATCATTAGAATAAACGCACACTCGACTGATTAGAACGACGGAGACCGGCATTCTCAATATAAAGGGAGTTATTATCAGTAGCGATTAATGCAGTTCAACTTTGGAACAATTTATTGTGCCTTTTCATAAATATTTATTCTTAATAAATAATGTCTGCTATAGGAATAACTTCCACTAAATGTACGTCTGCGGGTCTGCGGAATGTTTTATTTTTTGATCCGCGGGATCACGACATCTAAACTTTACTCTCACACTAGGATTTCCTTCTATATCATGAGGGCAGTTTACATACATAAATATCACACGGACAAATAAACATCCAGACCCGGAACACTTTTTTGTAAGCCATACAAAATCGTTGTGCGATTCGAACCCACAACCCTCAGCGCCGCTACTCATTGCTAAGACACTTCGCCACGGAGCCGCCAATTCATTCTACTCTGGGCTCTATCCATGACACAATATTACAAAAACACCAACCTAGCAATGCGATGCACATACAGAAGAGCAGAGCCTCTGGCCGGCTAGTGACTGCGGATATTCGTTACGAGGCTTCCCCCTGCACCTTCTATAGAAATATTCATGCTAATATTACCTCTTCCTCTAAGTTTCCTTTATTTTTTTTTCATATGCAACATTCGTGTTTAATAAACAAAAGGCCAAGCGTCACGTGGCTCATTGCATTTATTTCTTTCAAAATCTGGCTCTTTTTCACCAAAATACTCTTCTGAAATCGTTGCCTACTTCTCCGGATAAATGAATAACTCATATTTAGCTGCATAAAATTATCTAGTGTTTCAAGTATTGCTACAATTTTTGGCTCTTATATCATTTTATCGGTCATTTCAGGATACATATAATAACAGTGTCATAATTAAAACACACCAATGTTAGGATGTAGTGTAACAAAGTCATAGACAGTATATATACTTATATACAGTATATATACAGTATGTATACTACCATAGAATACTATAATCTATAATACATACATAATAGAACGGGGGATTGGGCGGAGCCCGTTTTGCCACTGAAATGTCACTAACACGTCAATTCACACGTATAAATCGCAACACGAGATGTGTTTTGACGTAACAATAGTTTCCAAATTTCGCATAAAAATTATTTAGAAAATACCAAATTACACGCTATTTACAAATAAAAATGTAATAAAATTTAACCGACTTTTTTAGTGATGATTCGAAAGTCTAAAATGTGTAAATTTACTCAATCTATCAAAACAGCGAATCGGGTTTGTAATAGTGATAATACAACGTAATTGCTTGTACGTGTGCTCCCGGGTCCCGGCGACGCGGAATCTTGTACAAAATAAGTTTGGCAGCCATTCTATTGTGTATTATAGTATTCTATGTGCCCAACTACTGCGCATATGCCTCTTCCGATTTTTGAGAGATTTATGGGACAATTAGCGCTGTTGCAAGTACTGAAAACTTTACGGCCTGTGCTTAGTGTGGAGTGAGATATCAAGGTAGTAATAAATTACTAAAATTAATTAAAATGTCCAGTATATTTTGCATTATGTCCGCCTTATTAAAAATGTTTAAATGAATCCTATACAACGTTTTTAAAAAGAACTAAAAAAATTATAAAATAATTTCTTCTAGCCACATACAAATTTATAATGCCACACATATTAAAAGAAAAACGTGGAGTTCATTTTTGCCTATTTAGAAAATTATTACAGTTTATGTTAAATTTTAAATCCCAAGCCTGCATTTTAACCTAATATTCCGTACTGACTCAAAGGTTGATGAAATAAAGTGTGGGCGTGGTGCGGAAGTCAGCTGTACTTGCAATCACTTTTATCAAAGTGTTTGACGACCTGACAAATTATACAACAGCTCAGTTGTTTTTAGCACAATTTCTAGGCTCGCAAGAGTTAATTGGAACTTAGCGGACTTTCACAAGGAAACCGGAGTGCCTAATCAGCTGATATGACATTATTTAAGACGGCTCTAACAGTCGATCCATAACTCAAGAAGTACAGTCGACGAAGATAAAACTTAAATTCATTTTAAGCAAATTGGTATTCGTTTGGATTTCGATTACTTCTTAGGATAAGCTTAACCGACATCAATTATTATTAAAGCACGTTCTTTTAATAAAATACTCTAATGGCGGAATAAATCTGGAACTGTATTTATGAGGTTTACCGGTTATAAATGTAGACCATTTATAACCGGTACTCAATTCGACTGTATTGTTTTATGTGTGCTGTTCATGTGGTTCAATGTAAATTTGATTAAGATCTAACCAGTAGTTTTTGAGTTATCCTTAATAATGCGTAATTATTCGACTTCGACTATGTGCATAGATAATATTCTCAATGTATTTCTATTGAATTCGGTTGTACAAAATGTTTAATATTACCACTAGTAAGTGTCGTTGTCTTCTTTCATAATATTATACTATACCACGTGTAAATGTTATACATTATTATGTAAATAGCTTTAAAATAAATGTAGCAAAACAAATATTCTGGTTATAAATAAAAGGACAGGCACCATCAATCAGTATCGGTACTGCTCGTAAAATCGTTTTGTGATCAGCTTAAATAAATGACAAACTGAATTAAGTAGCTAAGAAAACAGTCGTGTAACAGAAATTAGCACTACTCACAGCACAGGCGATAGAAATCGAGCAACAAGACTTCAGTACATCAAGCGAAGGAGCCGACTTGTCATTATGGTACAATTAATTTGTCGTTCGCTCCAGAGCAAACACAGCTGCAAACTGTTATTACGCATTCGTTCATCAGTCTGATATTATGTCCCGTTTGATATCCAACGACGTTTGCCGCATGCACTCCCGCAAGCGTCCCTATAAGTAGTGGCTTTCGAAACAAAATAGTAGTAAAATACGATTTGCACAACTTCATCATTATTTTCCAGTACAGCTTTCGACTTATTAAGATTTGTGACAATTTCACAGATGATCAACACGCTCCTAATAATTATTATCGCAATATCAGTGCACTAAATGTGTCACTTATATCAGCACTAGCAGTTTCTCTTCATTTGATTCAACCGATTGAATTAAATTGAAATAGCCGATTAACTATAAACTATTTTTATATAAACTAATTGAGAGAAGACTCATTAAAATAAAAGTCTAAACATGACTTATTAAAATTTAAATATATTTTAGAAGTTTCTGGAGTGGCTGTCCAGACTAATCTTCCAGAGTAATTTCTTTAGTGAAAAGTTAAGGAAAAAATGTTTTCTCCGATGCAAGCTATGTATTTTCGAATTAATGCACCACGATGAATCTGAAATTATAGTAAGAAGATTGGTGTCATATTTGATCTGCCCAAGAAAGTTGAAGTGGATTCAGCAGCAGCCGGAAAGACAAATATTAGGGCCGGCACTGATTTTAGTGCATAGCCAAAAAAGAACTGCATTAAGCAAATGCTCGCCCCTTTTCAATGATTGCACTACGGCTGTCTCCGCATCTCTAAATTCCTGATTGATCGCGGGTTACAAAATATTATTAAATCCCCTGCCAAGATTATAACGTCTGTCTATAATACAAGTTTTATGTGCCAATGTCAGCAGCTCAAAAAACCAAAAGCTGACACATTCTCAAATCAAAATGATTCTTGTTACGAGTAAGAAGCAAATATTGAGCAATTTAAATGCCGGAGTCGGTCGGGATTATGTGACCTCACACTTTGTCTTGGGTAGACACTAAATCGGTAAGACTAAATGGAACGACCCGCTGCTGATAAGTTTATTAAGTGAACATCTTGCAATTTCTTATCTAAAACCTAAGTTTCAGTCAAAAATTTTAAGAGATAAATATACTAACTTTAATTTATTTATGAAAATTTTATGTGTGAAATACAAGCAAACAATATTTATGTTCATTTTCGGATTCCGTAATTAAACAACAAGGAACCCTTATAGTTTCGCCATGTCATTCATGTGGTTATGTATATACAAGTTAACAATAAGGCCCCAGAAAATATGCAAAGCTTATCGATTAAATCGTTTAAAACCTTCACTAAGCATTAGTTATTTGAAAAGGACTATTATTAAAGAATACCTACATGGTTGATATACCTACATTATTGAAAATGAGGAGATCGCCATCTTTGTGTTCCTGTATTGTTTTTTTTTATATCTAAGTAACGTATGTTATAAACTTATATTAACAAAAATAGAAAATTCTAGATGTTGCTGAGCTGATGTCAAGTTACGTGGGAATTTTAAGATCCAAGCACCAAGAACCAAAACCTTTAATAGCGAACTTGTTGTAGTCTGTGAAAATGCGAACTATTTTCCCTTGACATATTACCTTCATATAACTTTGAATTATTTGATCGCATTTTTAATAAAAAAATAATAATAAGCTTCCAATCATCTGATCAAGGGCAACATTAGCTTATCATGCTCGCTAGGTGCCTGTGTCTTTTTAAGGTAAATTGGTTACGCAGGTTATGTGAGGGCACGTGGGTGTTGAATGTAGAAAAATAGCAGTTGTCATAACCGAAATCGGTAAGAAGTTCGCAAACGAAGTTTGCATAAGATTAACATTATGGAAACTATGCTAAAAGTTAACAAAAACGAACAACATATCAATTAGTAACGATTCGTTAAAAGTAAGAAAAAAATTGGATTGGACTCAAAGTTAAAATTGCCTATAAATAAAAAAGAGACAGGACATTTGCATATTATAGTATTTTAGTATGTATACACAATATGTCAAATGTCAATGAACTTTAAAAAAATAATCAGATCACTTGAAAACCTGCTAAGTAGGTTCCGTATTATTTATTTTAGACGTTGTACGTATAACATAAATTGTCCATTTTACTTGAATTGTCGTCTCATTTTAATACAAATTAAGACTTCTAGATTTAAAAAAAAAAACATTGAATACACTGTTTCATCGAGCAAGCAATTTTGTATAAATAAGTTTAAGGAATGGCCTCTTTTTGCATACATAAAATTCTCAAAAACCAGTTTAATATAAAAATAACATTTTTCAATTGAATAAAACTATATTTACGGATTTAACCGCGTTTAATCAACTATTTTAACTTTTTTTCAATTCCCGACGTTTCTTATTATTATTAGATTTAAGAAATCATCTTTCAAGTAGTTAATTTTAGTCTAAAAATTATCGGCGTATTTTTTGGGCCCACTCACAGATTACCCTGTGGGCCCACCATTACATTAGAAACCCTTGTAATTTCAGTCTGACTTAAAGGGTCACAACCTCATAATTTTTAAAGTTTCTGACCGAATTGACTAGGGGGACTCTTAGGACTCAGGTCTTAATTTTGAGAAAAGAAAATATTGATAAGAAAACACATAAATAGGTGGTGTATTTTTTTCGACTTTTTAATAAAATTGACTATCATAATCCAACAAGAAGTGCTTTTAAAGGAATGAAAAGGTTTCTATAACCACGTTTAGATATATCAAATCTGAAACATGTCATTACAGAAAGTGAAATAAAAAAAAATGGAAAAACTTTTCTGAGAGGGGTTTTGGGCAAGAAATTGTCCGCCGCGCTGCCCCAATGCGTGTTGGCGAACTTCACATATCTTCGAAATTTTTTTCTCATAATTTCTCAGATATGTGGGTTTCCACACGATGTTTTCCTTCACCGCCGAGCACGTGGTAAATCAGAACTTAAAATTGCAATTCACAATTTCATTTGTGCCGGCGGGGATCGCACCCGATTTGCTAGCGTACTGTGAAATTTACAGCGAGCGCTAACCATCCGAGCTACCACGGCTCACACAAAATTGGATTACTGAAACTTAATTAAATAATAGAAAAAGTGTACTACGTACAGCCATATCTTACGTGTTTAGCCATTATTTTTGGGTGTGTGAAAAAATAGTTAATAATAATCTTCTTAGATCTTTTCTTTCCTACTATTCGAGAGCGGCGGCTTCTCGCTCCCAGGTACCAATCTCTTTGCTGGTTCCACCGTCTAATTACGGAGGATAGCAAGAGTCTCCCCTCGTACCACTGCTAGTTTAGGCCGATCATACATGTGTGTGTGTGTGGTGAGTGTACCGGAGACCCTTTCTGGAAACGAGGAATTCCATCTCAGTCCTCAGGGGTGACAACGCATCTACATTTTGATTCTTAATCGAGGATAAATGTAGATGTCTATGGGCCACAGCATCCACTTACAATCCGTTGGACTGTGTGCTCGTTTGTCGACCATTATTCTATATAAAGAAAAGTTTTAAGTATTCTTTAAATTCGATTCAGCAGTTTTATTACAAAGACCAGAATTTATAATTTTATTATTTTTTTAATTTTATTTTTATTTTTTTTTATTTTATAATCATCAAGTGTGAAGTTCTGTTAATTGCACTCATATCCTTTCTTTAGTTATTTATAATTGATTTTTGTGTTGTTTTCTTTTTAGTGTCCGTATTTCTCCGGTGATTTCACGTAGCTACCAGTATACGGGAAGAAAATCCGAGCACGATATTCGTATGTCTTTTTTTCTAAGGACCCGCAATAAAGATTTTGAAATACAAAATAAATAAATAAAGATTATGAATTGAATATTCATCAATAATCTGAATTTTTTAATTTTTAATTTTTTGTGTATCTTTGGAATATATGTTGTAATATTTGGTTGGTGATAAGATAGTTTAGTTATTGAATATGAAACCAAAAAAATTCTAGAAAAATGTTTAAAATTTAGTACTTAGTAGTAAAATTTTGTAGAGAAATTCTTATTCTTCCCTAAATTTATCTTGTAAGACAAGCCAGGATCCAATTTTTAATGAAATTTATTTTACTAGAATTAACTTGCAATATTATATCCTTTTCTTAAGAAAAAAAAACATTTTTAAGCAAACGTATTGCGTGTTTATAACAATTATTTTCAAATATGATCTAAATTAAAACATCTACATAAATAATTCATAGTATATTTTGTATTTAACTTGGAAGCGAACAAGAACCGGCTCACTCGCAATTCCCGGATACTTCAGACGGTGTGAGTCAATCTTCCAACACATCGCATCGCCCATCTGCGCCCCATTACCCGAGTCTGTGCGTGCAGCAAAGCGCTGTCTGTGCGAAGTTATTTGCACTATCACATGCTGTAAGCTATTATGATCGAATGATATAGCGTTCACGATTTACTGTGTTATGCAATATTCCATATAACAGCGGCTTATAAGCTTCTACGGCTTTCTTGTTCAACTTACTTAAAAATATTTGAAAATTACCTGATATGCTTGTATATCGGAATACTTCATTGGTATTATTTTTTTTTAATTATTCGGACTTACATGATTAAATAAATTGACAAAATGCAATAAAATAACTTTAAATTTCGAGGAAATTTTTTTCTTTTTGGAAAACCTTTATTGGTATGCCAAAATAAAATTTACAAAACATTTTTGGGCTATTATTGTTTGAATATATTGTTCGTCTGACTGTTGGTGAAATGAAAAAAATAAATAAAAATAATTGTAAGGTCTAATCTTTGCAAGAGATATAAGAGTGACACCAGTTACATATACACCCGTTAATATGGAGACAAATCATTCTCATCTACCAGTGCCTAAGATCTAAGATAAATGGGACGCAGTATCGGGAAAAAACATATTGTAGTTGTAGCACGAATAGGTCGTCTCAACCGGGTAGGACCACGCTCTCAGAGAATACCAACGTAAACTAGCAGCTCAATGCTGATGTGTTTCGTATGGTGGATGTAGAGAACCGGAGACCCTTTTTACTAGAAACGAGGTATTCCATCTGGACTGTGTGCTCATTTGTCAGCCTATTCTATAAAAAAGGACAGTTACAACAAAAAGTTTCATTTATTTATTTTAATTTCGTTGGATAAAATTATACAAAAGCGGACTGAAATAGAGTAGAGTTTCGACTCCAGCATTCCATTCCAGCAGTAGTAATAATACTATTATTTATCTTTTTTTATAGGAGAGGGGGCAATAGAGCATACGGCTCACCTTATGGTAAGTGATTACCGCCGCCCATGAACAACTGTAACACCAGGGGTATTGCAGATGCGTTGCCAGTCTTTTAAAAAGGAGTAGGCTTTTTTCTTGAAGGTCCCTAAATCGTATCGGTCCGGAAAAATCTCTGGTAGAAGTCGATTCCACAAGGAAGTTATGCGAGGAAGAAAACTTCTTTTAAATAGCACGGTGGTGGACCGCCAGTCATCCAGATGGTATGGATGGTATCGGCGAGTTTTGTCGCGATGTGCGATAGTGAAATTGTGCGGCTGGAATCAGTCCGAACAATTCCTCAGAGCACTCCCCGTGCTAAATGCGATAAAATACGCAAACAGATGCAACATCTCTTCGCAGTGCCAGTGAGTCAAGCCGATCGGAAAGAGCTCGGTCGCCGACGATTCGAACTGCTCTGCGCTGGATTCGATCAAATGGAAGGAGGCAATGAGGAGTCCCAGCCCAGAGATGGGAACAGTATTCCATGTGCAGCTGAATCTGCGCCTTATAAAGTTGCAGGCGGTGTGCCGACATGAAATACTGTCCCGCTCTGGTGAGCACGCCAAACTTTTTAGAGACCAATTTGGCCTTCTCTTCCAAGTGACCACGAAACTGCATGTCACTCGATATGTCGACGCCGAGGATTCCGATACTAGCTGAGGCAACAAGGGGAGTGCCTTGAAATTGAGGAGATACGACGAAGGTGGTTCTTTAAGCGGTAAACGCGCAAACTTGTGTCTTCTGGGAATTAAACTGGACTAGATTTAGTCGCCCCCAGTCAGAGACTTTGTTCAACAAAGTTTCGACTTCAGACACAAGTTTGCCCTGGTACTCAGCGACGTTTTCCTGAGAAATATTGGGAAAAAGTCTGTGATAGTTGTTAAGAATTATAACGAAGTGTTTCATTGTATGAGTCCATAATTAGGTAAACTTGAAGCTTGAAGAATTGACAAACGATGGGACAGCAAAACCTTCTTATGTGGCAGTCGAAGCAGCTCGACGGATGCAGGCGACTCAAGACCGTGCTTTGTGGCATTCCTTGGAGGAGGTCTTTGTTCAGCAGTAGATCTGTGATGGGTTGAAAAAAACTAACTGAAGGTGGCCGGGCTAACTATGACATTGGGACGTCAATTACTTCAGTCCTTCCCGTGACCATGAGTGCTGTAAAGTACCCGAAACGTCAGAAGTTATTTAAACCCGGTAAAATCCGTATGAATAGTTTTATTCAACATTTTAATAGATATTATATCATTTTCATCACATTTTTGGTCTTAGTCTTAGAATTTAAAAAAGTTACCTCCACACTAGGAATTTTTTCAATTTCAATTCAATACGTTTCACAAGGACAAACATCCAGTTCCGGAACAATTACCTATGTGTAGACATACAAATACTTGTTCCGTGCGAGATTGAACTCGCGGCCCTTAGCGCTTCAACTCATTGCCAAGTCACTGCGAAACGGAATATTATATTTATTTTACAAAATTCAGTAAAGATATTCTTAAGTGTGATTTTTAAATCATCAGATATAACTAATTCTTAAGATAAAGTATAACATAGATAAATTCGTATGAATTATAACTTTTTCGATGGTTTTTAAACAAGAAAAAAAATTGAATTTTACATATGCTACCTATATGTACAGATTTTGCTCGTATTTCTAAACGTAATTTACCAATTTTCTAGTATATTTTCGTTGCAGTTAACTATAATGGCCAGTTCAAATTCAAATAGCTGTTCAAAAGGATCGATGGCAGAGCTCAGTAATCTATTGCGATTACTGTCAAACGTAGTAAGGGCCTCGCGTTCCCGTTACGCCTATAGGCTAGAACTTGGCAAAAATCTTTCATTTGAATAACAATAAACGTTATACTCGTAAATATAAATTGTTTATATATATATATATATATATATATATATATATATATATATATATATATATATATATATATATATATATATATATATATATATATATATATATATATATATATATATATATATATATTTATATATAAACTCCTTATAACATCAGTTGTTAGTGACATTCGGTCCAACTGTTTCAGAGATTAGCCGCAACAAAGAGGCAGATAGACCGACGAAAAATTTGAAAATAGTTTTTTTTTTTTGTAATATGTACTGTATATATCGTAAATCCCGTATCACAAGAGCCGTGGTAGCCAAGATCGTAACGCTCGCTGTAAATTTCACAGTACGCGAGCAAACCGGGTTCGATCCTCGCCGGCACCAATGAAATTGTTAATTGCAATTTTAAGTGCTGATTTACCACGTGCTCGGCGGTGAAGGAAAACATCGTGAGGAAACCTGCATGTCCGAGAAATAAGAAAAAAAATTCGAAGACATGTTAAGTTCGCCAACACGTATTGGGGCAGCGCGGCGGACACTTCCATGCCCTAAAACCCTCTCAGAAATGAGGGGAGGCCTGTGCCCAGCAGTGGGACGTATATAGGCTGTAGCTTTACTGTACTTTACTTTGATATCGTAAATAGCTGGTATTTTTGACATTACAAATACATAGAGAATTTTATTTATTTGTGTAAGTAGATGATGTTCTGTGGGCCGACTTCGACCTTTATCGACGTTATTTCTAAAGTTAACGCCCTAATAATTTCACTACACATGTGTACACTAAAGACGTGACCTATCTAATGCTTTCAAAGATAAGTCAGGATGTAGTGTCAGGGACACGAGTCCAGTCACAAAGCAACCGGACCCAAAAAGCAAACATTGTGATTTTTGCCCAAAGCTCCCTAAATTGGTTGAATCCGCATCATAGAGGCATTGTTATATTACATAGTTGTAAACATTTGACGCTTTAAAAATATTAAAGTAGTCATCGTAATTTAGTGATTACAAAAATAACGATGTTGTCCTTTTCACGAATTTATCAAACGAAATGCTTCAACCATGCGAACGTGAAATAAAATAACATTTGAGTTCCATTTATTGTTATAAATTTCTGCCACAATTTATATTACTTATGTATGTGTTATTTGTGCGTAAATAGCTCTGAATGCAATTCCGCGTGCTATGTCTAATGATGGATCGTACCCAACGGCTGTTCGTAACTGATGTGGTTTGAGAAAATCCCACCAGTTTCATACTATCTGAGACCTGAGGCGCCCTACTTATCCTCATTACAAATATAATGTATCTGTATAAGGTACATGAGGCTAATATGGTTACCCTTAGCTTTGCCGCATAAAAACAAAACGAGGAGGAGAATAGATAAAAAAACAGAAAGTCGTATACTATAACTAATATATTAATATAAAATAACAAATAAGCTTTAGAAATAATTAGGAACAATTCGAAAATTAACTTAATGAAAACTAACCACATTTTAACCACTAACATTAGAACCGACTAAAACATTTAATATCAACCGTTAAAATGGCGTCGAGAAAGCTGCGTCCTTTTGACTCTTTATTATTCGTATGATAATGATGAAGAGCTATCGTATCATATAGCCTTCTATGCAAATAAGGCATATGCAAATAAATGTAGTTTTTGAGTTATAAGAAAGTGACCATATTAACCGAGTGACAATATTACCTTCACGTACTATCTACTATCTATACTATTAAAAATTAATTTACTATTAAAAGCGAATTATCGTCTATATTTGTCTTTAAATTTTAAGCCCAAAAACGGTATAAACTGGCGGGTTCTTTCACTCTTTTTTGTTGCAAGGCCAATTAATAATCGCAGTACTAAGTATTCAGCACTTCAGTGCTGATTCAGCGAGGAGTATTCCACATTAGGTATAAATAAATTAGTGTTACCTCCATATATTTAAAGCCATGAATACAGATATTTTCTATATTTGCCAATAAAACAGTATTTTAACACTCAGGAAATAATTAGAAATAATGTTTTCTCTAACGCCGCAAAACACATTGATTATGCCGCCATATAATGGACAGTAAGGGAGTTTAAATAAACCGTGGGTATTCAAGGGTTAAGAGCTCGCTGTAAATTCACTGCACGCGAGGTTACGATCCCCGTCGACGACTTGTTGATTGCAATTTTAAGTGTTGATTTACCACGTGCTCGGCGATGAGGCCACAACATCGTGAGAAAACTTGCATATCTGAGAAATTAAAAATTGATTCCGCCAGCACGCGACATCAATTATTTATCCCAAATCTCTCTCAGAAATGATAGAGAATGTATCTAGCCGTGGGTGTATGTGAGCTGTAACTGTAAGGGGGAAGATAATATGATTTTCTTTTTTATAAGATTCACCCGGAGTAATTTGTGAATTGAGGAACAAGGCTTTAGTGATCAATTAAGGTCGGAAAATATATTAAATATTCGATGAAATATATTGATATGAATCTAACTATGATGAAAAGGCATAATTCGAGTTTACTCCAGCTGCTAGGTACTTAAATAGTTTGCAGAGGTATTTAAAAATCAAAACACCGGTAGATTTTTCTTTTAATTTGAAGTTTGTTCTATTAGGCTTTTTTACACGTGGTAGAGTCACGCTGTACCTGCACTAAGACACTCATGCTGCTGAATGCTGTGCAACTTAAACAAATTTGTGTTTTTTTTTCTCATAGTGTAGGTACATATTGCAGGGTTTCTATAATTATTTCGTTGAAAATTATCTATTGAACATTTATTAAGCGAGTAGTATTTAGAAGTAAATTATCAGGAAAATGCTGCTAATATGGCAGCGGTCTCGAAAGTCACCGTCTAGGTACAAGTTAACGGACTGAAACAAATTATGGTGTCTACAATAAATATTTTCCTGTGTGAAAGCGAATGGACATGGACAAGTAAACGCTTGCTCTTTAATTAGTATCCCATGTTTTGGTGTATCTACGATAAACAAATCAGTTTGGTAGATAGTTTAACAACAACGTCAGCTTTCAAGTTATTCCTAATCAAGTATCTACGAGGTTAATTAATTGAACGTTTATAGCGTACAGACTATACAGGTGGCGCAACAATGTTGGCTTTCGATTGTGTGGTTTTACCTATTCGTCGATAGATGGAGCTTATATAAATAGCGCTTAATTAAAATTCTTGTGGTTTGCAATCATCATAAAACTATTAGGTAAGTAATAAAGGGTCCGCCATCTAACTTTTTTTTTCAACTAGTGCTTATTTCGTGAATGGCAACACTTAGCTCATGTCTAATTTGACAGATAATTAGTTTTATCCTTCCGCTGAACGAATATGGTTGTGTATACGCTTGAACAACGCTGGGAAATATTGCGACATTACTTTGAAAATCATGGTAATGTTGCAGAATGTGTGCGAAAATTGCGTACGGATTTTGGAAGAAATGAAGCACCGTCAGCTCCGTATGTTCGTTACCTTGTGAAAAAAGTGAAAGAAACTGGCATCCTCATCGATAAACCAACGCGTGAAAAGCCAAAAACAGTGCGTACACCCGAGAATATTGCTGCTGTGGCCGAAAGTGTGCGTGAAACGCCATCCGCATCAGTTCACCGTCGTTCTCAACAATTGGACATTTCGGAGACATCATTGAGACGAATTTTGCGTAAAGACCTTGGTATGACGCCGTACAAAATCTAATTGGTTCAGGAGTTGAAGCCAACTGACCATCCAATGCGTTTTCGCTTCGCTAAGTGGGCCTGCGATCGACTTGCAGAAGATGCGGATTTTGCCAAAGAAATCATCTTTTCAGATGAAGCTCATTTCGAACGTGGCGGGTATATAAACAAGCAGAATTGTCGCATTTGGGGCACAGAAAACCTGCACGCATTCTTCGAAAAGCCGGTGCAAACGAGTCACTGTTTGGTGCGGATTTTGGTCCAGAGGCATAATTGGGCCATTTTTCTTCGAAAATGAGCAAGGTGTGGCCGTTACAATCAATGGCGATCATTATCGGGCCATGTTGAACGAATTTTTGTTCACAGAAATTGAAGAGGAGGACATTGGCAACATTTGGTTTCAACAGGACGGCGCAACGTGCCACACAGCCGACGCTACACTTGATGTTTTGCGCCCTGTTTTTGAAAATCTCATTATCAGCCGCAGAGCTGATGTCGTTTGGCCACCTCGGAGCTGCGATTTGACACCGTTGGACTATTATTTGTGGGGTGCCGTCAAAGATAAGTGTTACGCCGACAAGCCAGAGACAATTGACGCTTTAAAGGACAATATTCGTGAAGCCATTGGTGAAATACCGCTGCACACAATCGATAATGTACTCAAAAATTGGACCGATCGTGTAGGCTACTGCATGGCCAGCCGAGGCAGCCATTTGAATTAAATTATTTTCCATCATTAACCGGAAGGATTGTACTTTCAAATAAAAAAAGAAATTTGAAAAAATATTTAGTAGTTTTTTTAATAGCATTTTTAAAAAAAAAGTTATTTGGCGGACCCGCTACATTATCTGCAATAAATTAAACACTTACTTTACAGTTTCCTTGTACACAAATAGCTCTAAATCCGGGTTTAGTACAAGGTGTACCATCAGCTACCAGCGCTAATGAAGCGTAGAACTGCTGTCCGCGTGGTCTGCAGTTCAAAATACACGGAGCATTCCCTGTAAAATAAAATTTTATTAAATTTTGCTTAGGGTGATAATTATTCAAGGATTTTTTGTTCATTAAAGCGTTCAATCAATTAGTTTGTTTAATAGTTAATAACGTTTTATTATTCATCTTATTGTTATCATATCAATATGATTATTGTCATCTCGTGCCTTTTTGAAAAAACGTCAAAACTTGCAAAATGTGGTCTAAAATATTTTTACTTAGGACTTTATAAATAAGTAAAATAGATATTTAGTAAAAATAAAGTATATATTTATTAGTTAAAATGAAAATTGTAACTAGATCAGTAGGAAACCTATCTTTCTTGAGGCTAAAATTTCACTGCTAGCGTAAAACTACAAGCTACAAATTTAACAATATGGATTTCGTTTTTTTACTAAGTAGTTCAAATAGACATATTATGTTTTAAAATTTATATAAGTTAAAAATTCAAAATTTTTTTATCTTTACCACAAAAAGAGCGGTTTTGATTTTTACCTGATTGAAAAAAATTTAATTCAAGAATGGTTTTAATCATTTGATCATGTTATAAGTCATTATAAAAGTGCCGTGGTATTTAAATAAGTAAGGTCAGATCAGGCTTCTCTCTCTAATAAGTATTTAATAATCTAGGGGCTTCTAGCTGCCAATATCCAGCTGGTGCAACTCCCATAGTAAAAAATATATGTACAAAACGGGACCAAATTTTAATGGCAATTTTGTCTTCTTTCTACTTTTTGTCGAATCAAATAGGTTCAAATGTCAAATCAAACTGTTCGATTTGTATATATTTTATATGTATATATTTATTTTGATTGCTTTTAATTTTGCTAAAGGAATCGCTGCCCTTTTATATAATTATTAAAAATCAAAAATCCATTATTAAACTTGCCAATTAGATTGTGTAAGAAGCGAAAAAATATTAACAAGAAAAGATTATTCATAGCAACATTTTACTTAGATGATGAAAGTTATGTGGTGATTTCAACTGTAATAGTAATATAATATTTAACACGAATACATTTTTGGACATTTATTTGGAGTAATGTTCTAAAAACCAAACTTCCATCACGGATGCTATTACCATCGGAGACTAGCCCTCTACGTAGGCTAGGTTTTTACAGTGTATGAACACAATCGTAAATTACATTACCTTTATATGTAGCAAAAGATAATATTCCTCTAAAGTCACATTTTTGTAAGAATTTTATTACATAACTAAAATCTTTTTTATAGATTTATCTACATACATTAGCTATAATGAGAACTAATTTTAAAAACAACAAAAATTTGTAAACGATCTTTTCGAGTAGTTTGTACCTCTGTGATGAAGTCTATCTCTAGCAATTTGTACATTAATCCAATCAGTTTAAAGAAAAACAGTATTTTACCCTTTTCAAAAAAAAAAAAACACTAACTTTAAAAACAAGCACCCAGACATAGACTATTTATTTAACAGCATAGACACTTGTTAAGTGCGGGAGCGAACCCTCGGTCCTGCAGTGCCATAGCCATACGCTTAGCCTCTGCGCTACGGAGTCGTCATTTATTTTTTAGTATAATTTTGCGTTGTTTATTTTATGCTTTGTTATACATATTTTTGTATTTACCCTATTCTCATCGGCAGTTTTACTCCAACCCCTCGTAAAAACTTTTATTTCTCATAAATCATTCAGTATAGCGATCTAACTTATATAAAATTATCGAAAAAAATATATCGATGTACATTATATCGATTAATTGCCTACGTTGTCAACACTGTTTGTCAAAAATTAAATCTCATGTCTTGATGTTGGTAGAGTAGCTTGGCGCCTCTTTTATACATTTACTTTTACTAAGCAAGTCCCGCTTTATTATATTTTTTTGGCCAATATACACAGTCATTGCCCAGCCTGCAGCCTTAAAAACTCCGTAAGTATCAAATTGTCAGACTTATTTTCGCTCGAAATTGTGTGTCACGGTCTCAAGAAGACTCGGACAGAGTACTGTGAAGACCGACATCGGCGAGTGCTACGAAGAAGATTTAGAAGAAGATTCTGTTGTGTTTGGGCAGGAATAAATTTGTTGGATCGTACTGAGTCAGTCTACACTGACTGGACACCGATAGATAACGGAAGTTCTAATTGCTCATTCACACCCCGCGTTGACACTCTTGGCGAAAACTCATTTTTTATGGACGACAACGCTCGCGCCCACCGGTTTGACTATGTGGAAGCGTATATGCTAGAGGTTGGAATTCGCTAGAAGTGCCGACTTAAATCCATTAGAGTATATCTGGGACGTTCTAAAGCGACGATTGAGATCAGTGCAGCCGGCTCCGCAGACCATCAGAAAAATGACCAAGAAATGTGATAATTAGATAATTAAAGAGTATTTTGAAAGAAACCATAAGAAATATACTCGCTGGCATGCCCAGACGAATGGAAACTGTGATTTTAGCATGAGGGGTTAAACTTAATACTAAACTTTTATCACTTTTACTGAGCGAGCGGTTACACTACTAGTGAACTTTAACATTAGTTTTCATTAATTTAATCAAGATGTTATGATAAAACTGACGAAAATTAGAGAGCCGTGGTAGCTCAGATGGTTAGCGCTCGCTGTAAATTTCACAGTACGCAAGCAAACCGGGTTCGATCCCCGCCGGCACCAATGAAATTGTTAATTGCAATTTTAAGTGCTGATTTACCACGTGCTCGGCGGTGAAGGAAAACATCGTTAGGAAACCTGCATGTCTGAGGAATAAGAAAAAAAAATATTTCGAAGACATGTGAAGTTCACCAACACGCATTGGGGCAGCGTGGCGGACACTTCCTTACCCTAAAAGCCTCTCATAAATGAGGGGAGGCCTGTGCCCAGCAGAGGGACGTATATATGCTGTAAATTTTGACGAAAAATTTAAAATTAATTTACAAAATTCCAAGTATAGACTACCGATCTAAAATAATGAAACAGTCTAATAGTAACAATAAATTTGCTTCTTTGCGTTGGTGTCCGTCTTTTTTTCAAGAGTTTATATAAGTAATGTATTATTACATAGGGATATTTTTTAACGATATAAATATAGCGCTATAAATTATTTTTACAAAACATTTATTACTTATGTATGTTACGTATAGGTAGCTCATAGATTTTTGATAACTCAATTCATTCTCTTACAACATAGGCAATTATGATAATATAATAAATTCAGAGATAGGTTCGACTAATTGGGACGAAATTCTTAGTAGTGGTGGTGACATTGAAGATACGGTCGATACTTTTTATAACATAATATATATAATATTCGTGATAAATATTTTCTCTCGTCATTTAAACGCAAAAGAAAATAACAACCATGGTTTAACCGTTCACTTATAAAATTAATTAATGAAAATAAATTATCATAAAGAGTTTAAAGTTTATGGTAATTTAAGTGATAAAAATATATTTATCATATTAAGAGAAAGAGTGAATAGAATTGAAAAGGATCTGTATGGCAAGTACATTAGTAATGTTGAAGATAGCTTAAAAGTCATTCTAATACGTTTTGGACCTATATACCCAGAAATAAGACGAAAAATATTCCATATTTTTCTTGTATGACGTACTCCAGTATGTCTACTATATTATAATTCAGATTCTGACTTTCAGATTTTGAGGTCCTGACGGGCTTTCGGCTATTTTCCTAACTAAGTGTGCCAAAATTATATCGAAACCTTCATCGTTCTTTAGGTTTAATGCCTGCAAGATGGAAATCCGCATTTAAAACTTCCATTCATAAAAAGTTCTAATAATCAAATTGAAAACTATCGTCGTCTATATACGTGGTAGAGCCATGCTGCAGTTATATTAGTAGTATAGTTGTGGCACAAATGGGTCGGCTCGACCAGGGAAGGACCACGCTCTCACAGAATACCAGCGTGAAATAAAAGCTTAATGCTGCTGTGTTTCGTATGGTAAGTGTTGAGAACCGGAGACCCTCTTTACTATAAACGAGGCATTCCATATTAGTCCTCACGGGTGACAACGCATCTGCATTTCGATTCGTAATCGAGGATAGATGTAGATGTCTATGAGCCACAGTAAACACTTACCATCAGGTGGACTTTGTGCTCGTTTGTCACCCTATCCTATAAAAAATTCTATACTATGGGTAAAAAATATCTACCGCTGGTATCAGGGGCGATCTGTTTAGATGGCTTACATTTTGTATTTCTAACAGATCACAAGCAAGAATTTTATACGGATTTACATCTTGCGGGACGAGTGGGGTTCCTCAAGGTTCGCTACTTGGCCCCCTACTCTTTGTCATATTTATCAACGATATTGCTAAATGCTTCCAGAACTATGAATTATTGTTCTAATAATTTGTAATTCCATGCATTTGCAAAAAATTCCTAATAGGCTTACTTGTAAATTACTATATATACCATATAGCACTGGGTGTCACTGCATGATAAGACTTAAAAATCAGAATATCCGCAGTAGAACCAAAATAAATGACATAGCCCAACGGATTAGTAAGCTAAAGTGGCAAGGGCCCGGCCACATAGCTCGAAGAACCAGCAACCGATGGGGAAGAAAGTTTTTCGGGTGGCAGCCTTGTACCTGTAGGCGAGGTGTAGACCGGCCCCCTGGCTGGCCCCTGACTACCAGGTAAGATGATAGAATGATGATGATAGATTCTAGTTTAAAAAACGATCGATACAAGTGGCTGGGGACTGCGTTTATTGGCATTCCTTGGGTTCAGCAGTGCATTTATGAATGGCAGTAATGACGTTGATGACGATGAAAAAAAAGACTACTTGTTTTAATTTATTATATGTATTATACGCGGTCTGGTCTAATAAAGAAATAAATATGGTAGAAAGAAGGCCAAAAGACTCCCCCTAAGACTCCTGACAATCCTGAAAAGTCTTATACGTAGTGGAGCTATGCTGCAACTATATTAGAACTGTAACACGAATGGGCTGGTTCGACTGGAGAAGGAATCACAACGTGAAATAGCAGCTTAATGCTGTTGCGTTTCCGCAGCTTAATCTTGTTACGTGCACTTTGTATATGTTTGTTTTATTTTCTTTTAAAACTTAGTAATTAATTAATAAGTTTTTTAAAATTCTGATTATCAACTAAACTAAGCCACAAAAAGCTGATTAATGTTTTATTTGAGATGGCAGTTCAGGTAAAAGCTCGACAAGTGCATTACGATATAACGTTGTGTAGTCAACGAGTGTTCTAGAAGCAAATTCGTAATGACTTACCGTCAACATATGGCACCCAAGTGTAAAAGCGTCCGCGGAACGGTCTGCGGTCGTACACCGCACACTGGTCCGCACGAGAGTCGCGACGTGGACCGGGACACGGCTGGGTATGTAACAACAGGAATAATTATAGCTTACATACATATATAAGCTCTCACATCTTTAACAGAAAGGGGCAGGCAGAAACTATGGACTTCCTTTTGGTACGGTTCTGTCGCACCTTACTCGCTTCTTCCATATCCATATTTTATCTGCAAATACAAGCTCGGCGGTTAAGGGTACTCTTGATTTGGCTCTGTCTCTTAATTTTTAAAACACCAATTTGATAATTAGCGAAGTGTGTTGGTTTTACCTAGAATTAAGATCAATTATAAAGATAGCTAATACGATCACTCCTTAATTTAACCACAGGAAAATCTACCAAAAAAACATCAGCATACAGTCAGTCAGAAACGGTATTTTGAGTACCGTTACCGGAGCTTAGATTTTAGAGTTTCTGACTAATCTAACTAACGTGGTCAATTTGATAAACTTTTTCAAAAGTGGATGTCTACTGGCGTAATTTAGGCCGACTGTGGGCTATCGTAAATTACCTTTCTGTATCAATAATTTTATTCTACTAAAACACCGAAGAGATTTAATATATATATATATATATATATATATATATATATATATATATATATATATATATATATATATATATATATATATATATATATATAGTATTACGTTAGATTACGTCTTGTCAATGTAATTTTAGAAGTTTTTTTGTTTCTATGTAAAGTAAGTTTAAATTCGATAAATATTATTATTATTGGGGTGTATCAATATAGTTTTCTCATCTGGTCGGGTTCTATAAATATATAATTATAAATGAAAATGAAAATATAAATATACATAAATATCAATAACATAAAATAAATATGAAAATACATATATAAATAAAAGCCCAACCAGATGGAGGCCCTCAGCAGGGGAGACCAAATGGCCGAGGGTTAGAGGAAAAGGGAAAGAAACTGGCGGACGATGCGGCCGGTATCGAGGAGCACCGCCTTCTGCATTTGAGCCTGGAGTGGTCCGCCACGTAGTCCCAGCCGCCTCAGATGACTCGAGAGGCTGACTGGGATTAGCCCGTTTGCAGAGACGACTACAGGAATAATTTCGGTCGGCGGACCACCCCACATGTCGGTTACCTCGTGAGCCAGGTCCAGATATTTTGTTTGCCTATCTGTTTCGGCTTTCACGAGGTTCTCGCCATACGGAATGCTAATGTCGACCAAAAATATCCTTAACTGTGCCCGGTCCATCAGCGCAATATCAGGCTTATTCGCAAGAATAGTCCAGTCTGTGATGAGGGCCCGGTACCAATAAGGCCTGGCGCGATCGTTTTCGAGCCCGGCTTCCGGCAAGTACTTGTAATACGGCAATTTCCGATCCACGAGACCGTATTTCACAGCAAGCTCCTGGTAAAGAACTCTGGCTAGTAGGTTGTGCCTGTGTAAGTACTCAGAGTTAGAAAGCGCCGAACAACCGGAGATGACATGCCCAGTGACTCACCGGGATGGCGACAATCTCGACAGATGTCGACGGTGCCATCCTTTAGGATGTATCTCCGATAGTTGTTGGTCTTAATAACCTGATCTTGTATGGCACAGACAAAACCCTCGGTTTCAACGAAGAGGTCACCAAAGCGTAGCCAGTGGAGGGAGGCTACTGTGTCTACGAAAGGCTCATGTAGAGCCTTGTAGAACCTCCCGTGGAGCTCCTTCTCCTTCCATACGGTCTTCCGGTTGGAAATGCTCCGCACTGCCGGGTCTTGCCATTGCTCGTTGGCTAGGGATAGAGGGGTAAGTCCTTTATCACAAGAAATGACGAAATGATGTCCTTATAGAATGAATCATCCGATCTCGCCAGGAAGTAATCACGGAGGCTGCACACTTCGCGATTATGCATGGTGAGCGCGCTCAGGAAGCCACGCCCACCATGCTTTCACGGCAAGTACAGCGACGATCTTGGGTGATGCATCCTATGGGACGTCATGGTAGTGCGGCTTTTCTATCCAGGGCGTTAAGTTCAGCCTGAGTCCACCTGAGTATGCTAAAGGTATACATGAGGACAGGCATGACCCAGCCGTTATATGCGTGTGCCTTATTCACACCGGACAAAAGGCTGTTAAGCACTTTGGTCAAGCGTGCATAAAACATGTCGCAAACTGACTGTTTCATACCAGCCTCATCGATACCGATGTTCTGTGACATACCCAGGTATCGGTATGTTTCAGCCTCGGAAAGGGTTCTTAAGTTGACGGGCATAGATAAGTCTATGCTCTCAGAGTTAGCGACCCTTCCCCATTCAACATAGAGGACCGCACACTTATCCGTCCCCAGCTACATTTCAATGGAATTGCTAAATTCACAAGAGATGTTCAGCAATTCCATAAAATGGGAGCGACCGGAGGCAAATAACTTGAGGTTATCCATATAGAAAAGTTGGGTCACTTTTGTCCCTCCTTTCTGTAGCTGAAATCCCCTCCCGGAGCCCTCCAGTAAGGTACTGAGAGGGTTCAGAGAGAGGCAGAACCAGATTGGACTCAGACAATCGCCCTGGAAGATACCCCTTCTTATCCTTATGTGGTTCTCCGCAGCCATCATCCGCTCGCCCAGATGACAAAGGATCGTATTAAATTATTATTTTTATTATATATATATATATATATATATATATATATATATATATATATATATATATATATATATATATATATATATATATATATAATACCTGGACCTGGACCTGGCTCACGAGGTAACCGACATGTGGGGTGGTCCACCGACCAAAATTATTCCTGTAGTCGTCTCTGCAAACGGGCTAATCCCAGTCAGCCTCTCGAGTCATCTGAGGCGGCTGGGACTACGTGGCGGACCACTCCAGGCTCAAATGCAGAAGGCGGTGCTCCTCGATACCGGCCGCATCGTCCGCCAGTTTCTTTCCCTTTTCCTCTAACCCTCGGCCATTTGGTCTCCCCTGCTGAGGGCCTCCATCTGGTTGGGCTTTTATTTATTTATATATATATATATATATATATATATATATATATATATATATATATATATATATATATATATATATACTATAGAGCGGACATTGGGAATATTTGCATACAAAAACTGTGAGCACGCGCGTGTGTTAAGCCCTCTAGCAAAAAATAGCAACACTACGCTGAAAATTTATTAGGAAAACATTTTAGCTATTTCCCATTAGGTGACGCTTCTAAATATGAGGTAAAAATCGGTTTTGGGCACGTTGTCAATTACTAACATATTTGTAATTATATAGTGACGTTACTAGATAACAGAGGGCGCTTATTACAATAATTTTTCTTTATATTTTCTATAAAAATATTTTATAAATTTATGAAACTAATGCGTTTTGACCTTTCGGTGATGTCAGACTAAATGACAAAAATCACAGATATATCCTATAGGACAAAAGTTACAGACGACAATTTTGTTGCTGTAGTCTGGTTTATTACTACTCCATACTTAAATGTCTTTGTAAAACACCTTAGCAAAAGCAATACTTACATAGACATATCAAAAAAAGTTTGCGATCGGGTTTGAAAATTAGAAATATTTTTGTTACGTTAGATTAAATTATAATTTATTCTTCTTTTAAGATTATTTATTAAAAATATAGAATTAGAATATAACACGATAAATTTTTTTTTCTATATAAAAAGAAATTCAATCCAAGCTTACGCTCATTCAGAAACCTGGCTTGGTCAATTTTAACGGATTTGAAATATTTTCTCAAAGAAAGTTGTGATTAAAAAAATACCAAGAGGATTATCAGAAGTTTTACGAGCAACAATTTTACCTTTGAGGGAAGAAGGATATTCCACGAGAAAAATAGCACGCAGAGTTGCTGTATCCCAAACCTGTATCGTGGCCACGTTGTAGAAGTACCATGGCTGGATGATTTAGCTGACGGACCCTGCAGTGGTCGCCCACTGTTCTGACTGCCGCTCAAAAGCGCTATATTAGATTGCTGACAGCCCGTTGCCCAACAATTTACGCCAATACAATAAAAGCAGAAGTGCGGGCCGCCTCTGGACTTGAAGTTATCACTCAGACCATTCGAAATTGCTTACACTAGGCTGGACTACGAGCACAGAGGCCTTGGTGAGCACCTCTGAATTCACGGCACCGTCAGCGATGAATATTGCAGCGAGTGAGGCTCCGGCGAAATGAAGAAAATGCGGGAAATCAGTGTCCTTTTGGGGTGGAATTATGATTAGAGGTACAATGCCTTTGATGGCGTATCAAGACTTCATAACGGCAGATAGGTAAAAACATCGCTGTTGAATTGTCAGACCATTCCGAGTAAACCATAGTCACCAATTTGTACTGGTCGATGATAATGCGCCCGCACATCGAGCTCAACGAGTCAATGCTGCTCTCCGAGAATACGACATTACATGGTTAGACTGACCTACTGCAGGCTCGCCTGAATTAAACCCACTAGAGCACGCGTGGGATGCTCTTAAGCCAGCTGTTTGGAACCGTCAGCCACCTCCCTAGACAGTGTCAGAGATCAGGGAAGCCGCTATACAATCATGGAATAATTACTGAAATACTGGATAACTTGATCCACAGCATGCCCAGGAGTATCTCCGCATGTGTGTGTGTGTGTGTCAGGGGAGGAGCTATATTATATTAAATAAAAACCTTCTGTTAATAAATTGTTCTATAAGTTTGGTTAAACTATCTTTTTCTTTCCATCAAATTGTTGTTACAATTACGTTAGGATTGAATTACTCAATTTTTGTTATTAAAATTAAAAGGAGTTTATTTTTTAATTTCAAACAGTTTATTTCCATTTGAAAAAACATATAACGTAAACACTTTTTCTGGATACAGTTAAATTCAAAAATTATATTAGGTTTTGCTCGTGATAACAAACTTTTTTGATACTTACAAATATTTTACGTGTACTCTTCGAATACGTATAGTATGATAGAATTCAACGACACATTTATTTGAACAGAGGCAGTCATTTATATGGTAACTAGTCTAATGACTCGGTTGGTATGCTGTGAATTTAAATTGGTCATTCTAATTAATTACCATTCCTGATTTTGCATACGCCTTTAAGTGAGACATATTTTTTAAGATAGCAATTTAATGAACTCGTAATATTATGTGAGTATTTTAACTAATACTGATAAACAAAGCACTCATCTTAAAATTTCACAGTTCGCGAAAAAAACGAGTTTGATTTACGCTGAAGTTTGGTGTACCACGTAATTAGTAGCAAAAGAAAACGTAAGAAAACCGAATATCTGAAAAAAATTATTAAAAGTTAATGAGGAGATATGACGCCTGCTAACACAAAATTGGGACTGCGTGGTGGGTACTCCACTTCTCCTCTTCAGAGAGGGTTCACTTGAACCCTCTCTGAAGAGGACACGTTTGTTATATTTTTATATTATATATTGTTTTATTTTTATATTGACTATATTTTTATTGAAGTAATAGTTTTAACATCCCTCTTTTATATTTTTCGTATTAGTAAACAAGAATAGGATAAGAAAATAATGAAAATACTTTTGGATTAAGAGTTATATGACTGTACAAGTGAATAAACTTATACAGCTATATTGTGGTTGATGCACGAATAGGTCGGCTCGACCGGGGAAGGAACACTCTTACAGAATACAAGCATAAAATATCAGCTTAATGCTACTAGTGTCTTTCGTATGGTAAGTGTAGAAAACTGGAGACCCTTTTTACTGGAAATGAGGTAACAAGACATCTGCAATTTGATTTTGAACCGAGAATAAATGTAGTATAAGGGCGCACAGTATCCAGTTAACATCAAGTGGACTATATGTAGGTATGTCAACCTAATTCTATAAAAAAATGATATTATAAGGTCTGGGAAAAAGTTTCTTCGTATTTTATATACAAATTCGAGATTTTTTTTAATTTAAGTTCATTTAATTATAATATATATATATATAATATATAATATATAATATATAATATATACTATTTTTTCGATAACTTGTTGCCATCTTGTAGGTTACATAATCCCGTTGCTGTAGAAATCTTGAAATTTTTGACCAAAAAAATGCGATAAATTAACATTTTGACATTGATGATTGATTGATTCTTGATGTTAACCTAACACTACTCAAAAATTCTGAAGAGAACGCAATAGGAGTGTAAATCTAAGGGTGCAAGGTCAGAATTATATGGTCGATGCATTAACACTTCACAACCAAGCTCTCACAATTTTTGCTGAGAGTCGAAAATGGTCTGGCGTTATCATGATGAGAGACCACTCCTTTTCTGTTGATTAATTCCGGCCGTTTTTTCGCAATTTCTTGCTTGAGATCCGCATTTCGCTACAATCTGTGGACCTTGACTTCCCTTTGACCGTGATCTTTTTCGCACGCTCTCGTCATAGGTGATCCACTTTTCATTACCAGTGATCAATATTTTCAAAAATGGTTCAGTTTAATGACGTTTCCATAGAGAATCGCTAATAAGTAGGTACCCGATTCATTAGGTTTCTTTCAGCGAGTTTGTGTATTACCCAAATATCAAGCTTTTTGTATAGCCCATTGAAGTAAAATGTACTTACTTACTAGAACAGCTACTTAAAAAAAATGTGCACCACTCTGTGTTCGCGCGGTTGGTTTTTAATTCACAGAATAAACATAGGTAGAATGATCAGTGATTAATATTAGATTGTATTGTTAAATAGCTAAATTATGTCGCGTATTTTTTTTAATTTTGTTCATTTATTTTGCTTATTTAATATAATATTATATCACAATTACATTTTAATGATATTTTTATCTGAATATTTTAAAAGGTAACTATGTCAAATATAAAAAAACATACTAAATGTATGTTTAACAAAACTCATTAATATAAATATTTAAATTAGAATAAGAGTCGTTAATAAATGCTGGGCACGCGAGAGTTAAAAATGGACGAATTTATTCCACTTTGGCTTTGATGTGGAAACCTAAAAATAAAATAAACGAATAATGAGCAGATTTAAATATAAAAAATTTAGTCTAATTATGATAACCTATATCTATTTCTACAAAAAATTGTGCATAATAATATATTCGTCCTATACTAAAGCATCCACAGAAATGTCGCATCTGAACAAATCATTTTTATAATCTATATTACATGACACGAGATAGCGTCTTAGGAACAATTTGTTTTATTATTAATCTATAATAATTTTTTTATTGATTAAGTATCTTATTAGCCGATAATTATTAGGTATTTGCTAACATTACTTGAACTATTTGTGCAATATCTAGAAACACACCAAGGCATATTTTATCGAGATTTTTTTAAATATAAGTAGAGCAACACGTGTCAACTCACTAGCGCCTAGCGAGTGCGAGTGACTATTAAGTAAAATGTGGCGCTAACACCGCAATTGAATGGAACAGCGTAACTATATGCAGTGTCACCTCTGGTACGTAATACATAATAGCTCAATGCTATAGCCAGACTTTTTGAAATGAGTCAAAGCTGTTTTGTGGTAAATTCTTAATTCCTCAGCTATGTTATGACTACTAGTATGCTGATCTTGCTTCACTTTTTCAGAAATAGCATCGACTTTATCCGTATGAAGGCGGTCAGAGCGAGCTGCATGTTTACCATTGAGTTATATTATGTACTACGTACTAGATAAGCTATTCCAAACAAGAAGTGTGCCCTACTCTGTATCCGCGTATGCGCGGGAAAAAGTAGAGGCGCGCATGCGCGGTTGATATAAACGCGCGAAAATTTTCATATTAAATAATTGTTTATTTAGATTGTATTGTTAATCGAGTACATTTTCTATTTTTTTTTACTTTCGTTAATTTTGCATATATGTTAATTTAATATAAAATTATTATTACCGCAATAACAGGTGTTGTACGGATTGCAGTACAGTTCGGTTGAACATGATGAGTTTTCGGAATGCCATATCTAGTGCGTAGTACATATATATCGATGGCTTGAACCAACTTTATGCTACGTGCTACTCTTAGTGACGCTGCATTGGGTTCATAAACTTCACAATTTTTTTTCATGGATTGTGTCAAATTCTTCCCTTTTTATAAGAAAACTTCAGAATGTATCACTTTTTTCGTTACATTCACTCATTTTGACGGACAGAATAACAATTGAAAAACAAAAATGGCGGAAAAATATTTTACTTTTTCTTTTTCTTTTTCTTAATGTCCTACATATATGTATTAAAATAAAAACCAGCCAGATACAAACAGTACAACCAATGAGATTTTTCTTCAATTTTATACAAACAAAATACGAATTAACATTTCCCCGACATATTACTAAGTTTTTACCCGCAAGTTTGCGTGAGGTCCCAATCTTGTGTTAGGAGTTAGTCACGAGTAGTAGGTATTCGCAGTAGATATCATGTAATTCTCACCGCAGTATTACACTCGTGGTAGCGGCGCCCGAGGCCGGGGCAATCGGGTACAGAGCGTGTTATTACGTTCCGTGCTCGGCGGGTGTGATCCACACTCCTAGTCAGCTTTCTCCTCTTTCTACTGCGGCGCCATCTGAAAAGTTAACGGATTTGTTTAACGCTCTTTATACTTTTATGTAAATTATTTGCATACTTTTTATATTCATACATATTACAAAAAAAGAAATAAAAATCTTTAGTAATTATTCGATTTTTTCAAAACAAAAATATCGTTCTCTACGCCGAATTTCGGTTACAGAACCCAGTCTCAACGGAGACTAGTCATCTGCAAAGATCAGTATTAAAGTACGCACGTGCGCAAGCGCAATTGCACTCTCTATACCCTCACTCGCATAATCCGATGAAACGGCAATCCGACACAACCAGAGTGACATTGGGTACATCACCATCGGTTTTAGGTGAATCAAATCACAGAGATGAAACACTGCTAACTTCCTGACTCCAGGCAGCTACTGAGAATTTCTTGACTGATGGATTTAAAAGATCCGAACCAGGATTCGAACACGGGACCACTAGATCAACCAGCAGTAATATTATAATGCATATTTATACGCCTAAAAGGCACAGGCACCCTCTCATTTTTGAGAAGATATTGGAAAAGAAAGGGTTACACCTCAATGCCTTAATTGTGTTGATGAATTTCACATGTCCTGTAAATATTTAAATTTCCCAAAGATGCAAGTTTTCCTCAAGAGGTTTTCCTTCAACTAGGAGCACGTAAATCAGCAAATTTAAAATTGTAGTTAAAAATTTCATTAGTGCCGGAGTCTATCAAGCTCTCTTAATATGCCGTGTATGATAAATTTAACACGGCACTTATCTCCTGAATTATGGTAGATCCTAATCTCACACTATTTAAACAAACGCAGCTTTGCACAATTCGTTAGATAATTTCTACATTTTCTATCGCCTAAACTTTACCCTTATACTTATTTCTGTATGTGGCGGTGGTAAACATAATTATTTATGTAAATAGTGCATGGACAATTACCCGACAAAGAGGAATTTAATGAATTACCGGAAAAAGACAAAGACCCGGAAAAATTATTCGGATATCATAAACGTTGTTTTTGACGGGACTTAAACCTGTAGCCCAAAAAGAAAGTCATTTTTTTATTTACCACTGCTTCAGAAGATACTTATGTCATGCGCGAAATATTCTTTTAAAGAACGGTTTACAATCATGTTTTATGTTTACACAATTAGATATATAAATCGTATTAGAAACAGCTTGGTAGCGACCACCTCATTCCCAGGAGTTTATATCATCTATAAATAAAATAAAATAAAATAAATTATATTTTATATATTTAATAACCCTTTTAATAAAATCTTTGTTAAATACAATTTTTGAAGTTGACAGTGGACAAATTTTGTTTATTTTCTGGGCTTCTCTTGTATATACATAGCCCCAAAAAGTATTAGTTATCGTGCCAAGTATTTACATAATGATTAGCATTTTAAAATAGCTGTCTATATTATTGTTTTATGTTTATAGAGTTATGAAGTGTCAGAATCATATTATATTTGATGGATAATAGTAAAAACTGAAATACGAAAACCAACTTAATTTTGATACACAAGTGGAAATACTCGTTTAGAGTTACTTAATGCTTACAGACACTACGCATAAAGCGGCTCAGCCTTTTTGTGCCTGTCGGACGCTGTTATTGAGTCGTTAATTTTGATTTTCGTAATAAATTTGACACATGAAGCATAAACATTAACATATAAGAACTTGAATTATGAGTGATCATTTCGAGATAAGAAGATTTTGATCTTAATGTGACATAACTAGTTTAAATGAATGTCGCCAGCTTTTTGGAACTGTTTTGTTTATGAGATTGTTTTTCGTTGTATATATATGAATATTTTCATAATTAAACATCTGTATTTTGAACTAGCGGTTCCCCGCGACTTCGTCCACGTTGAATTTATTACGATTGGATATCATGGGTTTTAACTTTTTTGTGCGGAACTAGAATTCTTTTTCTAAAATATAAGTGGCCTTAGTTACTCTAATGACATCAACTATCTGTCAGGGAAAGTCCCGTCAAAATCGGTCGAGCCATTTCGAAGACTAACCGGAACAAACAGACAGACAGACAAAAAATTTCAAAATTGGTTTTTGGTTGTGGACTGTAAGGACAGTTTTTTTATAAAATAAGGGCTACAAACGAGCACACAGTCCACCTGATGGTAATTGGATGCTGTGGCCCATAGACATCTACATCTATCCTCGATTAAGAACCAAAATGCAGATGCGTCACCCCTGAGGACTAATATGAAATGCCTCGTTTCCAGTAAAAAGGGTCTGCGTATCTGTACACCCACCATACAAAACACAGCAGTATTAAGCTGCTATTTTGCGCTAGTTTTCTGCGAGAGCGTGCTCCTTCCCCGGTCGAGCCAACCTATTCGTGCTACAACCTTAATATAGCTGCAGCGTGGCTCTACCACGTATAATACGGATTAATATCAATGGCGAGTACATCACTCACTTTCGATTTGCTGACGATATAGTCCTTAAGGCAGAAGTGGCTCCCAATGGCCTATACGTTGAGAGGCACTATTGAGATTGGATCAATGGATAAAACAAAGATCACGTGCAATGTCCGTGTCACACATACGCCGTTAGTTGTTGGGAGTACTAAGCTCGAAGTTGTTGACGAGTACGTTTACCTGGAACAAATAGTCCGACTTGGTAAGTTTAACTTCGACCGAGAGGTCAACTGACGGATTTAACTCGGCTGGGTAGCGTTCGAGAAATCACGACACATCTTCTCGTCAGGCATACCTCAATATTTCAAAACGAGATTAAACAACCAGTGCGTGTTGCCAGTGATGACTTATGGATCTGAGACGTGGTCCTTCACAGCTGGCGGTATGCGGAAGCGCAAGGTCGCTCAGCGAGCTATGGAGAGGGCTATACTCGGAGTTTCTCGGTGTGATAAACTTAGAAATGAGGATATCCGTAGCAGAACCAGATTGATCGACATAACCCAACGGATTGGTAAGCTGAAGTGGGATTGGGCCTGCCATATAGCTCGAAGAACCGACAACCGACGGGGCAAAAAGTAGCAGCCTTGTACCGGTAGGGAAAGTGTAGGGTGACCCCACACTAGATGGAGTGACGACCTGGTAAGACAGGCTTGAGGTTGATGGATGCAGATGGCTCAATACCGCACTTTGTGGCGGTGATTTATGATGGTGATGTAGATGATTTATAGATGTATAGATATAGATTTCTAGGCAGGTAGCACAAAAACATTTATAAATACTATCTTATTAAACACTCACACTTAAGGTACGAACAGACGTGATCATTACTAGCACGAAAGCATACTTTTATTGAGCAAGTGCCCGTTAGCAGCACGTGTGTACACTCATTGCTAGTAATAAGCATGCTTATTTTGATATTCCTCAAAAAATCAAACGACGTTTGATTTTCGAGCATTCTACCTGAGGCGCGGGTAGAAGGGCGTGCTCCGAGCGCGTCTAAACTGAACAGGATTGCTTATGAGCATGTTTTATCGAATCGATCTCGATTCGCGACAGTTGCTGCGTCAAAATAAAATAAAAAAACCCTCGATATGTCGCGATGGAGGGGAGAAAAAACTTTGCTTTTTCGGTTCGGTTGCAAGCAATATAATTATTTTGTTAAGTTTTGTACGGACAACACTGTCACTATATATATTTTTGTGCATCCAGTTTGGCCGACAGCCCGGTGCCAAATAGCACGTCTCATACCTAACCGTGCTTATTGCTGGCAAATGTGAACAGTTGCAGAGCATGCACATTTTAAGCAAGCTTATGAGCACGCTTATTTTTGAGCTCGTCTGCACGTACTATTACGCCGTAAATATCCTACCTTGTGCCCGTGTGGGTTGTAAAAGGAAACATAGGTAGCTGGAAACAGCAGGTAGGAGCAGCGTCTTCCTGATAATAGCTCAAAATGAAAGCGTGTTGACTTAGCAAGTAATCCCCCTATGAGGCTGTGTATCTGTGGGAATCCTATTGTTGTGTGAATAAGTCAACTAGTGTCAGGAACGAGAGCGAGGGGAGCTTTGCAGAGAATGACATCACAGATCTCTCAACCGACAGCGCCACCCGAAGGACTAAGTTTCTAGAAAATCTATACTCGAACTCTCGGTACCTTGCGCGTGTTTACTTGAACATTCCGGATATTTTGCTAATTTAAATAAATAGGTGGCGCAAGATGCGATCAGACAGAGTTGAACTCGGCGACAAAGCGAAGCTTCGGAGCGGAATTAAGTGAATTAGTGTGTTTAATTATTAGTGTTTTTAACTTTAATTTGTATAAAGTAAATTAAAGAGTTAATTTAGGTAATATCGGCAATTTTTATTGTCACGAACCTCAAGCTCGTAACAATTGGTGTCAGAAGTGAGATAAAATAATGCCGATTTTACCTAAGGAGGAAACGGAGGGTGTCCGTACCCGAAGTCAACGCCAGCAGGAGACGGACCAGAGGAGATTTGGTGGTGCAACGCCGCAGATGTCTGAGGGCCAGCCGCCGGCCAAGGAAGCCGGTCCGTCAGCAGCTTCTACGTCTGTGGCACCTGACTTAGGTGCTCTGATGGTGATGCTGCAGCAGCTGCGGGGCGGACAGGAGGAACAGGCCCGTCAGTTGAAAGAGCAGCAGGAGGAACAGGCCCGCCGACACGAGGAACAGGCCCGCCGACACGAGGAACAGGCCCGGCGACAGGAGGAACAGATGCTCCTCATGAAGGACCTTCACGCTACCTTCGGGAAGGAGATAAAGGAGGTGAAGGATAGGGTTGCTCACCATGACAACCGCCTGTCGGAAGCTGAAAACCGAATCGAGAAAGCTGAAACCCGATACGACCAAGTAAACAATCGGGTTGACAACGTAATGGCTGACATGAAGAAATCACTGGACGAACTCAAACTTGGGGATGGAACTACAGCTCCCGTAGTAGCTGCAGCACCTTCGCTACGTGGATTCAAAGTGCCGCCGTTCGACGGGACCTCTTCCTGGTCGGCCTACAAAATCCAGTTCGAGGCCGTCATGGAGGCGAACGGCTGGAATAAAAGCCAGGCCATGACTGCACTCACCCTAGGCCTGCGCGACCAAGCCTTAACTGTGTTGGAAGCTCTCGGTAAGAAAGCGACCTATGAGCAGCTTCTTGAGACCTTGGAGGCGAGATATGGTGACGCTCACCTGGAACACGTCTTTCGCGCGCAGCTTAAAGATCGCGTGCAACGCAGCAACGAAAACCTGCAGCAGTGGGCCCTTGAGGTGGAGAAGATGGTTCGTAAAGCATACCAGTCTGTACCTGCGCTCATTGGAGGGAACCTGGTGCAAACATTCATCGACAGCATCCGCGACCTGGAAGTCAGAGCCGCTGTGAGGCTCGGGCACCACGAGACGCTTAAGGACGCCTTGGCCCATGCACTGGAGGTAGAAGCCGTGCGGCAGGATCATCGTTCCCATCGCGTCAGGGAGGTTGCAGCAGCTACAGTTCGCTACCGCAACAAAGGATATAGCCCAAGGTGCTATGGCTGTGGGGAAAAGGGCCATCTTCGATCCAGCTGCCCTAAGCGAACCGTGGAAAGGAGAGTCGATCGGCCTCGAGAGGGTAGTGCAGCTAACAGCACCGCCCAGCAGCAACAGGAATACGACTTTACTATCAGACACTGCAGCGGGAAATCTCACGGCAACGCAGATGCATTGTCAAGAAGACCTTGTCCTGAAGATTTCAACCACTGTAGTAGGCAAGAGAGTAAGGAAGTGGTATCCGTGAGGATGCTCAGGACAGACCACCTCAGCAACGGGTGGAAGGACAGCCTACGACATGCACAGCAGGAAGATCCGGACATCAAGCCGATTCTGGGATGGATGAAGGCCCGTGCTACCAAGCCTAAGTGGAGGGACGTCTCAGCGATGAGTTCAACCACGAAAAGCTATTGGGCCCAATGGGACAGCTTGCTGCTTCAGGATGGAGTCCTGTGCCGTAAATGGGACAATGGTCGAGGAGACAGCTGTCATTTACAAATGGTCGTCCCTAAAGCTAAAGTACCGGATGTTCTACAGCTGTACAATAATGATTATTCAGGAGGCCATCTGGGAGTTAAACGAACTCTACTGAAGATCCGAGAACGGTTTTACTGGGTCCACTGTCGAAACGATGTCGAGGACTGGTGTCGCAAATGTACAAGTTGTGCGGCTGTAAAGGGACCTCAGACTCGTAGTAGAGGTGCATTGAAGTTGTACAATGTTGGTGCACCATGGGAGAGAATAGCCATTGACGTGGCGGGGCCGTTTCCGGAGAGTGAAAGCGGTAACAAGTATTTCATGGTTGTGATGGATTACTTCACTAAGTGGCCAGAAGTCTTCGCCATTCCAAATCAAGAAGCTTAAACAGTTGCAGATAAACTAGTTCATGAAGTCTTCTGTCGTTTTAGAGTACCTTTAGAGATTCACAGCGATCAAGGAAGGAATTTTGAGTCTCAAATATTCCAGGAAACTTGCCGAGTTATGGGTACTCATAAAACAAGAACGACTTCTTATCACCCGCAATCTGATGGAATGGTGGAACGATTTAATCAGACATTGGAGAGGTACCTAGCAAAAGTTGTAGACAATCGGCAACGAGATTGGGACAAGCACATACAACCGTTTTTGTTGTCATATCGAAGTTCTGTTCACGAAAGTACAGCAGTGACATCAACTTTCGCAAACTTTGGAAGAGAATTACGGCTGCCTGCAGACCTGATCACTGGGATACCACCTGATTCCCCAAGCAGTATAACCGATTATGCATGTGACTTGCAGAACAAAATGAATGACATTTATGAGCACGTCAGACAATCGGGCCAGCAAATGTCTGAGAAAATGAAAACCCGGTATGACCGCAAAATGAACAATAAAGGGTTCAACGAAGGTTCATTATTGTGGTTGCACAATCCAGTCCGCAGCAAAGGGAAATCTCCTAAGCTTCAAGCTAAATGGGACGGCCCGTACCGGATTGTAACCAGGATCAACGATGTGACCTACCGGATACAGAAAGGCGCAAGAGGGACTCCTAAGATCGTCCATGTGGATCGCTTGGCGCGTTATTATGGGACCGATAATGCTCGGGACGAGCATGTCTTAGGAGGGGGCAGTGTTGTGTGAATAAGTCAACTAGCGCCATCTAGTGTCAGGAACGAGAGCGAGGGGAGCTTTGCAGAGAATGACATCACAGCTCTCTCAACCGACAGCGCCACCCGAAGGACTAAGTTTCTAGAAAATCTATACTCGAACTCTCGGTACCTTGCGCGTGTTCACTTGAACATTCCGGATATTTTGCTAATTTAAATAAATAGGTGGCGCAAGATGCGATCAGATAGAGTTGAACTCGGCGACAAAGCGAAGCTTCGGAGCGGAATTAAGTGAATTAGTGTGTTTAATTATTAGTGTTTTTAACTTTAATTTGTATAAAGTAAATTAAAGTGTTAATTTAGGTAATTCTATCGGCAATTTTTATTGTCACGAACCTCAAGCTCGTAACACTATTTTCAGCGCTGGTATTTTAATAGGCTGTAATGATGATGAGAACGATGATTATAAGGATAGTTTAAAACATGAAAATAAAAAGAAACTGAGATTAAATTCACAAACATTCCTTTAATTAGCACAAAATAAAGTCACTTATTCTTGTTTTTTGTATATTCGTTTAAAACTTTAGTAGAAATTTTCGAAATTATATCAGTTTTCATAAGAATAGATAGGGCGATCTTTAGTCCTCGGTCCTCGTTGCAAATGACATAATTTTAAAACATGGCATCGTTTTGAGTACATGATACCCCGCCTCATCTTTAAAAAATCACTGAAAAGGAAATCTGAAATTAAATTTCGATTGTGTTATTTATTTACTAAACTAACAGGTAGTTTTTTTAACTAAACAAACAAAGTTTTAGAAGCGGCTGTACCACTATAGTCTACATATTGCAAACACTCACTAAATGACACTCTATGCAAACAAAACATGTTGATGCTTTGCACCGTTGCTGAGTGAAAGAAGGATAATCGAACAAACACACTTTCCTGTTCATAATATTAGTAGGGATTACACGACCTGATATTTCGAAAAAAAAACTAAGTAATACTAAGAGTGTCAGATATTATAAAGATTGATGATTATAATATCGATTAGATATACTGCCTAATACTGTCGAAGAAATTAAACCAACAATCCTTCATTAGATGTATCTTATCTGAGCACATCTGGAAGATCGGAAAGTGTAGCTCCAGATATAGCAGGAAAAATGAAAACAATATCAGCTGTATGGGAAAATATTCTTTAAAATTTACAAGACACTTAACATTTGCTTTTGAATACTGTGTTTAATTTAAGCTATACATTATTGTGTAAATTATTCACAAAATATATAATTTTCCAATCACTGAGTTTCGAAAACGCGTGTCACGCTGAACGTGTGATTGTGATGTGTTGTTAACAACCACAGGGACCTAAAAGCACGGTCAACGTACGTTTCAACCGGCTATTGGATTCTATACTTATGGTTGAAGCTCGATTTCACTGTGTCACTGGCGCATGATCAGCACGGTAGTGGCAGGTTGATTGCCTCTTGTTGTTCGCTTATTCCGTATAGCGGGCGATTGTGCTTTCTGACCTGCACCTCGATGTGCCTTGCACGTCTTGCTGCTATGAATGTCTTACTTTATCATATTCTAATAAGGCCAAGCTAATGTAGCATGGGCATATTAATACGAGAATACGAGAAATATTTTATTCCTTCCAAAAAGATGAAGAAATACAATTCATAACTTGAACGTAATATATTATAATAAAACTGTTGACAATGGTAAATTTAATAATATTTTGTTATAATTTATATGCTTGTATTATTAGTCAGACACTAAACATTTGATGATTGTTTTTCAAATGATAAATACAGTTTTAATTTGATATAAAATTTAATACGATGGTAAATGTGATACATGAAACACGTGAAACCCACCGAAGCCTAAATCGCGCTATCAAAGTTCCGAATCATAAACAGTATACGAGTATATAGAACAGCTCCGAACTATCACATGAAGCGTTGGTTGGCTGCTCCCCAGGCAGAACAGCCCGGTGGGAGATCTCCCCTTTTCCTTTTCCTTCCACGGCCATAAACGTTTAATGATGGACGATGCAATATTCGGCAAGAATGATATGAAAAAAAAATTCTATTTAATTACTGCTGCCAATCCAGACAACTGTTACAATTTAATACTACCTAATTTTATTAAAAAAAAAGCGCTAAATTAAAAATTCGTTTTAACTTTTATACAATTACTATGCTTTGTGCAGCATTTCGATGAGCACACTGAAGCGTCATACATTAATAGCGGTAAATGGGTTAGTACCTTACTACTTTATATAATTTATTCAATATTTTACTGTGTGCGATTTTATCATGAAATTCTTAATAAGTATATTATTTGAGAAGACTACACGGTATAACCAAGTTGCACCTATATTATGGTTGTAGCACGAATGGGTCGGCTGCACCGGGACCGCACTCTCACAATACACCAGCGTAAAATATAGATTTTTGTATGGTAAATGTAGAAAACCGGAGAGATTTTACTGGAAACGAGGCATTACATCTTAGTCCTCAGAGGCAGCAAAGCATCCGCATTTTGATTATAAATTCAGGATAAATGTTGACGTCTATGGGCTACAGCATCCTCTTACCATCAGGTGAACTGTGTGCTCGTTTGTCACCTTATTGTATAAAATAACACCGGTATTTACCAAGCGGTTTAAAAATATCCACTACCCCGTATCGTCTTGTGGGTGTCGTGTGCGGCGACAGAGAGAAACTGAGAACAGGAGATGGGTAGAAGCATCTTCCTGATAACATGCAAGTAACAAAATCGTCTGTAAGATACAATCTATGGGGGAGGCCTATATTCAGCAGAGGTATTGATAGGCTGTAAAGCATATTACATGCGCATGATAGGTTCAAAAAAATCAATCATTACATTAAAAAAAAAGGACGACGACTCAAAAAAAATGATTTATACAGACGCGAATAACTACCGGCTTAATCATCAAATTATATTTATCTCGAAATATTAACATATTTCGATAAACTTTTTTTTTATTTTTTTTTTACTTTTTTTTTTAACATACTGTACTATAATAATCTAAGTCAAATAACATAATAATAAAATCAAATAATACACAAAAGTCTCAAAAAATATTAAAATAAACCAAAGGTGACGCTTTTTACACAATGGGTGTAAACCCATAAGGCTAAACTTGTAATCCACTTAAATGATAGATTTGAATAGTCGTGTAAGTTCTAGGGAGGGGGAGGGGGGGGGAGTACAATGCCATACCATATTCGATCCGCGCGAGCCCTGCAATTTTTTATAATGACGTGCCTATTTAACAAGATGACGACGAAGCTAAGCTAGTAAAACTGCGTGTCTAAAATTATGAAATATTGGTAGGAGACATAAATATAAAGTACACCAACAAAATTTTTCGAAGATATAAAAATATTTATTATTTTCAGTTTAGAAAAGAAAACTTATTATATCAAACATATATGTACTATTATTATCACAACTCTATTAACCGTGTTGAATACGCTATCCTTGGAATCATATTTGAAGTAGAGGTACAAAACGTTACGTTCCCTATACACAGCATATAAACTGTGGGAGCACAGTCCGATATACTCGTATTGTTTCAGTATCGTCATTAAACCGGAGATATTCCTCAGCGGGATACCACACATTACCCTTTTGTTTTGTAATTAATGTTATAAAACTGTTCTATCACTGCATTGCATAAGACGCCCACGGTGATTAGATCATCTATCGTACACATATACATTGATTTCGGATGATGACAGACATTCTTTAATGTGGGGTTCTTTTGTTTTTTCAGTTACTAATTTAGTTTCGAAGAACGTCTCAGAAAATAAAGAAAGGAAAGATAATATTAAGTTTATTAAATAAAAATATGAAATATTTCATATGTTCATATAAAAAGATTCGAGAAATTACAACGAGAAGCTGAACCGAAAGTAAATAATTATTTCTATATCTATTTAAAATTGTACTTCAGCAAGGAACTGCAAACAAAGAAGACTGCCACTTCGTCACCTCAAACGATTAAGATGGTATGACTCACTTTCTGTGCACATACTGGTTCTTTATACGCTTTAGGGCCGCCACACACTACATACGGAATTCCGTTATGGAATTCCGAAACGGAACGAACGGGTCGGCCACACAGACGGAATCCCATATTAGCCGCAAAATTCTGTACGGAAAACTACCGTAGGTGTGTGACGAGTCATTGATTTTATATGGACTTGCTGCTTTCGGAATCCCCAATCGGAATTTAGAAACGGAATTCCGTATGTATGTGGCGAGCTTTAGACAGGAAAACCGCAGTGCACGCACTTTCGTTTGGCGACAGACGTTGATAAGAGGTACGATAGAAGAGACACAAATATAAGTAGAATAATGTTACGAGCTTGAGGTTCGTGACAATAAAAATTGCCGATAAAATTACCTAAATTAACACTTTAATTTACTTTACACAAATTAAAACTAAAAACACTAATAATTAAACACACTAATTCACTTAATTCCGCTCCGAAGCTTCGCTTGTGTCGCTGAGTTCAACTCTGTGCCCCGATCGCAGCTTGCAGCGCCTATTTATTTAAATTAGCAAAGAAACATCCCGAATCTTCAGGTAAATGCGCGCAAAGGGACGAGTTTGCGAGTATAGATTTTCTAGAAACTTAGTTCTTCGGATGGCGCTGTCGGTTGAGAGTGTGATGTCATTCTCTGCAGAGCTTCCCTCGCTCTCGTTCCTGACACTAGATGGCGCTAGTTGACTTATTCACACAACACTGCCCCCTCCTAAGACATGCTCGTCCCGAGCATTATCGGTCCCATAATAACGCGCCAAGCGATCCACATGGACGATCTTAGGAGTCCCTCTTGCGCCTTTCTGTATCCGGTAGGTCACATCGTTGATCCTGGTTACAATCCGGTACGGGCCGTCCCATTTAGCTTGAAGCTTAGGAGATTTCCCTTTGCTGTGGACTGGATTGTGCAACCACACTAATGAACCTTCGTTGAACCCTTTATTGTTCATTTTGCGGTCATACCGGGTTTTCATTTTCTCAGACATTTGCTGGCCCGATTGTCTGACGTGCTCATAAATGTCATTCATTTTGTTCCGCAAGTCATTTGCATAATCGGTTATACTGCGTGGGGCATCAGGTGGTATCCCGGTGATCAGGTCTGCAGGCAGCCGTAATTCTCTTCCAAAGTTTGCGAAAGCTGGTGTCACTGCTGTACTTTCGTGAACAGAACTTCGATATGACAACAAAAACGGTTGTATGTGCTTGTCCCAATCTCGTTGCCGATTGTCTACAAATTTTGCTAGGTACCTCTCCAATGTCTGATTAAATCGTTCCACCATTCCATCAGATTGCGGGTGATAAGAAGTCGTTCTTGTTTTATGAGTACCCATAACTCGGCAAGTTTCCTGGAATATTTGAGACTCAAAATGCCTTCCTTGATCGCTGTGAATCTCTAAAGGTACTCCAAAACGACAGAAGACTTCATGAACTAGTTTACTCTCTCACTCTCCGGAAACGGCCCCGCCACGTCAATGGCTATTCTCTCCCATGGTGCACCAACATTGTACAACTTCAATGCACCTCTACTACGAGTCTGAGGTCCCTTTACAGCCGCACAACTTGTACATTTGCGACACCAGTTCTCGACATCGTTTCGACAGTGGACCCAGTAAAACCGTTCTCGGATCTTCAGTAGAGTTAGTTTAACTCCCAGATGGCCTCCTGAACAATCATTATGGTACAGCTGTAGAACATCCGGTACTTTAGCTTTAGGGACAACCATTTGCAAATGACAGCTGTCTCCCCGAACGTTTTCCCATTTACGACACAGAACTCCATCCTGAAGCAGCAAGCTGTCCCACTGGGCCCAATAGCTTTTAGTGGTCGAACTCATCGCTGAGACGTCACTCCACTTGGGCTTGGGAGCACTGGCCTTTATCCATTCCAGAATCGGCTTGATGTCCGGATCTTCCTGCTGTGCATGTAGTAAGCTGTCCTTCCACTCGTTGCTGAGGTGGTCTGCCCTGAGCATCCTCACGGATACCACTTCCTTACTCTCTTGCCTAGTACAATGTTTACAATCCTCAGGACAAGGTCTTCTTGACAATGCATCTGCGTTGCCATGAGATTTCCCGCTGCGATGTTCGATCTCAAAGTCGTATTCCTGCAGTAGTTCGATCCACCTCGCAACTTGTCCTTCTGGGTTTTTAAACTGCAATAGCCATTTTAGTGCAGCATGGTCAGTTCGTAAGTGAAACTTTCGCCCCAGAAGATATTTGCTAAAATGCTGCAACGACTTTACCACAGCGAGCAATTCGCGTCTTGTGACACAATAGTTCCTTTCCGGTTTTGACAACGACTTGCTGAAGTACGCTATCACGACCTCTTGGTCACCATTCCGTTGAGACAGCACACCGCCAAGTCCTATATCACTTGCGTCTATGTCAACTATAAATTCTTTGCTTGCATCAGGGTATCCCAAAATACTGCCGCCATAAGGAAAAAGGACGTTTCTACATAAAGTACGAAACAGAGAAAAAAAATAAAATGTATTTAAAAATCAAAAAAATGCGCTGTGCGAAAGGAAATAAACCAAATAATAATGTAGTGGTGTAAAAGTTTGTATCAGTGTTTGATCTATCAGCAATTATATGTAAATTTTAATTAAATAAATTTTATGTATTAAATAAATAACTTTTTCTTTTTCTTTTTAGTAAAAAAAATGCAAGAAAATACTTGATACGGCAATGAAAAGACGCTTCTGGCTAGAAACGTCCTTTCAACTTAGTATTTTTTTAAACGTCTTTCCTACTTAGTGATAATGTGTTACCAGGTTCTAGTTAACTAAATAAAAAAGACGTTAATAGCCATTTGCTGCTTTTCAACTTAGTAATACTAATATTCAATTAACTAAAATATAATAATACCCTGCACATTGTTAGATCACTAACAATCCTAAACCCTATTTAAACTGAAGTACGTTTTAACATGATAATTATCATGTATTAAATAAAACACAAAGTATGAGAATCAGGCTTATATTTCTTTTTTATAGAATATAAAAAATAGCAATTACATACCTCTCATAAAATAAAGTTAAACTCTAAACTCGCGTTAAATTCTTCTATTAGAAACACAAATTAAGTATCAAAACAATCTAAGTTTGTATTTATAATTAATAATAATAATCACAGCTTTTTAAGGAATCTCTTATATTGAAGTCTTAATCTTATACTTGAGTGAGATCAAACTAACACTACGACTTAAGTATGTGTTTTTCATAAAATAAAAAAACAATAATAGCAATAACAAACCTCTCTGAACTTATAATAGCTACTCTAAGTTACTCTTCTAAAACAAATATTAAAAAGCTATCTAAGTTTGAACAAATTATACTTAATATTAGCAATAATCACAGCTTTATAACTCTTGTAAATTTAGTCTTCATCAACTTGAGTCAGATCAACACTATTTTTTCAGTAGGTAGATTATACCAAAACGATTTTCTGTTGTCTGGCATTAAGGGTGTCAGTTTTTGCATGATCGCTGTCTTGCGCTCTTGAGTAATGCCTCTATACTGATTTTTTGGTTTTGGAGGTGGTATCCCAGATTTTATATTTTTTAATCTCAGAAATTCAAGTGAGTATTCTTCTTCATTGTGGAAAGCAGTCTTATAATAAATGATGTGGGTGCCTCTAAGGAATGTTACTTCACACATATCACATAAATAAGCACGAGGGGAAGAATTTTGTAGTTTGTAAGTTGAAGAACAGTCTTCAAACCCACAAAAATCATCCATATTCATTACTTTAACGATAATGTTTGTTCTGGTGTTCGATACTGCTTGATGAAAGTCTTCGAAATCATATATGTGTTTCTTCCTCTTCATAGATTGCTCCACTTGATGATGGAATTCGTCTGCTGCCATGTGCGTGTGGCCTACCTCTAAATATTTTAATGTAATCGTTTCATAATTGACTTCAACTGAATTAACAAGATGGAGCAAATAAGAATACAAACTCCAATTTTTATTCTGGGCTGCACAGTTATCTAACCAGATGACTACATTTTTCAGGTCTCTATTTGCCTGCAAAAAAGCTCTTAAACAGCTTATTATGTCACTCATTTTGCGACCAGCAATTGCTTCATGCCATATCGCGGCATAGGTTTGCAAAGTAGCATTGTTTTTTTTTTTGTCACCTATTGGCACAAAACTTTCATTGAATACGATTACTCTTGGGCAAAACATTACAATTTTAAATTATTCAATACGTGGGAGCATAATTACTTTCTCTAAATCAGCTGCAAAATAGGCAGTATCTGAGGTGATGTTTGCGTTATTTTGTTTTTCTACATCTTTTTTGTATGCTTCCCTGGCTGATGTATATTTTTCCCGGTGTCGTTCGTAATCTCGGCATTCTTGACAATTTCTGTGTCTTTGTGTCTCCTTGTATTCTGGATTGTGGATAAAAAACTTTTCACACGCCTTACAATCTTCATGTCCAAGTTTTGTAAAACATATATTTAACTTCTTCACAACTTTTCTGTAGTAGTCATAAGAAATCTGTTCGTGAACAGGAAGGTCTTTCATGTTTTGTTGTTCGTAAAAGTCTCGATACATTCTGGTAACTGTTAGGTCAGACGGAAGATATTTTCTATTTGGAGCGTGCTCTCGTCTGTAGTGGGAAATTGAAGGATTAAAAGAATTTATATGTTCTACAATTTTAGTGTCGTCCAACTTTTTTGGATTAGGATTGGTTCCTCGCTTATCAACAGGAATGTTGTTTGTTATGGTGCATAAGGCGTTTCTTACAGATTTATCATTTTTTCGACTGTAACCCAGTGTTTCTAGAAAAAATACTTTGCAAACATTCACTTTTACTCCAGTTTCATTTGTCAGAAAATATTATATGCTTACGTTTCTTGGCAGTTTTCTGTTTTCTTTAACGGTTTTTCTCTTAGGATCTTCTTTGGATGTGTTATTTATTATGAAATACTGTTGCTCTTTCCAAGACATGTTTCTAAAGTGATGGTTTAGGTTTTGTCGTGCTTCTTCTGTAAACCGGGTATGACATTTTTTTTACATCCATCATTAAACCCTGGCTTAAGTTTATATTTAGATTCCATATCTTTCAGTTTTTTAATTTGTTTTCTCTGCGCCGGTGATTCATCATACTTCTTACGTTTTCTGATAGTCCCCTTGTTTGTGAAATTTTGTGGCGTATCTTCGTCGCTTGAGACTTCAGGTGACTCAGGAACAGTGACATTAATTGACGGTGATTGGGGGATGGTATTTGTAGAAGAATCTGAATCTTCTGAACATTTTGGCTGATCTAAACTAAACTTGAGGGTAAATAATTTTTATCAAAAACTGAATCATCTGAATCAAAATCCAGGATGCTGTCTGAGCTGTTATGAAGATCCGCATTATTCAAAGAGTTATTTTCGTTCGTAGTAGATAAAGGCAGCTCATAATAATTAGTGTTCAGGTTTGACTCCTGGGAAGAACTGGTTGATCGCACCATCGAAATTATTTTTGAGCATCGATTATGTCGCATTTTGTCACACTGAAACAAATAAATAAACAAAATACTTAGAAAAAATCACCGGCGCAGAAAAAATAAATGAAAAAACTGAAAGATATTATCTGAATACAAAGTTTCATATCCCACTATATACAAAAAACTCATTATGGTAATAATAAAACAAGGTATAAAATGTATAAATGCAAACCTCTTCATTGTGATAGTTGGTACTCAACGGTGTAAACAAATTCGAAAAAAAGCGTTTAGCTAGATTAAGGTGTTGTTTTCTAACAGATATATTTAATATTGAAATATTTTAACATAAAAGTAGGTATATTTATTTGTATCACCTGTTAGGTTTGCAGTTTTTTTCAATCTTAAATTACTCATGGGTATGCTTACATATACATAAATTATAATTCCAGGAAGTTTGACTTACGATTTTTTCGTAGTTATAGCTCGAAGAGCCGCGCGCGCGTGTTGTCTGTCACTCTGTCTGCCTGGACGCAACTGAAGCACAGTATACCAACCGCGAGCCACACTTCACCCCGCACAACTAGCAATACTAAGTAGGAAAGGCACTACTGCCACTTGCGCCTGCCCATTTTTCGTAATACTACGCTAAAAAGGCATATCTAAGCAGAACAGTCTTTTCTTCTTATGACCATGCAGAAGTGTCTTTTCATTTTATGATGAATTAAATATTTTGTAAATAAATAAGACGCTACTACTAAAATGCGTTTTTTCAACTTAGTGGACTTCAGAAACGTCTTTTCTATTTAGTAATATTTGATTCATATCGCAGATGCGTCTTGTTTAACAGAAAGATTTATTTAGATTGGGGTTCCGCTTAATTTATGCAAAATATAAAAATACTGGTGGATGCCATATTTTTTACTGATTTAGAACATTTATGTAACTCCATTTCGAAAAAAAATGTTAGATACGTCTTTTTTTTCTTATGGCGGCAGAATAGGTGTTTTGCACAGACGGTCCTTGAGCTCCTGGAATGCGATATTGCAACTTTCATCCCAGCAGAAATGTCACTTCTCCTCGGTTAGCTTGTGCAGAGGTTTGGCTATATCTGCAAAGTTCTTCACGAATCGCCGGTAATAGGAGCACAAACCCAAAAATGCTCTAACCTGCGTCTTGTCTTTTGGAACCGGCCAATCCTTGACAGCGGCGATTTTCTCTGAATCTGTGCGGATACCTTCTTCCGATACTACAAACCCCAAAAAGTTAACTTGCCGTTGGAATAGTGAACATTTCTTCGGGCTCAACTTGAGGTTGGCACTCTGAATCTTCATAAGCACGCGTTCCAGGTTTTGAAGGTGTTCCTCAAACGTACGGCCCATGATGATGATGTCATCCAAGTAGACCAGACAGGCATCGCCAATTAGTCCGGTTAGTACAAGTTCCATCAGCCTTTCAAACGTTGCTGGAGCACTGCACAACCCAAACGGCATTACTTTGAATTGCCACAGACCCTTTCCCGTCGAGAACGCAGTTTTCTCCTTGTCCTTAGGGTCAATTTCAACTTGCCAGTAGCCACTTTTTAGATCCAGCGTGCTAAACCATTTTACTCCTGTAAGCATGTCCAGCGTGTCATCAATTCTTGGCAAGGGATAGCTGTCCTTCTTTGTAACGTCGTTCAGACGGCGGTAATCAACACAGAACCGCATGCTGCCATCCTTCTTTTTCACCAGCACCACTGGTGAACACCATGGACTAGAGGAAGGTTCAATAACACCATCCTTCACCATTCCTTCAATCATGGTTTCCACTTCCTTTTCACGTGCTACCGGCAATCTTCTTGGCCGCTGACGGATAGGCAATTCCTCACCTGTGTTTATTTTGTGTTGAACTAAACCAGTCTTTCCTATGTCAGCATCGTTTGATGAGAATACATCGGCGTACTTGAGTAACAACTTCTTCGCCTTGACCAATTCGTTTGGGGAGAGAACACTGCGACAGTCTACCAAAAGTGTGGTCACTCTCGTTTCTGCATCCTTGCTGGGGGTCCCACTCGATATATATTGGCACCGACGTAACCAATCCACTTCCTCACAAGTACCAATTAGTGTGCCTTTTTCTATAATCTGGTCCCGGTCGCAAGGGTTCAGCACACGTACTCCTGAGATGTCAGTGGTCCTGACCAAGGTTCGAGCTACTTTCCATGGAAGGTCATTGTTTACCCTTTCCACAAGTACACAACGGTGAGCTTGCCCAGCGTTTCGGGGAAGACTAACCGGAACAATCGTTTCCGATCTTGGCGGAAGAATAATCTTCTTAATGCTGTACACGTTCCCTGGTAACGCACCTTCCATAAAAAGTTCTTCCTGTCCACATTTCAAAACACCTTGCTTAACGTCGATCTCACAACAATTATTCCTCATAAAGTCTAGGCCTAGCATGCAGTCGTCCATTATATCAGCCACGATGACATTATGCAGGTAGATCACGTTGCCTAGCTTCAACTCTATCTCCTTCTCTCCACGGACGGGTATACGCTGACCGGTGGCTGTTACCAAATTAATGCGTTCTCGGTTGTATGCGGAGTCCCCAAGGAACTGACTTATAAGTTGGGAACTAACAACCGTACGAGAGGCTCCAGTGTCTATGGTCAGTTTACACGGCATTCCGTTGACCTCGCCCTTGATGATTAGACTATTCCCATCATGGGTTTGTGAGATCGAGATCCTTGGGGCTCTTTTAACATCAGCCAGCACCCGCCCCGCAGTTCTGGCTTTTACTCGTTTCCCTGCTGCTGCTGGGCGGTGCTGTTGGCCGCACTACCCTCCTGGGATCGTTCACCTTCCCTTTCTAGGGTTCGCTTAGGGCAGCTGGATCGAAGATGGCCCTTTTCCCCACAGCCATAGCACCTAAGGCTGTATTCCTTGTTGCGGTCGCGAACTATAGCTGCTGCAACCTCCCTGACGCGATGGGAACGGTGATCCTGCCTGCACGGCTTCCACTTCCAGTGCATGGGCCAAGGCGTCCTTAAGCGTCTCGTGGTGCCCGAGCCTCACAGCAGCTCTGACTTCCAGGTCGCGGATGCCGTCTATGAATGTCTGCACCAGGTTCCCTTCAATGAGCGCAGGTACAGACCGGTATGCTTTTCGCACCAGCTTCTCCACTTCTAGAGCCCACTGCTGCAGGTTTTCATGGATGCGCTGCACACGATCTTTAAGCTGCGCACGAAAGACGTGTTCCAGGTGAGCGTCGCCATATCTCGCCTCCAATGCCTCAAGGAGTTGCTCATAAGTCACTTCCTCACCGAGAGCTTCCAGAACTGTTAAGGCCTGGTCGCGCAGGCCTAGTGTGAGAGCAGTCATGGCCTGACCTTTATTCCAGCCGTTCGCCTTCATAACAGCCTCGAACTGGATTTTGTAGGCTGACCAGGAAGAGCTACCGTCGAACGGTGGCACCTTGAACCCGCGTGGCGAAGGTGTTGTAGCTACTACGGGAGCTGTAGCTCCATCTCCAAGTTTGAGTTCGTCCAGTGATTTCTTCATGTCTGCCATTACGATGTCAACCCGATTGTTTACTTGGTCGAATCGGGTTTCAGTTTTCTCGATTCGGTTTTCAGCTTCCGACAGGCGGTTGTCATGGTGAGAAACCCTATCCTTCACCTCCTTTATCTCCTTCCCGAAGGTAGCGTGAAGGTCCTTCATGAGGAGCATCTGTTCCTCCTGTCGGCGGGCCTGTTCCTCGTGTCGGCGAGTTTGTTCCTCCTGCTGCTCTTTCAACAGGCGGGCCTGTTCCTCTCGTCCGTGCTGCAGCTGCTCCTGTAGCATGGCCATCAGAGCACCTAAGTCAGGTGCCACAGACGTAGAAGCTGCTGCAGATGCAGGAGCTACGGACGGACCGGCTTCCGTGGCCGGCGGCTGGCCCTCAGACATCTGCGGCGTTGCACCACCAAATCTCCTCTGGTCCGTCTCCTGCTGGCGTTGACTTCGGGTACGGACACCCTCCGTTTCCTCCTTGGGTAAAATCGGCATTATTTTATCCCACTTCTGACACCAATTGTTACGAGCTTGAGGTTCGTGACAATAAAAATTGCCGATAAAATTACCTAAATTAACACTTTAATTTACTTTACACAAATTAAAACTAAAAACACTAATAATTAAACACACTAATTCACTTAATTCCGCTCCGAAGCTTCGCTTGTGTCGCTGAGTTCAACTCTGTGCCCCGATCGCATCTTGCAGCGCCTATTTATTTAAATTAGCAAAGAAACATCCCGAATCTTCAGGTAAATGCGCGCAAAGGGACGAGTTTGCGAGTATAGATTTTCTAGAAACTTAGTTCTTCGGATGGCGCTGTCGGTTGAGAGTGTGATGTCATTCTCTGCAGAGCTCCCCTCGCTCTCGTTCCTGACACTAGATGGCGCTAGTTGACTTATTCACACAACAATAACAAGTTCAAATGAATGACTTATATACCTACTAAAGTTATTTAAATCGTTGTTTTAAAAAATCATTTAGACATATATATGTCACATCGTTGCTAGACTGATTCATTAGCGTTAAACAAGAATGTAATCGTGCTAAGAAAATGGATTATTTTTTAACTTACTGAAGGACAATATCATACCCGCATCTAAGATTGTTTTAATTGGTATATCAGTATAAAAATAAGGGAAATCGCATGTGAGAAAAACAGATATTGTACTGATGTCCTAAAAGCAAATAGAATAAAAGAATTTGTTAGTAAAATTGTTATATTGTGAACAGTTTTAATCATTATACTTCATATTTTTAAATCTAGCACAACATTTACTACCAAGGTATAATACCTAGAATTGCAAGCGATGGTGAACAAACTTACTATAAAAAATCGAGAATTGTCGATTTATCTTATTTACTATTCCTAACGATAATGGTTTTTCATGTCCCGCACAATGTTTCGATCCCAGGAGTTTCGATTGGAAACCCTTCGTCATCCACGGTACTCACTAAAGTCAAGTAGCTTCTAATAATCTTCATTTTTCAGAATTGAAATACTTTTCTACTAAAAAAAAAACATTTAAATAAGACAAGGCAGTAAAAATGCCTTTAAAGAATTCATCGGATCTCGTCGTTTTTTCTAGCATCGATCAGATTTCAATGGAAGTTTTTGAGAACTTTGAAGAATTCATCGATTCACTTCTTTTAATATCATCATTCGGACATCAAACGATTTTGATTATAACGGGAAAAGAGCGTTAGGAGTCGCGAGTACGCTCGTGCATACTGCAAAAAAACTGTGTTTTAACAATTTTTTTTGTTTACCTGAGTCGCATAAAATGTAATCAAATATTGAAATAAATAAAAAAATAATGGAAAATTAAATTTGTTGTTCGGTCAGCAGTTTAAAATTTCAATTTGGAGGTACCCCAAACACAGCGTGTTTAGGTTACGTCCAAATTAAAATTAATGGTAATAAGTCATCGTATCAGGCATCAGCAAGCGTGACATTGATTTGTGTCCCGAGTGTTGTTTAAATGCATACCAGGGATACAAAGAGTGTGTCATTGTTACATATGTTGTATTTGAGACATGTGATATGGAAATATGCATATAAAATATCAGCAAATTAATATCCAGGAAGAGTCCGATAAACTTTAAGCACTTCGAATGCTAGAAAATGATCATATTCTTAAAATATATTATTAAAAGCGAAGGCATCAACTAATACCAGTATTAATTACTCTTGCGATGTATGAGATGTAAAATAGCATATATCCTTATTAAGTTTTAACCGACTTTGAAAATTAAGGAGGTATTGTATCCGACGCGTAGATTTTTTATGTTTTTATTAGGGGTGGTCCCGTTTAATTACAAAGAAAAACTTTACCCCAAAGGTTGAAAAATAGGGGTGAAATTAATATTGTATCTACATATTTAGAGGACATTTCCATTTTTCTGCCTCGTTTGTCTAATGTTGGTAAAAGCACGACTGTTAATCATGTAGCCCAGGTTCAAATCTCGGGTCGGTCCAACAATCAGTTATTGGGTTTATCTGTTAAAAAAATTTCAGTAACAGTTCAAAGTCAGGAAGTTGACAATGTTTCACACCCGTGCCTCGGAAAGTGTGAAAGGCTGTTGTTCCTGAGCCTGATCCCTCACCGGTCGTGTCGGATTACCGTCTAATCGAATTATGAGAGTGAAGCAAGAAATAGTGTATGTACCTGATGTAGCTGTCTCCGATGAAATAGATATAAATTGTGAAATAGACATCCCTATTTTCAATGAAGCTAAAAAAACACGGCATTAACATCACAGAAAATTGTCGGGTGCATTTGTACTTGCGCGCAAACATATGCACCATAGTCACGGCGCGGGAAGTTATTCTAGGTTGAGACCGGCCACATTGAACGAAATTTGATCTGAAGAACATTTTTCTTATTACCTAGACCTGTTATATTTTTTAAGTTTTACATTTTTATTAATTACTAGCCGTTCCACGCGACTTCGCCCAATTGGAATTTATTACGATTGGATTTTATGGGTTTTAATTTTTTATGTGGAACCCTAATTCTTTATCTAAAATTAAATCCTTATAACATCAGCTATGTCCCAGAGAAAGTTTCGTCGAAATCGGTCCATACTTTTCGGAGATTAGCCGGAACAAACAGAAAAACAAACAAAAATTTAAAAAAATTGTTCGTTTTTGATAAAGTAAAACAGACACTAATTTTATTTATTAGTATAGATCACTCGTCTGACAAAGACTCAGTAGCGCATTAGTTGTTTAGCTGCGGCGGGTCGTAGATTTAATTTTTTGTGGAATAATTATTGTATTCATGTGGCTTACAAATAATTACACTGTATTCACACATTTATGTAAATTATATTTGTAAAACGCTTTCAAAACTAATTCATAACGTGGGTTAAATTTTTTTCAAATACCTAGTTAGAGAACCTAGATTTTACTCAACAGATCCTGGATTCGAATCACAGGCCGAGGAAAACAAATACTATTGTTCTTATTGTATCTACAGATTTAGATACATATTTTTACACTATTAAATTCCATGCCACTCCACCAGTTTAGCGTGTTTTTTTTATAGAATAAGTGTAACAAACGAGCGCACAGTCCAACTGATGGTAAGTGGATGCTGTACCCCACAGACATTTACATTTATCCTCGATTAAGAATCAAAATGTAGATACGTTGTCGCCCCTGAGGACTAAGATGGAATGCCTCGTTTTCATAAAAAAGGATCTCTACACTCACTATACGAAACACAGCAGCGTTATGCTGTTAGTTTACACTGGTACTCTTTCAGAGCGTGGTCCTGCTCCGGTCGAGCCAACATATTCATACTACAACTATAATATACATGCAGCATCTAAGTATAAGGTCGAATGTAACTGCAAACTCAGGGGTACTCGCTCGTCCTTGTACTCCTACTAAAAATATTACATGCGTCACCTCTAAGGATTAAGATAGCGAAACTACTCTAATATTTAAAAAATATTAAATAAAGTAAAGGACAGGCCTGCTGGTCTAGTGGTTAGTGACCCTGACTGCTATGCCGGAGGTCTTGGGTTCGATTCCCACCCAGGACAAATGTTTGTGTGATGAGCACGATCATTTGTTCTGTGTCTGGGTGTAATTTATCTTTAATATTTATGTATTTAGAAATATATAAGTATGTTTATCAGTTGTCTAGTACCCATAACACAAGCTCTGCTTAGCTTGGGACTAGATGGCGTTGTGTGATAGTTGTGGAATATTATTATTATTGTGGTATCTATATAATTTTCTCACCTGGTTGGGGTCTATAAATATATAATTATAAATTTAAATGAAAAGATAAATGTACATAAATATCAATAAAATAAAATAAATACAAAAACTACATAAATAAATAAGATCCAACCAGATGGAAGCTCTCGGCAGGGGAGATCAGACGGGCGAGGGTTAGGGGGAAAGGGAAAGAAACCGGCGGACGATACGGGCGGTATCGAGAAGCACCGGCTTCTGAATTTGAGCCCGGAGCGGTCCGTCACGGAATCCCAGATGACCCGAGAGGCTGACTGGGATTAGCCCATTCGCAGAGACGACTACAGGAATAATTTCGGTCGGCATACCACCCTACATGTCGGTCACCTCGTGAGCCAGGTCCAGATATTTTGTTTGCTTGTCTGTTTCGGCTTTCACGAGGTTCTCGTCATACGGAATGGTAATGTCGACCAAAAATATCCTTGACTGTGCCCGGTCCATCAGCACAATATCAGGCTTATTCGCAAGAATAGTCCTGTCTGTGATGATGGCCCGGTCCCAGTAGAGCCTGGCGCGGTCATTTTCGAGCACGGCTTCCGGCAAGTACTTGTAGTACGGCAATTTCCGGTCCACAAGACCGTATTTCAGAGCGAGCTCCTGGTGTAGAATTCTGGCTACTAGGTTGTGCCTGTGCAAGTACTCAGAGTTAGAAAGCGCCGAACAACCGGAGATGACATGTCTAAGTGACTCCCCGGGATGGCGACAAGCTCGACAGACGTCGACAGTGCCATCCTTTAGGATGTATCTCCGATAGTTGTTGGTCTTAATAACTTGATCCTGTATTGCACAGACAAAACCCTCGGTTTCCCCGAAGAGGTCACCGAAACGTAGCCTGTTGAGGGAGGCGGCTGTATCTACGTGAGGCTCATGTAGAGCCCTGTAGTACCTCCCATGGAGCTCCTTCTCCTTCCATACGGTCTCCCGGTCGGAAATGCTCTGTACTGCCGAGTCTTGCCATTGCTCGTTGGCTAAGGATAGAGGGGTAAGTCCTTTATCACTAGAAATGACGTCATTATAGAATGGATCATCCGATCTCGCCAGGAAGTAATGACGGAGGCTGCACACTTCGCGATTATGCATGGTGAGCGCGCTCAGGAAGCCACGCCCACCATGCTTTCGCGGCAAGTACAGCCTCATTACCGACGATCTCGGATGATGCATCCTATGGGACGTCATTGTAGTGCGGACTTTTCTATCCAGGGCGTTAAGTTCAGTCTGAGTCCACCTGAGTATACCAAAGGTACATGAGGACAGGCATGACCCAACCGTTATATGCATGTGTCTTATTCACACCGGACAAAAGGCTGTTAAGCACTTTGGTCAAGCGTGCATAAAACACGTCGCAAACTGACTGTTTCATACCAGCCTTATTGATACCGACAGTATTATTATTATTATGGGGTATCTATATAGTTTTCTCATCCGTTTGGGTTCTATAAATATATAATTATAAGTGAAAATGAAAAGATAAATATACATAAATATCAATAACATAAAATAAATATAAAAATACATAAATAAATAAAAGCCCAACCAGATGGAGGCCCTCGACAGGGGAGACCAAACGGCCGAGGGTTAGGGGGAAAGGGAAAGAAACCGGCGGACGATGCGGGCGGTATCGATGAGTTATTATTATTATTATTATTATTATGTGGGCTATCAATATAGTTTTCTCATCTGGTTGGGTTCTATAAATATATAATTATAAATGGAAATGAAAAGATAAATATACATAAATATCAATAACATAAACTAAATATAAAAATACATATATAAATAAAAGCCCAACCAGATGGAGGCCCTCGGCAGGGGAGACCAAACGGCCGAGGGTTAGGGGGAAAGGGAAAGAAACCGGCGGACGATGCGGGCGGTATCGAGGAGCACCGCCTTCTGCATCTGAGCCTGGAGCGGTCCGCCACGTAGACCCAGCCGCCTCAGATGACCCGAGAGGCTGACTGGGATTAGCCCGTTTGCAGAGACGACTACAGGAATAATTTCGGTCGGCAGACCACCCCACATGTCGGTCACCTCGTGAGCCAGGTCCAGATATTTTGTTTGCTTATCTGTTTCGGCTTTCACGAGGTTTTCGTCACACGGAATGGTAATGTCGACCAAAAATATCCTTGACTGTGCCCGGTCCATCAGCACAATATCAGGCTTATTCGCAAGAATAGTCCTGTCTGTGATGATGGCCCGGTCCCAATAGAGCCTGGCGCGATCATTTTCGAGCACGGCTTCCGGCAAGTACTTGTAATACGGCAATTTCCGATCCACGAGACCGTATTTCACAGCGAGCTCCTGGTGTAGAATTCTGGCTACTAGGTTGTGCCTGTGCAAGTACTCAGAGTTAGAAAGCGCCGAACAACCGGAGATGACATGCCTAAGTGACTCACCGGGATGGCGACAAGCTCGACAGATGTCGATGGTGCCATCCTTTAGGATGTATCTCCGATAGTTGTTGGTCTTAATAACCTGATCCTGTATTGCACAGACAAAACCCTCGGTTTCCCCGAAGAGGTCACCAAAGCGTAGCCAGTGGAGGGAGGTTACTGTGTCTACGAAAGGCCCATGTAGAGACTTGTAGAACCTCCCGTGGAGCTCCTTCTCCTTCCATACGGTCTCCCGGTCGGAAATTGTCTGCACTGCCGGGTCTTGCCATTGCTCGTTGGCTAAGGATAGAGGGGTAAGTCCTTTATCACAAGAAATGACGTCCTTATAGAATGGATCATCCGATCTCGCCAGGAAGTAATTACGGAGGCTGCACACTTCGCGATTATGCATGGTGAGCGCGCTCAAGAAACCACGCCCACCATGCTTTCGCGGCAAGTACAGCCTCATTACCGACGATCTCGGATGATGCATCCTGTGGGACGTCATGGTAGTGCGGACTTTTCTATCCAGGGCGTTAAGTTCAGTCTGAGTCCACCTGAGTATGCCGAAGGTATACATGAGGACAGGCATGACCCAGCCGTTATATGCTTGTGTCTTATTCACACCGGACAAAAGGCTGTTAAGCACTTTGGTCAAGCGTGCATAAAATACGTCGCAAACTGACTGTTTCATACCAGCCTCATCGATACCGATGTTCTGTGACTTACCCAGGTATCGGTATGTTTCAGCCTCGGAAAGGGTCCTTAAGTTGACGGGCATAGATAAGTCTATGCCCTCAGAGTTAGCAACCCTACCCCTCTCAACATGGAGTACCGCACACTTATCCGTCCCCAGCTCCATTCCAATGGAATTGCTAAATTCACAAGTGATGTTTAGCAATTCCATAAGATGGGAGCGACTGGAGGCGAATAACTTGAGGTCATCCATATAGAAAAGGTGGGTCACTTTTGTCCCTCCTTTCCGTAGCTGAAATCCCCTCCCAGAGCCCTCCAGTAAGGTACTGAGAGGGTTCAGAGAGAGGCAGAACCATATTGGACTCAGACAATCGCCCTGGAAGATACCCCTTCTTATCCTTATGTGGTTCTCCGCAGCCGTCATCCGCTCGCCCAGATGACAAAGGATCGTACTCCACTGCCCCATACACTGCTCGAGGAAGTCTCTAACTGTACAGTCTATCTTGTACAGTTCGAGGACTCTCTTTAGCCATGTATGGGGCACCGAGTCGAATGCCTTTCTGTAGTCTATCCAGGCGGCGGAGAAGTTCCGACGGTTGCGTTTCACCACTTTGCCAATGACCGCGTCAATGAGGAGTGGTTCCTTGGTTCCACGACCACCGCCCCGACATCCATTTTGAGCGCGCGACATCACCTGATTTGAGTCCAGGTGACGAGTGATTCTCGCGCTCAAAATGGATGTTAGTGTCTTGTATATGGTCGGCAGACACGTGATGGGGCGGTATTTGCTCGGGTCTGTGGTAACCTGGTCTTTAGGAACCAAATGAGTGATCCCAGTAGTGAAGAGGTTCGGGAGCGACTTCTGGTTGAGAGCCTCTTGGAACTGTCGGGCGAGCACAGTGTGACACACCACAAACCCCTTCAGCCAGTAGTGATGCAGCCCGTCGAGTCCCTGACTTTTCTAGTTCGGGGCCCTACGGACCGCCTCAGCTACGTCATCCGGCGTTATGGTGACGGGGTCCATGGGCGTAATACCCGCACACTGACTCGCCACAACTTCCATCCAAGGGCCCTCGTTGTGGTTTACGGGCTCTGACCACAGGCCGCGCCAGAATGCGACCGTGTCGGCCTGATTCGGTACTGGGCCCGTTCCACTTACCATTGGTCGCTCCAATGATTTATAGAGCCTCTTCTGATCACTCTGGAAGAGACGATTCTGGTTGAACCGTGTCGACCTCTCGGTATATCGCCGAATTCGCTTTCCCCAAGCAGCGATTCTCTGCTTCAGGTCGTCTATGCGCTCCGTCAGTTTTTGCATTATATCCGGCTGGGACAAACTAATATTTGTCCCAGCAAACGCCATCCTGACGGTGCGCACAATCCTTGGCCCGGTATTGCCTGACCTGAAGCATATCAGTCTGTCGATGAGAGCCCTAGCCTTTGCGATACGTTCTTCAATTCTTGTTCTCCAGGCTGGGATAGCACTACTTTGTCCAGTAGTGCGTCCAGCCGTGGAAAGTTTGGCACCTATAATACGGCAGACTGCCAGTGCGGCGCCAAAGAGAATTGAGTCCGTCTCGCAAAGGTCCCGGCTGGCTTCCAAATAGGTCACCAGCATTGGGTTCAGAGCCCTCACGACAGCCCGATTCCGCTTGCTTAGGGCTATGCGGGGAAGTCGCGGTCGATTTTCGAGAGGCGTACTGCGCGTTTCCATAATCGCCTCTTCCAATGTACTCCTCATTTGCTCCATTTCTAGTTCCTGGGTGAATGTTCCATCATCATTTGAATCAGCAACCACTGGGGTATTCACGGCGGCATCCACGTGTGCGGGTTGTTCTGCAACTTGTGGCACCGCACCCTCAGTCGCAGCGTTTTCATTTGATGAGGGAACAGCCTCACGTCGTAGCCGTTCGAGTTCGGCGCCATCAAATATATTTGAGCGTAAGATATACCGAACTCGGTCTGCCAGGTTTTGCTCGGTGACAGTAATAGATGGCTCCAGCTCAGTAAAAAGACGATGCATCCTAGCCCGATACGCGAAACCTCCAATTTCTCCCCCTTTCGCCCTAAAATACGCCCGCAATGCGTTTGTATTCATATTGATGGTCCATCGCATGCGGCGTACTCCACCAGTGGCGGGTGCCGATTGCTGGGTCCGCGAAGACCCTGCCGACACCAAGCAAGCTGGTGGGGATGATGGATGCGAGGGGCTGCTGGGTGGTCGTGCAGCACCTCGCGCTCGGCTGGCGGTTCGCATGCTGTCGCGTCCAGCGCCAGCTCCAGACGCGCCCTGGCGATCTCCAGGTAGCGGCCCTTTGCGCAATCTTCTATGTTCCATCATCCATACAGGGCGTCATTTAACGGGAGACGCCCAGACCCGGCGCCGTTTCATGGTGAGGCCATATGCACAAGCGGGCCCTTGCACCATCAATTTTTATCGAGGCACGGCGCTCACACCTCTTGGCAAGGTGCTGACTGACTGCGCGGACGTAGCGGTTTTGTCACATAACCGTCACGTCAGCGGGCGATGGGGTCGTCACTTCCCTACGCCTTTTTAATTATTAATTATTATTATTATTATTATTATTATTATTATTATTATTATTATTATTATTATTGTGGGGTATCTATATAGTTTTCTCATCTGGTTGGGTGCTATAAATATATAATTATAAATGAAAATGAAAAGATAAATATACATAAATATCAATAACATAAAATAAATATAAAAGTACATAAATAAATAAAAGCCCAACCAGATGGTTATTATTATTATTATTATTATTGTGGGGTATCTATATAGTTTTCTCATCTGGTTGGGTGCTATAAATATATAATTATAAATGAAAATGAAAAGATAAATATACATAAATATCAATAACATAAAATAAATATAAAAGTACATAAATAAATAAAAGCCCAACCAGATGGAGGCCCTCGGCAGGGGAGACCAAACGGCCGAGGGTTAGGGGGAAAGGGAAAGAAACCGGCGGACGATGCGGGCGGTATCGAGGAGCACCGCCTTCTGCATTTGAACCTGGAGCGGCCCGCCACGTAGTCCCAGCCGCCTCAGATGACCCGAGAGGCTGACTGGGATTAGCCCGTTTGCAGAGACGACTACAGGAATAATTTCGGTCGGCAGACCACCCCACATGTCGGTCACCTCGTGAGCCAGGTCCAGATATTTTGTTTGCTTGTCTGTTTCGGCTTTCACGAGGTTCTCGTCATACGGAATGGTAATGTCGACCAAAAATATCCCTGACTGTGCCCGGTCCATCAGCACAATATCAGGCTTATTCGCAAGAATAGTCCTGTCTGTGATGATGGCCCGGTCCCAATAGAGCCTGGCGCGATCATTTTCGAGCACGGCTTCCGGCAAGTACTTGTAATACGGCAATTTCCGATCCACGAGACCGTATTTCAGAGCGAGCTCCTGGTGTAGAATTCTGGCTACTAGGTTGTGCCTGTGCAAGTACTCAGAGTTAGAAAGCGCCGAACAACCGGAGATAACATGCCTAAGTGACTCACCGGGATGGCGACAAGCTCGACAGATGTCGACGGTGCCATCCTTTAGGATGTATCTCCGATAGTTGTTGGTCTTAATAACCTGATCCTGTATTGCACAGACAAAACCCTCGGTTTCCCCGAAGAGATCACCAAAGCGTAGCCAGTGGAGGGAGGCTACTGTGTCTACGAAAGGCTCATGTAGAGCCTTGTAGAACCTCCCGTGGAGCTCCTTCTCCTTCCATACGGTCTCCCGGTCGGAAATGCTCTGCACTGCCGGGTCTTGCCATTGCTCGTTGGCTAAGGATAGAGGGGTAAGTCCTTTATCACAAGAAATGACGTCCTTATAGAATGGATCATCCGATCTCGCCAGGAAGTAATCACGGAGGCTGCACACTTCGCGATTGTGCATGGTGAGCGCGCTCAAGAAGCCACGACCACCATGCTTCCGCGGCAAGTACAGCCTCATTACCGACGATCTCGGATGATGCATCCTATGGGACGTCATGGTATCGCGGACTTTTCTATCCAGGGCGTTAAGTTCAGTCTGAGTCCACCTGAGTATGCCAAAGGTATACATGAGGACAGGCATGACCCAGCCGTTATATGCGTGTGCCTTATTCACACCGGACAAAAGGCTGTTAAGCACTTTGGTCAAGCGTGCATAAAACACGTCGCAAACTGACTGTTTCATACCAGTCTCATCGATACCGATGTTTTGTGACATACCCAGGTATCGGTATGTTTCAGCCTCGGAAAGGGTCCTTAAGTTGACGGGCACAGATAAGTCTGCGCCCTCAGAGTTAGCAACCCTTCCCCTCTCAACATGGAGGACCGCACACTTATCCGTCCCAAGCTCCATTCCAATGGAATTGCTAAATTCACAAGTGATGTTTAGCAATTCCATAAGATGGGAGCGACTGGAGGCGAATAACTTGAGGTCATCCATATAGAAAAGGTGGGTCACTTTTGTCCCTCCTTTCCGTAGCTGAAATCCCCTCCCGGAGCCCTCCAGTAAGGTACTGAGAGGGTTCAGAGAGAGGCAGAACCAGATTGGACTCAGACAATCGCCCTGGAAGATACCCCTTCTTATCCTTATGTGGTTCTCCGCAGCCATCATCCAATCACCCAGATGACAAAGGATCGTACTCCACTGCCCCATACACTGCTCGAGGAAGTCTCTAACTGTACAGTCTATCTTGTACAGCTCGAGGACTCTCTTTAGCCATGTATGGGGCACCGAGTCGAATGCCTTTCTGTAGTCTATCCAGGCGGCGGAGAAGTTCCGACGGTTGCGTTTCACCACTTTGCCAATGACCGCGTCAATGAGGAGTGGTTCCTTGGTTCCACGACCACCGCCCCGACATCAATTTTGAGCGCGCGACATCACCTGATTTGAGTCCAGGTGACAAGTGATTCTCGCGCTCAAAATGGATGTTAGTGTCTTGTATATTGTCGGTAGACAAGTGATGGGGCGGTATTTGCTCGGGTCTGTGGTACCCTGGTCTTTAGGAACCAAATGAGTGATCCCAGTAGTGAAGAGGCTTGGGAGCGACTTCTGGTTGAGAGCCTCTTGAAACTGTCGGGCGAGCACAGAGTGACACACCATGAACCCCTTCAGCCAGTAGTGATGCAGCCCGTCAAGCCCCGGACTTTTCCAGTTCGGGGCCCTACGGACCGCCTCGTCTACGTCATCCGGCGTTATGATGACGGGGTCCATGGGCGTAATACCCGCACACTGACTCGCCACAACTTCTGTCCAAGGGCCCTCGCTGTGGTTTACGGGCTCTGACCACAGGCCGCGCCAGAATGCTACACTGTCGGCCTGATTCGGTGCTGGACCCGTTCCACTTACCATTGGTCGCTCCAATGATTCATAGAGCCTCTTCTGATCACTCTGGAAGAGACGATTCTGGTTGAACCGTGTCGACCTCTCGGTATATCGCCGAATCCGCTTTCCCCAAGCAGCGATTCTCTGCTTCAGATCATCTATGCGCTCCGTCAGTTTTTGCGTTATATCCGGCTGGGACAAACTGACATTTGTCCCAGCAAACGCCATCCTGACGGTGCGCACAATTCTTGGCCTGTTGTTGCCTGATCTGAAGCATATCAGTCTGCCGATGAGAGCTCTAGCCCTTGCGATACGTTCCTCAATTCTTCTTCTCCATGCTGGGATAGCGCTACTATGGCCAGTAGCGCGTCCAGCCGTGGAAACCTTGGCGCCTATGATACGGCAGACTGCCAGCGCGGCGCCAAAAAGAATTGAGTCCGTCTCGCAAAGGTCCCGGCTGGCTTCCAAATAGGTAACCAGCATTGGGTTCAGAGCCCTCACGACAGCCCGATTCCGCTTGCTTAGGGCTATGCGGGGAAGTCGCGGTCGATTTTCGAGAGGCGTACTGCGCGTTTCCACAATCGCCTCTTCCAATATACTCCTCATATGCTCTAATTCCAGTTCCTGGGCGACTGTTCCATCATCGTTTGAATCAACCACAACTGGGGTATTCACGGCGGCATCCACGTTTGCGGATTGCTCTACCATTTGTGGCGCCGCATCCTCAGCCGTAGCATTCTCATCCGACGAGGGAACAGCCTCACGTCGTAGCCGTTCGAGTTCGGCGACATCAAATATATTTGAGCGCAAGATATACCGAACTCGGTCTGCCAGGTTTTGCTCTGTGACGGTTAAAGATGGCTCCAGCTCAGCAAAAAGACGATGCATCCTAGCCCGATACGCCAAACATCCAGTTTCTTCCCCTTTTGCCCTAAAGTACGCCCGCAGTGCGTTTGCATTCATTTCTTGTGACCAACGCATGCGACGTGCTCCACCAGCGGCGGGTGCCGCTTGCTGAGTCCGAGAAGACCCAGCCGACACCAAGCCTTCTGGTGGGGATGATGGATGCGGAGGGCTGCTAGGTGACCGTGCAGCTCCTCGCGCTCGGCTGGCGACCCGCATGCTGCCGCGTCCAGCGCCAGCTCCAGACGCGCCCCGGCGACCCCCAGGCAGCGGCCCTTTGCGCACTATCTTCTTATCCATCATCCATTATTTGGGCGTCCATTAACGGGAGACGCCCAGGCCCGGCACCGTTTCGTGTGTAGCCATAAGCACAAACGGGCCTCTGCACCCTAAATTCTGCCGAGGCACGGCGCTCACACCTCTCGCAAGGCGCTGACTGACTGCGTTGACGTAGCAGTTTTGTCACTTAACTGTTACGTCAGCGGGCGATGGGGTCGTCAATTCCCTACGCCTTTTTATTATTATTATTATTATTATTATTATTATTATTATTATCCTAAAACAAAGGTATTCCAATAAAACGTAATGTGTTTTTTTGCTATCTACTATATTTTTTTCACATATTATATTCATATGGACACAAAAAAGTCGGCAACCCTAAATGTTACGCTTATGTGATAAGATCATAGATAGGCGAGGGCGCATTCAGAGAAACAGGAAATAACACAATGCAACCACACTCGAAAACCACTCGTTTTCGTACAAATATTAGCTTCGAATGGGACGACCACGGTAAAGCCCGGTGATCAAAGTATCTACTTACTGCGCATCTAGACCTGGGTCCTTTAAATATTTATATTAATATGTATTATATTAATACCTTAGATGTGTACTTATGAAAAGTTTTTCGTTTTATATTAGAGGAGAATATCGTCGCCCATTAACAATTGCAACACCAGAAGAAATGCAGGTGTGTTGCCGCCTTTTAAAAAAGAGTAGGCTCTCCTTGTGTGTTACTCGTAGTACTTATAAATACTATACAATTAAATTAGTCCAGTGCTTATTATGGCGCAACATGAAATGGTAATCTAGACCGGGGAACGACTACGCTCCCATTAAATACCAACGTAAAATAGCAGCATAATACCGCAGCGTTTCTTATGGTGAGCGACGGGAGCAAGATAACTTATTGCATTATGGTAATAGCCTTCCATCTTAATCTTCACGTGTAATAACGAATCTGCATTTAGATTTAATTGAAGGGTAGTTGTAGATGTCTATGAGTAAGAAGCACTTACAATCAGGTAGACTGTGTGCTCGTAAGGCTTCTTAACCCTTCACTTCTATATAATAATAATGCCTTTCAAACCGGTGACGTTTAGGGCGCCTAGCCTTGGAGACCAGCCATCTGCGTAGGACATGGTTACAGTGTCCGAGTGTATACGTGAACACAGGTGCACTCTCTACTCACTTTAATAATCCGATGGTACGGTAATCCGACACGACCGGATAGAGGTCAGGCACGCAGTATCAACGCCTTTGGTGCTTTCCGACTCACAGGTGTGAAACACCGCCAACTTCCGGAGTCGGGGCTGCTACTGAGAATTTCTTGACAGAAAAACTTTATAACTAATTCGAACCAGGGACCTCACAGTCAGCAAAAGCGTTTCCGACCACTAGAGCAAGAGAAGTACATGATGGATAAATAACAAACAAAACATTGAACCAAAATGACTTGTATGAAATCCCTGACTGAGTTCCATCTAATGTTTGACTCAGATTTCATTTCATAATGCAAGCACCCATAAACTGTTATACATCAATGCAATGATCACGAATTTCAAGATCCGACGTGAAATGAGTCGTGATGGCGTAGATACTGTTGCGCTCGACTTACGGAGGTCAGTTTGCGGTAAACGACAGCCATAACGAAAACTTTTACTTTAAACTGATTGTGAACACAAAGCACATAATAAGCAACATCACTAGGTGTAAAATAAAAAGGTCACTATACAGTGTCATTAAAAAACCTCGTTAGTAACGGTTAAAAACACTGACAAAGTTTAAAGGGTGGTAATTAATTATAAATAACCATAAATAATTCTGTCAGTCGAGGTCAAGGCCCTACTAATTAAAAGATATTTTCAACAAGAAGAGTCAATTGACTTAATTATCTTGACAGTTCATGAACAATCTCTAGCGCGAGCCATTTTTAAAATTACTATGTTTGGTCAGCACTGTGGAAACTGAACTCCGTCGTTCTCGATCTTACGGCAACCTACACGTCTACTAAAAAAAAATATTCTTGATGATTACTTATATTTATGCGAATACTATTCTATTATTTATTATTTCATTCTATTTAATCCTTTGTGTAAACAAGTTTTATTTAGGCTAAATTTGTAGCTTTTTAATTAATATAAGGTCGAGAAAAAAGTTTCTTCGTATTTTATATACAAACTCGACATTTTTTTCAAAGTTTAATTACATTTAAATATATTATTTATGTGCCATTTTGTTCGATAAATTGTTGTCATCTTGTAGGTAGTGACATAATCCCGTTACTGTAGAAACCTTGGGATTTTTCATTAAAAAAATGTTACAAGTAGTTTTGGCAGTTCTCTTTTGATGTTAACCTAACACAACCCAAAGAATTCTGAAGAGAACGAAACCTAAAAATCTGAGGGTGCAATGTCAGGACTATATGGAAGATGCATTAAAACCTCCCAACCAAGCTCTCTCGATTTTTAACTGAGTAGCCAAAGATGTGGTGTGGTCTGGCGTTTTCATGATGAAAGACCACTCCACCAGATCCACTTTTCATCACCAGTGATCAATCGTTTAAAAACGGTTTGTTCATTGCGTTTCAATGAGAATAGCAAATGAGTACACGATTTATTAGGTTTCTTTCAGTGAGCTCGTGTGGTATTCAAATATCGAGTTTTTTTGACTTTTTCAAATGATTCTAAACTGGTCAATCCTCAATTCCTCAGCTATGTCGTAACTACTAATATGCCGACCTTGCTCCACTTTTTCAAAAATGGTGTTGACTTTATTCGTATAAGGGCGACTAAAGCGAGCTGCGTCTTCGACATCTAAATTCCCGGACCTTTAGTGCGCTTGAACCAACCTTGTGCTACTCTTACGGACACTGCATTTGGTCCATAAGCATCACATTTTTTGTGGCACATTTTTCCCTTTTTTGCAACTAAACTACAGAATGTGACGAATTTCATCGTTAGATTCACTCATTTTGGTGGACAGAAAAATAGTTGAAATATGGCGGGAAAGTGTTTTTACTGTTTATTTTTCTTTTTCATAATGTCCTATATGTATTGATATTAAAACCAGCCAGATACAAACTGTGCTACCGAAGAGATTTTTCTTCAATTTTATACAAACAAACTTTTTCACTGACCTATTACTAAGTTTTTCGTTACATAAATTTTGCGTTACATACGAGTAAACGTACTTACGAATTTTGTCTTAAACTACCACATGTAATCAGAAAAAGTAGATAAAATCAAAATGTGAAGAATAAAATAAAAGACGCGCTAGCAAGGCAGTAAAATGCTAAAACATTGAAAAGTAACATTTTAACATAGCTAAAATCTTTCCTATAACGTATATAAAATACGAGGGCGGCACTGAAAATTTCGGGAATCAAAGAAGTGACACAACATTACTATTTAAAAATGTATTTATTGCTTTTCGAAGTATTCTCCGCGAAATTTGACTCATTTTTCCATACGATTGAACCAATAATTGAAGCAACCATTCCATTCGGAAGTTGGGGTCTCCAAAATGGCCGTTTTGTAGGCGTCCACAGCTTCTTCAGGTGATGAAAATCTCTGTTCACACAATTTATTCTTTATTTTAGGGAAAGTATAGAAATTATTAGGGCTAAGGTCGGGGCTGTACGGCGGATGGTATAATAATTCTATGTTTTCTTGCTCTAAAAACTCTTTTGTTCTTGATTGTTTGAAGGATGATGCGGCGGTTGCAGTTCTCTTTACGGAGTTCGGAAACGACCTGTGGCAAACAAATGCTAGCATACCATTCTGCATTAACTGTTCTTTGTCCCTTAAGAGGAATAGTCGTAACATGGCCGGTTTTGGAGACAAACGTGGCCACCATTTTTTTTGCAACACACCGTGAATGAACAATTTGGCTTTGGCTTTAACTCATTTTCGAACTCCCAAACTCGTGACTGGTTTTTTGTTTCGGATTCGTACGCGTATATCCAAGATTCGTCACCTGATAGGATGTTGTATACAGCATTTGAGGATCCTGCGTGGAATCTTTCGAGAGTTCCGACGCACCAAGTAACGCGAGCCGCTTTTTGCTCTTCACAGAGCAAATGCGGTATCCATCGGGAAAACAACTTTTTTACACCTAATTTTTCATGCAAGATTATTTGTATTTGACTCATGCCAATGTCTAAAGTTGCCTGAATTTCGCGGTATGCCACATGTCGATCTTCCTCAATCAGCTTACGCACAGTATCAACGTTTTCTTGGGTGACTGCAGTTTTTGTACGACCTTGACGGGGATCATCACTGAGCTTGACACGTCCACGTTGAAATTCAGCAAACCAGCGATAAATTGTGGTTTTTGATGGGGCTTCATCACCAAATGCAGAAATTATCCGGTCAACACGCTGCTTTTGTGTTAAACCACTTCGAAAGTCATAATAAATCATCGCTCTTGAATTTTCTTGAGTCATATCCATATTCTCAACGACTAAGCAAGTTTGACAAAACCTTGCGAAAAGACCGAGAATCTTTTTTTAAATAAATAAATGGTATTCGATTTTTAAAACCAAGGAGTTTTCAATTAAACAGATTTTAATATGACAGGAACAGTGGAAATTTTCCATTCCCGATACTTTTAGTGCAGCCTTGTATATAAGAAAATTTCTGGAAGCAAATAAAATTTCACATGAAAAGATCTAAAAACCTATAAAAATTGCAATCGTTTGTTAATTAAATTAAAAAAGCCGTCCTTTTTTAGGGTTCCGTAGTCAAGTAGGAACCCTTATAGTTTCGCCATGTCTGTCTGTCCGTCTGTCCGTCCTCGCTTAATCTCTGTGACCGTTAGCACTAGAAAGCTGAAATTTGGTACCAATATGTGTATCAATCACGCCGACAAAGTAGAAAAATAAAAATTGGAAAAAATGTTTTATTAGGGTAGCCCCCCTATATGTAAAGTGGGAAGTGATTTTTTTTAGTTTCAACCCTAACGTGTGATATATTGTTGGAAAGGTATTTAAAAATGAATAGGGGTTTACTAAAATCATTTTTTGATAATGTCAATAATTTCGGAAATAATCGCTCCAAAAGTAGAAAACAATGTGTCCCCCCCCCCTCTAACTTTTGAACCATAAGTTTAGAAAATATGAAAAAAATCTGAAAAGTAGAACTTTATAAGGACTTTCTAGGAAAATCATTGAATTTGAACTTGGATGGAAACAACAGTACCCACTACCGGGAGCAGTTGCAGGAGCGCGGAGCGCTGCTGGAGCGCGAACATAATGGATATCCACCTTTAAACTCATAGGTGGGAACACTTATTATTACGGACGGGAAACTACGGAACCCTATACTGAGCGTGGCCCGACACGCTCTTGGCCGGTTTTTAATCATTTGTAATATATTTTATTAAACATTATGATTATTCTTTTTTATAGAATAAGGATGATAAATGATCACACATTATGCACCTTCATATATCCTCGTTTAAGAATCAAAATGTAGATGCGTTGTCATCCCTGAGGACGAAATTGGTGTGGCTCGTATCCAGTAAAAGGGTCTCTGATTCTTCTGGTTCAGGTTGTCTTCACTTATCATATGAAAAAAGCAGCATTGAGCTGCTATTTTACTCTGGTATTCTGTAAGAACGTGGCGTGGTCCTCTCCCGGTTGAACCGACCCATTTGTGCTACAACCATGATACATACATAGATGTAGCATGGCTCTACTACGTAACTTAAATAAATAACCTTAGACTACTTAAAGAAATAACCCACAGTAGTTAAATAAATAACCGATTCAACTTGAAAAAGTGACAATTTACTATATTCCACTAACCAAACTCATTATTTTTTAAAAACAATAATTAATTTTTCCACCGAAAGTCTTAAGTAAATATAGCATTAAACATAATATATAGCAATACTAAAATTACTTTCTTAAAAGTTGAATTTTAAAGTTGTTACATCATATGCCTTAAATTAAATCTGCTAGTAAAATTAATAATGCGAGGGTAATGAGTTCCAAGTCGTTTTAACGAGAATTTTACGACTCTATTGACGCAGAAAACCGTTCCATAACCGTAAATTTACAGGAAGCTAACGATTTCTATAATATAGTAGTAGTTATAATAAATTGAATACGTAGGTTATTTCAGATCTTCGGATAAAAATATGAGTTAAGAAAATTTGAGTAAAAACCACGTATGAAAATTTATAAAGACATCAGCGTAATCAAAACCAATGTCATATCGTGGAGCAGATTCTTTCGTTTTCAAGATAAACAGCAGTACATACTGCTATCAGCCATTTTCTTCGTTACTAGGTATACAATACAAAGTGTACATAGCTGTAGTGCTCGTTTTCCCTAGGAGTCCGTTTGGGTATTGACCACACTCTTACATAAATAAGAGTGTGTCAAATCCCCAAATGGACGCGCCTTCGGCCGTCATACAGTTTCGGGGATAATAAATCAATCTAGCTAGGATTTATTTTTAGAAAATGTCTTTTTGTCCGTGTTTTTAGGCAACGAAAAACTGCTACAATATCGTTAGAATAAGAAGGTAAATTTTGACAAATTGTCAATGATATAAATAGCTTAATTGGTATAATGGGCGGTCACAGAAGCGTAAAACCCCAGTTCGAGCCCAGACCGACCGACCAAATTTTTTTAATTTTTTTTTCAAATTCCTTTCTTTTTGAGAAAATCTATTTTATCGAGCCCTTTTTTTAGTATTTTTTAAAAACACGAAAATTTGAATTTTTTTTTTTATAGAAGAGGGGGCAAACGAGCATGCGGCTCACCTGATGTTAAGTGACTACCGCCGCCCATGATCAACCGCAACACCAGGAGAATTGCGGGTGCGTTGCCGGCCCTTTAGAAAGGAGTAAGCTCTTTTCTTGAAGGTCCCCAGGTCGTATCGGTCCGGAAAAATCGCCGGTGATAAACTATTCCACAGAAAGGTTGTACGTGGAAGAAAACTCCTTGTGAAACGTACAGTGGTGGACCGCCAAGCATCCAGATGGTGTGGATGGTATCGGGACGTTTGCCGTGTCGTGCGTTCACGAAATTTGGCGGCTGGGATTAATCTGAACAATTCCTCAGAGCACTCCCCGTGATAGATGCGATAAAATACGCAAAGAGATGCAACATCTCTTCGCAACGCCAGTGAATCGAGCCGATCGGAAAGCACTCGGTCGTCGACGATTCGAGCCGCTCTGCGATGAATGCGGTCAAGTGGAAGGAGCTGGTACTGGGGAGCCCCAGCCCAGAGATGGGAACAGTATTCCATGTGCGGTCGAACCTGCGCCTTGTAAAGTTGCAGGCGGTGTGCCGGCATGAAATACTGTCCCGCTCTGCTGAGCACGCCAAGCTTTTTAGAGGCCAATTTGGCCTTCCCTTCCAAGTGACCACGAAACTGCACGTCACTCGATATGTCGACGCCGAGGATTCCGATACTGGCTGAGGCAACAAGGGGAGTGCCTTGAAACTGAGGGGATACGACAAAGGGGTTCTTTTTAGCGGTTAACGCGCAAACTTGTGTCTTCTGGGGGTTAAACTGGACTAGATTTAGTCGTCCCCAATCCGAGACTCTGTTCAGCAAAGACTCGACTTCAGACACAAGTTTGTCCCGGCACTCGGAGACGTTTTCCCGAGAAATATTGGCTCGGCCGGTGTAAAGAGCATCACCAGTGCTGTCATCTGCATAGCAATGAATGTTACGGGTATGCAACATATCATTGATATGCAGAAGAAACAGCGTTGGCGATAGCACGCAGCCCTGTGGAACACCAGCATTTATAGGCTTGCAATTGGAGCTTGCACCGTCTACAACGACCTTGATGCTCCGATCTGTAAGAAAGCTGGTGATCCAATCGCACAATTTCTCGGGAAGCCCATAGGAAGGGAGCTTCGAAAGAAGCGCTTTGTGCCAAACCCGATCGAAGGCCTTCGCAATGTCCAAACTAACGGCCAATGCCTCCCCCTTGAACTCTACTGCCTCCGCCCATCTGTGAGTGAGGTAGACCAGAAGATCACCAGCTGACCGACCACGGCGAAAACCGTATTGGCGGTCACTAATCAGCTGGTGATCCTCAAGGTACCTCATGAGCTGGCAGTTTACAATGGACTCCATTGTTTTGGAGAACAAGGAGGTGATGGCGATTGGCCGGTAGTTGGACGGGTCTGAGCGGTCGCCTTTTTTAGGGATCGGGTGGACGAAAGCCGTCTTCCATGATTTTGGGACTACGCCTAGGGAGTAGGAGTACCGGAAAAGACGCGTTAAAACCGGTGCCAACTCTGGAGCACACGTCCTCAGCACAATTGGGGGGATTCCGTCAGGCCCACTCGACTTGTGGATGTCCAGGGAGAGGAGTGCTTTGCGAACCGAGCGCTGTGTGAACTGCACTTCCGGCATGGAGCACTCACACCGCGGGATGGTCGGCGGCGTACTCCCCCCGTCATCGAGAGTCGAGTTAGACGCAAAGAAGGAGCCTAGAAGATCGGCTTTCTCCTTTGCAGTATGGGCCAGTGAGTCGTCCTCCCTGTGCAGAGATGGAAGAGATGGCTGACAGAAATTCCCCTGGACAGCCTTGGCGAGAGACCAGAATGCACGGGTTCCAGAAGGAAGGCGAACTAGCTTCTCGCCAATTCTGCCTATGTGCTCTGACTTTGCCTTGGCAATGACTCTTTTGAAGGACCTAGAGGCGGAATTATACTTCTTTTTTAGAGCGCTGGTGTTTACATCCCGGGACGCTGATGCATCAACCCAGGCTTGGTAGCACTCCTGCTTATAGCATGATGCTATTTTACAGGAGCGACCAAACCATGGCTGAGATTTGCCTCCAATGGGCACCACAGAGGAAGGAATAAAAAGTTCCATACCCTGAAGTACCACATCAGTAACAGAATCCGCAACAACGTTGGGATCATCCGGCGAGAAGCAAACCCGCCCCCAAGGGTAGGATGCAAAGAAAGACCGCATCCCATCCCACAATCGGCTGACCTATAGTGCCAAACACGGCGGCAGCCTGCAGAATGCAACCGCGATTTCAGCGTGAGTGGCACAACACTCCGGACCAGACAATGGTCCGAGGAGCCTAAAGGGGCGTCGACGGAAATCTGATATCCGTCCGGGTGAGAGGTCAGCAGAAGGTCCAACAGGGAAGGTGCATAATCCTCCACATCTGGAATCCGCGTAGGCGAAGTAACCAGTTGTGTCAGACCATATGCCAAGGCAAAATCATGAACAGATCTCCCCGCATGATCGGTTAAACGTGAACCGAGCCATTCGGCGTGATGGGCGTTAAAGTCGCCGAAGATCACGATCTCTGCGGAGGGGATCTGCTGTAGCAATGAATCTGCAGCCATTTGGACGTGGTCGAAGAGTCGGTCTGTTTCGGCATTACCGCTGTGGGACCTATAGAGGCACCCGTAGACGCGCGGATGGTCGTCGCTGTCTACGCGTAGCCAAAGGATGGACAGGTCCGATTCTTCAAGTCTGCCGAGGCGTCGAGAACAGATGTCCTCTCTGACGTAAACGCAAACTCCAGCCCGAGGCACAAAGGAGTGTTCCAGTTTGTACCCCGGGTAGGAGAGATACGAGACATCAGCCGGAGAGGACACCTGCGTCTCGGTCAGAAAGAGCAGAGCCGGCTTCGCCGTCTCGAGATGGTAGTGGACGGCATTTAGGTTAGAGTGAAGTCCCCTGATATTGCAGAAATTCACGGACAGCGTGGCAGGGGCCGCCTTGGTCTTGTTGCTCCGTTTGCCCCGAGCAGTTGTAGTCTTAAGCGGAATTTTGCCCCCCCCAGAATACGCGGGGCAGCCTGAGCACCCACGCTCAGAAGTGGAGAAACATGGTCGTGGATGCTCAGCGAGGGATTCTCCAGGGGTGCTGGTACCCTCCTGGGGTAGTCTATCATTATTTAATTCCGCTACCATGTTAATGGGGGGGGGGGATTTGGGCCTCCGGCCACCTGCACTCACCAGACGAAACGCGGAAGCAGAGCTTCCACTTCACGCCGGTATTCTGTGAGGTCGTGGTACCACCCCGGTTTGAGCCGGCCCATACGTGCAACAGCAAAGCTGCCGCGTGGCTCTACCACTGTGAAATTAAACTAATTGCACTCATGATTTTTTATTCAAATAACCAGTTCAGTTTTTTCTATTATGTCGCTAAGATCAAAAAATATTATTCATATTTCATCAGTATGTAATTTGTATCTAAATATAATTTCCAAAACACACGAATAAAAAAAAACCGAGCGAAAAATACCGAGCAAAGCTCCGTCAACCAGGTACTATTCTTACTTTAATAAAACAACTCATAATTCGCAGAGTCTCAGCCTCCGTCATTAACTGGGTGCACTATCCGCAGGTAACACAACTAAATTGAGCTTTACCTATGAAACGATGCACTTCTTTCTTTAACTTTACCTTTTGCTGCCAATTTTAAACAAAGAACACAACAGATGCGTTGTCAGCTCTGACGATAAAGATGGAATGCCCACAGCCTGTAAACATATGCATTTTATATAAATTGCCTCACAACGTTACAGCTTATCAAAAGCACACTCCTGAATACAGGCGTTCCCCGTAGATTGCTACATATGGGAAAATGTCATAGTTGCAACACGTGGCAAGAGGTTTGATAACTGCAGTTTTTAATTTTTTTATAGGATAGGGTGACAAACGAGCACACAGTCCACCTGATGGTAAGTGGTTGCTGTGGCCCATAGACATCTACATCTGTCCTCGATTACGAATCAAGATGCAGATGCGTTGTCACCCGTGAGGACTAAGATGGAATGCCTCGTTTCCAGTAAAAAGGGTCTCCGGTTCTCTACACTCACCATACGAAATATAGCAGCATGAAGCTACTATTTCACGCTGGTATTCTGTGAGAGCGTGGTCCTTCCCCGGTCGAGCCGACACATTCGTGCTACAACTATACTACTAATATAACTGCAGCATGGCTCTACCACGTATAAGTATAATATTTGTTATTAAGCATGAAAATGCATCATCATCATCATTACAGTCTATCAAAACTCCATACAAAACACAGGCCTTCCCCTCGGATTGCCACATATAAAAATTATGCGCGGTTAAGCAAATTAAAAACAAAAATAACTTCGCTATCCCTCTTTCCAGTTTATGATCCCCTAGCATAATACAGATAATGCAGTACAAATTAAGATTCGATAATCATAAAACTGCAAAACAAATTATTTTACAGATTGTTCCACCATAAAATCTAGTGGTAGCAGAACGATATTACATGCGCAGGACCAACGGCTTTACGTGCTTTCCGAGGCACGGGGGTGAGGCACCGCCAACTTCCTGACTCCGAGCAACTACTGAGAATTTTTTGACGGAATAACTCAATAATTGATTTTTGACCCGACACGGGATTCCAACCCAGGACCTCATGATCAGCAGTCGCACTACTACAACCACTAGACCAACGAGGTAGTATACAACACGTAACATAATTAACGCACTTTGAGAAAGTAGTTTGTTCAGAATCGTTTACTGAATCGATTTCTATCATTTTTAGTATAGGTAATTTATTATCCCAAAATTAATTGAAACGAACGTAATTTACAGTCACACTACACTTGTACAGTCAAAACAAACTGAAATAGACCGCAACTCAAGGCAATAAGACTTTTAAAAGTGCAGCTTTATATGCATTAATACAAATTCTGTCATTCAATAAAAATGAAGAAAAATGAACTTTATTTTAAGCAAATTAAAGTCTCTGCGTTCGTGGATTTGTACTGTCACCACAACATTCTTCAATTAGTATAACTAATTTGATAAATAATCGGTGCATAAAAATTAAAAATGTTTAGCTAAAACTTCAGCGTACGTAGTAAACTTCAGTATATTATGATCGTAACATAATATACAAATATATATATATATATATATATATATATATATATATATATATATATATATATATATATATATATATATATACTTATTTATTTTTATATTTAAACTAATAAGAACAATGCGCGCAGAAGCGTCACTATGAGCTACAAAAAGTGCCTGTATATTTATGTACGTACCTACTGTTCTTATTACCGTAGAAACAATACGCTTCAAAATTCTTCAAGCCATACAAGCTACATGGGAACTCAAAGAAACAGTAAATGCTCATACAATTCAATAATAAAACATTGATTTATTTGGGGGCGTCTAATATTTACGTCAGGTTTTTTTTATTAAATTTCGACCCTCCAGATTTACCCTATAATTTTAAGTTATTAAATTTATTTAATTTGTTTGTATATTTTGTTTATACCATCAAATACTAATTTTATAAACTGAGGGATCAGTATAAACTTATATATACTGATCCCTCAGTTTATAAAATTTTTCTCTGTGGACATCACGACTGACCACACGCTGACTGACAAGCAGTGATTCCAAACGGAGCAGGGGGGTACTCCCTAAATGTAAACTGTGTGCTCTGTTTTCAATCTCAACATACAGGTAGAGCCATGCTGCAGTTATATAGGTGCCGTAGTATAGGTGTAACATGAATGGGTCGGCTCGACCGGGGAAGGACCACGCTCTCACAGAATAGCAGCGTCAAATGGTATGTTATGGTGAGTGTAGAGAACCGGAGACCCTTTTTACAGGAAACGAGGCATCCCACCTAAGTCCTCACGGATGACAACGCATCTGCATTTTGATTCGTAATCGAGGATGGATGTAGATTTCTATGGGCCACAGCAACCACTTACTATCAGGTAGGCCGTTTGCTCGTTTGTCATCCTATCCTATAAAAAAAACAGTATTAAATATTGTCAATGCACGGGACCGATTTTCATCGATTTCATCGATTTTGAAATTATAGAGCAGTTTTCTTCCGAAATGTTGGACGTCCTCTATAGTTTTAACATAGTTTGAAATGTTTGCAGCCGTTTGCGTGAGAAATACTTAGCTTTTCCCTAAAATGCAAACACTTTATTTGCCATATTGGAGATCATGTTATTTTCAACTTGTAAACTCTGATTGAGATTATTGAGTTTTATAGTAATATCACATAGAAAGGCTGAAAATACAGCACCATTAAACATTTTGTAATTTAGGGTACACTTTATTATTTTGCTCTAAAAACAGAATTATTTCAGGGCGTAAAGAAAAATACCTTTCTAAAACTTTCCCTCTACTATGCCATCGCACCGAGGAGGAAAGGACGTTGTTATACTGACTTCCCAGTTCTTCCAGAAGGCTTTACCCAATGAATATTCTCCGAATTAAGAAGTTGATGTGAAATTATCCTATACTACTCCTCAACTTAAATAAGATTTTATTGAACCCCTCCTACCTACTCCTACTCCTACATTATGAGCTCATAGTATATACTACTTACTTTTTAAATTATTTAATTTCAAAAAAAAAATACTTTCTATATATTTTTCTTAAAATAATTTACTACCAGTGCACTTCACCACTGATGTATAATTTTATAATACATATTATAAACGATTTCTTAATATCGTACGTCAGTGAACTACTGAACAACAAAATAACTTACAATTTAGTCACCATGGACCAGTTCGCTATCTAACAATCGAGACTTCACTCCTCGACTAAATCTTTAGACTTGGAATTAGACAGACAGAATTGGCAGTTTTCCGGCATCACCATACATTGTTAATATTTTTTGGGATTTGGATAACATTTTACAAGAGGAAAACTTTCAATTCTTATGAAGAAGTTTGGTCATCAGAACGATCAGAAAAATAATCTACCATTAAAAGCAAGTGATATGACGTGGTCTTCTCTTACAGTACTAGGCAATAAGCAAAATAAGAAGAATTAAGTTAGTAGGTGCCTCTCTAACTGGTACTCATTAATTTGCACTGCTGATTGAGCAACATCATTAAAAAAATTATCTACTATCTTTAGTACGGTATTACTATAAAGGCATGTTTCCACTGTTATTTTGCCTTAAGAACTCATTAAAACGCTTGTAGATGTCTTGTTAACAAGACAAAAAACAATCGATATAGACGATACATGCTGACTCAGCGTTCACATTAATGGTTTAGAGTTAGAGAAACATTCATATAGAAATTCAAAAACCCGGTGTAAACAATAAGATAACAATCTGGCGTTAGCGAAAGGGTCTTAAATTATTGTGCGTCAATCAAAAACGCTGTCGAATATCGTAATGTAACTTGTAACCGAATACGTTGGTAACGTCCATTAAAGCTCAATATTACCTTAATTTGGTATGTTCGACGCTGAAAGGGCGGACGGGGTCATTTTAACGAACATCAGTCGATTCGAGAGTCGACATGCCAAAACTGCCCTAAAATTCTAACATTGGAGTTCTGATTGTTATTTCTGTACGGACAGTGAACTTGAATTTTCGTTACGGTGGTAATGTGTGCATACTTTAGACGTAAATAAATAAATACATAGAGATATGTAATCTAGTAGAGCAACATCTAAAGATAAGTTTAGTTATAGTGTAATATATAAATCAATGGGTGACAAGGTCAAGCGTCTATACCACTTCTAATGTCCATTACGATTTCTGTGATGGCAACGCATCCGATTTTGATTCTTAGTCGGAATAAATGTAGATATTATGGCCCACAGCACCCACTTGTTATCAGGTGGACTGCTCATTTGTCACCTTTGTTACTTTAAAGAAACTTGCATCAATCGACTTCCTGCATGTCTTATCAAGTCATCACTATATATTTAGTGGGGAATATCCTATAACGATCATTAGTCCAGCTGTAAGTAATTTCAAGTTTATCTATTAATTACCAAAACACTTGTGTATAAATCGTGGCGTGATCTCTAGTAGACTAACATCTAAAGATAAGTGCGGGGTTTAGCTTAATTCTGCTGTATTTCGTAGGGTGAGTATAGAGAACCAACAATAATTTTTACTGGTAACGAGGTATTTTATCTTAGCCCTCGAAGATAACTACGCACTTACATTTTAATTCTTAATCTAGAGCATCCACTAACAATCAGGTGGACTTTGGACTCGTTTGTTACCCTTATTCTCTAAAATAAAAATAAAATAATGCTTTAAACATAGGAGTGAAGTAACATATTTCTGTTTAATATGCTATATACAATATATTATAATATAACATATATAACAATATAACATATATAGCTCGAAGAACCGATAACCGACGGGGAAGAAGGGTTCTCGAGTGGCAGCCTCGTACCGGTAGGCGTAGTGTAGGGCGACCCACCACTAGACGGAGTGACGACCTGGTAAGATATGCAGGAAGTCGATGGATGCAGGTGGCTCAGGACCATGCTTTGTGGCATTACTTGGGGGAGGCCTATGTTCAGCAGTGGACTTGTGAATGGCTGTAATGATGATGATGATGATAATATAACATGAAATAACTTGCACGCACTACTCGTATTTATAAAGATATTTATATTTATTTTTTTACGTGGTAGAGCCATGCTGCAGCTATATTAATTGTATAGTTGTAGCACGAATGGGTCAGCTCAACCGGGGAAGGACCACGCTCTCACAGAATACCAGCGTCTAATAGTAGCTTAATGCTGCTGTGTTTCGTATGGTGAGTGTAGAGAACCGGAGACCCATTTTACTGGAAAAGAGGCATTCCATCTTAGTCCTCAAGGCTGACAACGCATCTGCATTTTGATTCGCAAACGAGGATAGATGTAGATGTCTATGGGCCACATCAACCACTTACCATCAGGTGGACTGTGTGCTCGCTTGTCACCCTTTTCCTATAAATAAAAAATAAATAAAATAAATAAGATATTTGACTGTGGGTAGTCTCCACTAACACAAGTCAAACATCTTGAGTGTAGTTTCGAAAAGCGAACGAAATTCACGTGTCCAATCAGCAATCGTAACCGGCATATCTCACTCAATATTTGCGTCACAGTTTGATACCGCGCGCATTTCAATTGTACAAAGGAAGAACTTGAATTCGTTGCTTATTAAATAACGATAGAACCGTCAATTAGGGTCAATGTTTTGTTTATAAATGAATTCCATTTAAATGAACATGAAATTTAGGATGGCATATATCGTGATAGTTCAAATGGGAGCTCCTTAGGTTTCCCAGAAATTATTATGAGCAAACAATAATGAACACAATATGCGCATATAAATTTTGTAAGTAGCATGCTGGTACTGTTATGTAAGCTATTTGAATAAAACTCAATTCGCGTAATCATAAATATTTAATTAATCTACCAGAAAGTTTATTAATTATCTACACTTTTTTATTTCATAAAATTATCAAAATATGATTGAAGTTGTTCTTGAACAATAACAAAATTTTTAATCACGATAATTTTGACGTATTGTACATCTTTATTTTTTTTATAGAATAGGGTGACAAACGATAACACGGTCCACCTGATGGTAAGTGGTTGCTATGGCCCATAGACATCTACATCTATCCTCGATTACGAATCAAAATGCAGATACGTTGTCACCCGTGAGGACTGAGACGGAATGCCTCGTTTCCAGTAAAAAGGGTCTCCGGTTCTCTACACTTACCATACGAAACACAGCAGCATTAAGCTACTATTTGACGCTGGTATTCTGTGAGAGCGCGGTCCTTCCTCGGTCGAGCCGACCCATTCGTGCTACAAACTATACTACTAAATTTAATATAGCTGCAGCATAGCTCTACCATATATAAACCTCTAAAAATTAATACCTCATATCCGAAATTTTTCTAAACGATCTTTCTGACCATAAATGCATTCAGCAATTTCTAAACCGTAAACATATTGTATAAAATATTCGTATATTTTTTGCACTTTTTCGCCGCGTTATCTTCGGAAATATCGTGAGCATATAAAGTCTCAAATTATATTTCTTTAGAAATATGAATAAAAAACGAAAACTGGAATATCACCATCACGTGTACTAAAAACACGTATTAAATGGTGGCCACCGTTGTAAACAATTTAATACTCTAAAAATGTATATATAAATGACATATACTAATAGGTAATGTAAATTATTCAGACATCACTATGGATCTCCCATATTGAATTCCATAAGGATAAGGAAAACGTTTGACAAGGTAAAATAAATTAATAATAAGAATAGAATTAGATAAAAACCTAAAAGATTCACAGTGGATGGTATATTTATATCAAGGTGTTAGACTAACTTTAATTTTATTATTTTAAGTGTGTTTGAGTGACTCCCTGGCTGGTTTAGATTCACAATTGGAAATTATAAAAAGGGGATAAATTTTCAGTGTTTTAGCAGCGTGTTCAAACTCATCGCACATCACAAAAGTCGATTAAATGCAAAACAATGTGGTATCTAACATATTAATTATTTCAAAAAGTCCCAGCCTATCAGAAGCAACTACTTACTAAGGACCAAAAAATAAATGTGAATTAAAAAGTTTCTATGATTAAAACTACTTTTACGGATTTTATCGCGTTTATTTTTACTTTTTATTTTTAATTCCCGACGTTTCGGGCGCTTTCCAGCACCCATGGTCACGGGGGACTGAGATGACTGACGTCTCGATGTCATTGTTAAACCCGGAGTACCTTCAGCTTTTTTAATTATTGTTTATGGTCCGATCTATGCTAAAAAGCTGAAGGTACTCCGGGTTTAACAATGACATCGAGACGTCAGTCATCTCAGTCCCCCGTGACCATGGGTGCTGGAAAGCGCCCGAAACGTCGGGAATTAAAAATAAAAAGTAAAAATAAACGCGATAAAATCCGTAAAAGTAGTTTTAATCATGTGTAGTGTTCGCGTAAATATAAGAAATCATTATAAAAAGTTTCTACTCATAATTAACCACATTTGTTTTATTTAAGTGCTAATTATTACATTTTTTCAAATAATCATTAAAAACAATAACTATCAAACTATATAGCAGAGAGATCATATATTTCTTAAATTGTTAGTATAAGAATTGTTTAATTTTATCGTCATAAAAACGGAAACATTAGTTAGTGTTACTACAGTACAGTTGCGATAAATGTAAGAAATGGGCAACGGCGTGGACGGCTCTCCCGCGGTGGTAGGGAACACTTTATCGATCATGCGCCGTATCATTAGATATCATTGTGACCTATGATCAATGGTTATTCGAAGCCGTGGATTTATTAGGGCTGGTCACATTATGTTGCAGGCACGACTTGTTTTCCTTTCTTTTATTTATGTATTTATTGTTATCGATCAACGACTTTTCTTAAATTTTAAAATATTCACTTGTTATAGTTTTAACCGCATAATTAAAATAACACATTTTTAAAAATACGTATTTGATATTATTTTAAGGCTATTAAGGTTGTACAATAATTTATTTGTAATGTTTTTAAGATGGAGGAAAAAGACAAAACTCCAATTTTAGAATGTTTATCTGCTTGTTCGTCTGCGTATACGTATGCGTGCGTATTTATGTTTGCGTAAAACTCTTAAAAATGTTGTATCCAACGTCAATAAAATTAATCAATAGAATCAGGCGTTACTTAGTAGATATCCATTATATTAAAAAATATTTGTTAAGATCTGCTTAACAAAATAAAATCATTTGTCTCACCTATGAACCTTTCTTATCTTACTTTTGGTTAAAGTAATAAGTAATATTAAATATGTTATAAATTAATAGGCTAAAAACGATGTGCCTTACCTAATTTAAAGAGCACTTCCTGCCCTCCCTAAATAGTGTGCACTATACCGTCATCACTAATCTCAGCACTACTACTCCCAACACCACTAGGAAAGACACACCACCTTCGATAACACGACATGTGTTTCGCCTCTACAGGGGGCATCCTCAGGTGATGTTGTCTTTGCGATGGCTGACCTCTGAGAACGGTGTAGTGATGGTGGGACTAATGCTGCTGGGATCCCCATTGTTGCCTTTTATGACACTCTCGGGACGAAATAGCTGATGGGTTCCTTTTAGTCAAAATTCGACGTCTGTACTTTATTCTATTCTCATTACAATAAGCTCATTGTATCGTTAGTTTTAGTCGACAACAAAACTTTCCCGGTTACAAAACTATTTCGTCCAATCTTACGAGTATGTTTTTTCTCATTCACAGAGAGTTATAAAATACTTCATTTATGCGACAATGCATCTTATCTTAATAGGTGTACCGGCCCTTATAATGAAACAATTAAGACAATACGGAACGAACAATAGACAAAAAAAAAATATGTGAAAACGCCCGACATTAATCTTCCTCACGTGTTGCCTTGTTTGTTTTCCCGCGTCAAACATGAATTCGATTTTTAAACTATAAAGGATTATTTGTGGAGATGGACATATTTTAATTTTTATCTCGTCCCTTGTCCGTTTAAGTAAATGTTTTCGAATATTAATAGGATTCAAGATATATATCTAGCTTACGGTTTTAAAATAATGTTCGACTGGTTTATTTTATGTTTGAAATCTTATATTACCTCTTAGGAGCTTAGCTTATAAAGTTATAAATAAGTTTTTATGAGTTAATTAAATCATAAATTTAGATTATAAAATAGTTTAAATGAAATTCAACTCACTCAACTCACGGGCGTTCCGAGTAGGGGTCCCGAACACCTAGTAAAGTAACCCTCGGAAGCCCGATGACTCGGAACATTGTGATAGCATTGCCCGGGTGTTGGAGGCAGCATGTACGGGCCAGGACATGCTCCCAATAAATTAAAGCGAGAGGCGTTAAAAAAAGGATAGAACCTTGGTTGCGTTCTGAATGGGTATTTCGGAACCCCTCGTATACGCTGAAGGTGGGTATTACATTGGGTTTTAGTTGGTGGAAGTCCGGCATTCCGTTGCCCCTGCAGCGACAGGTATACATGAAGATTCCCTCACCTTAAAAAGGACTGCTGATTCTTAAAGTTTTTCCTATGGGTTAAATTAGCCGCTTTAACGCGATATGTAGAGATTTTGTACCTTGTGGGATCCCGTGGGAGACACTGGCGCTCTTGCACGGCGACGCCGCCGCCGCACGAACGCGAGCACGAGCTCCACGCACCCCACGTACTCCACGCGTACATTGTTGTATTCGTTTGTATCGCAGGTGTCGTTTGTAGCATCTGGAATTCATGATCATCATGTTTTAGATTGTGTTACTATATAGGGGATATCACATTTCATTCCTTTATTCATTACTGCTCATTTGAAGTCTGTAGGTAGGTTCTCCCATACATTAATATATAATAAGTTATAATAATAAACTTCGGTAGTTAACCCGCAACGTGGCGTGGCAACTTTGGCAAATATCACCCCCTCAAGGCAATCTATGGAGAGGCCTGTGTTCAGCAGTGGGTTTTTGCTGTGACGGTAACAGAATTTCCATACGGCGCCACCACACGGTGGTATAAATTTTGTTCTAATACTTACCATGTTGCACCCACTTCATTAACAAAAAAGAATAACTATGTAGTGAATAATGGTGTTAAATTCTTTTCAAAATGTGAAACCCAAATCTCAGAGACTGGTGATGGAAAACAGTATCATCAGTGTGGTGCTTTGATTATATATAATCAAAGGTGTGATGGTTACGGCGACATGCTTCCTAACAATTTTTTTTATAGAATAAGGGTGACAAACGGGCACACAGTCCACCTAATGGTAAGTGGATGCTGTGGTCCATAGCTATATATATTTAACCTCTATAAAACAGTATAATCAGTGTGGTGCTTTGATTATATATAATCAAAGATGTGATGGTTACGGCGATATGCTTCCTAACAATTTTTTTTTATAGAATAAGGGTGACAAACGGGCACACAGTCCACCTAATGGTAAGTGGATGCTGTGGCCCATAGCTATATATATTTAACCTCTATAAAACAGTATAATCAGTGTGGTGCTTTGATTATATATAATCAAAGGTGTGATGGTTACGGCGACATGCTTCCTAACATTTTTTTTATAGAATAAGGGTGACAAACGGGCACACAGTCCACCTTATGGTAAGTGGATGCTGTGGCCCATAGCTATATATATTTAACCTCTATAAAACAGTATAATCAGTGTGGTGCTTTGATTATATATAATCAAAGGTGTGATGGTTACGGCGACATGCTTCCTAACAATTTTTTTTATAGAATAAGGGTGACAAACGGGCACACAGTCCACCTAATGGTAAGTGGATGCTGTGGCCCATAGCTATATATATTTAACCTCTATAAAACAGTATAATCAGTGTGGTGCTTTGATTATATATAATCAAAGGTGTGATGGTTACGGCGACATGCTTCCTAACAATTTTTTTTATAGAATAAGGGTGACAAACGGGCACACAGTCCACCTTATGGTAAGTGGATGCTGTGGCCCATAGCTATATATATTTAACCTCTATAAAACAGTATAATCAGTGTGGTGCTTTGATTATATATAATCAAAGGTGTGATGGTTACGGCGACATGCTTCCTAACAATTTTTTTTATAGAATAAGGGTGACAAACGGGCACACAGTCCACCTAATGGTAAGTGGATGCTGTGGCCCATAGCTATATATATTTAACCTCTATAAAACATTATAATCTGTGTGGTGCTTTGATTATATATAATCAAAGGTGTGATGGTTACGGCGACATGCTTCCTAACAATTTTTTTTATAGAATAGGGGTGACAAACGGGCACACAGTCCACCTAATGGTAAGTGGATGCTGTGGCCCATAGCTATATATATTTAACCTCTATAAAACAGTATCATCAGTGTGGTGCTTTGATTATATATAATCAAAGATGTGATGGTTACGGCGATATGCTTCCTAACAATTTTTTTTATAGAATAAGGGTGACAAACGGGCACACAGTCCACCTAATGGTAAGTGGATGCTGTGGCCCATAGCTATATATATTTAACCTCTATAAAACAGTATCATCAGTGTGGTGCTTTGATTATATATAATCAAAGATGTGATGGTTACGGCGATATGCTTCCTAACAAATTTTTTTATAGAATAAGGGTGAAAAATGGGCACACAGTCCACCTTATGCTAAGTGGATGCTGTGGCCCATAGCTATATATATTTAACCTCTATTAAGAATCAAAATGCAGATGCGTTGTCACTCTGAGGACTAAGATAGAATGCCTCGATTCCAGTTAAATAGGTCTCCGGTTCACTACACTTACCATACGTAACACAGCATCATTAAGCTGCTGTTTTTCGCTGGTATTCTGTGAGAGTGTGGTCCTTCCACGGACGAGCCGACCCATTCGGGCTACAGACATAATATCGCTGCAGCGCGGCTCTACCATGTAAAACATACCTTTGCTAAGCGCGGTAAATTTTATAGTTTATCCTGTATCGTAAAGGCAGTTCGCATATGCAATTGATGTCGACTGAATGTTTGTCCCTTTATTTCCAATTGTTTGTAGGCTATACAAATACTTATTTTGCGCGGGATGCGAACCCGCGGCCTTTGGAACCGCAAATCTAAACCACTACGCTCTGGAGCCCTCTTTGTTAAAGAATAAAAACGATAAAAACGTTCGAAATAGAGTTGATTTGTCGCGAGGTATGTCATAACTCATAATAACTAATTATGACTTCCTTAGACATAATAATATCAAATACAAGTAGTATTTACTACTACACATATTTACCTATTATGTAATATAATTACTAACCCAAGTAAATCCATCGGGGCTGCCATTGCTAACTTAATTCCCAATTTCAATATAGAAAAGCTAAGACTTGCAGGTATTTATATTAATTGGAGAGTAATGAAAAATTTTAGTTCATTTCAGGCAGGAAATGACAGCTCCGACGGATTTACTTGTATAATAGGTAGGTGAAAATGTGTAGTAATGTAAAATTATATTGAAAGGCTTGACAATTATAAATTGATAACAAATTTAAACAAAACTAAAATAATGCATTTCCATCAGCGTCGTGCATATACAACTATTTCTGTTACATACAATAACTGTTTGATAGAAAAGGTTACCAGTAGTCAATTTCTAGGTATAATTATAGACATTAAACTCATTTTGAAACCCCACGTAGACGATATATGTAAGCGCATGAGTAAATATACGTACTTTTTAAATTATCAAAAAAAATGAATATTGAGACATTACTGATAACGTATCATGGCTTAGTAGGTTCGATTCTTCGATATGTTGTTATTTTTTGGCGACAATCAACTGACAAAAAAATTGACGGCTTAACATAGACCTCCCCCTTAGATTGTCTCATTGAAGGGATAGTAGCGATGTTGGGCAGGTGGAGTTAATTTGTTGGTCCGAATACAGTTTATAATGGAGTTTTTTTACAATGACAATCGAGCACACACTCCACTTGATGGTAAGTGGATGCTGTGGCCCAGAGACATCTACATTTATCGATTAAGAATCAAAACGCGGATGAGTTGTCTCCTCTGAGGAGTAAAATGGAAAGCCTCGTTTCCAGAAAAAATGGTCTCCGGATCTTTACACTCACCATACGAAACACAGCAGTATTAAGCTGCTATTCTACGCTGGTATTGTGTGAGAGCGTAGTCCTTCCCCCGTCGAACAGACCCATTCGTGCTACAATCATAATATGGCCGCAGAGTGTCTCTACCACGTATGGTAGGTAGCGCTAAAGGACTGTATCGTAATACCTAAAGAAAATTAAAAAAAAACTCTTTTAATTGTTTTGTTATATTTAATTGTCTACTGCTTGGAAAGTTTATGCGTAACTAGAAAAATCTATACATATAAATATTGTACAAGGTATAAGTTGAGAGGTGGATTAACCTCCCTGTATGTGATATGATATTCAGCAGTGGTTCTAAAGTTATTTGGACTTTAGTAAACAGATTTCAAAATCAGATTTTAGCCAAATTTCGCAATTTCAGCCCAACTATTGGGTCTGCGACTGTGCAGTCGACTGCGATTTTTTTCAAACAAGATAAAAAGAGGGTGTAGCTTTAGACTAAACAGTGGCTAAAAATTATAAAAATCTAAAAAAAATCTTAAAGCCAAATAACTTTTGAACCAATGAATATCGCATTATCTAATATATCGCAAGGGGTTTAATTCGATAGGTACTGAGGTCTTCCACCTTCCATCCACCGATGACCTCTTAAGTTACACTATGTATAAGAGAAGGCAACCAAGCATGCGGTTCACTCATTTATCTATCACTGTCGAAATCGAGCAATTGATTTGTGATTTTATTGATAGGTCAAAGACGCACGTAAAAATATTCCAGTATAATAATTGACGTAGTAATGGTGTAACTTGGTAGTTCACACTGGATGTCGTGCGCAAATGGTGAGGAAATCGACATTAATCGCAGCGAAAGTATTCGGATGAATAGTATAGGAATGCATTGCAACAAATATTTATTTCTTTGTCAGACATGTACGCGGGCGCACACAAAACAATTCGCCAAAAATTCATCGTATTCGGTAAGAAAGCATACTGGACAAACAAAAAATAGTCGTTTTTAGTAAATGTGACCACATACAATATACTTCTACATCATTAATTTTACAAACAAAACAATGAATGAAAGTATAAAGACCTATTTATGTTAATTTAAAAAATCTTAAATTTTTATTTAAAACATTATTTTAATCACACATCTTTTTTATATATTAAACATCAAGCAACTCAATTTGAAATAATTGAACTATGTGCCTAAAGACCAGTATGATAAATCTGTAGGTATTTTTCTTTATATTAATTATACACGAGCGAAGTCGCAAGTAAAAGCCAGTCATGTAATAAACTAGCTAGCTCTTCAAACGGTTCAAATGGAAACACAAAAGCAGTTGTATTGCTGTTTGCCAGCAGAATCAGTAAAATGTCTTACTATGTAGTTAATCTCAATAATGGTTGGTGAGTTCTGTTAGTGATCGTATAATAACGAAACGGCTGGTTGCGGTCATATTTACACAATATAATTATTTTGCTTTGTCGAGACGATGGTTCATAGCTGTGCTAAGTGGCGCTGTAATCAACTTACAAGCAAACTCATATTTAGAGATCGAAATTCAATTGCAAATCAAAATGCGGTATTCTAATCTAGCGGTAGTGTTGCTGTAGTGCTTTCAATAAGTTTTATATTTTAACTGAAAAGTACGGAATGAATTCGGAGTGGAATTAAGGTGAGGGACAGAAAACGTCTGCCGGGCCAGCTAGTATAAATATAATCATCACCACCATGATCATCATTATTATCATCATTACAGCTTAACAAAGTCCACTGCAGAACTAAGGCCTCCCTCATAAAGGTGATTTTTAATATGCGAATTACCAACCGTAGATTACATTTCATTTTCTAGTTGTTTTCCATCTCCTGAATTTTCTCTCCG